>CM042176.1:32173113-32183113 GCA_023376005.1 Doryteuthis pealeii
CTCAACGATCGGCGCGCGAAAAAAAAAAAAAAGGTTTTCATGCTTAAATTTAAAAAAAATTAATAATACCCATCCAAAAGTGGAAACTAAATAAAATTACATATTCATTCGGAATATTTATCATTCTTAGGGTTTTCGAGGGTTCCTGAAGTCTACGAACGAAACCGAAGCCGTTTTCCATACGGCACGATCAGTATAAACAAAGTTGTAATTCGTAGTAAATAAACGATAATAATTAATAATATAACCTTTTATATAATAAAATAATTAATTAATATTAATAAAATAATAAATAATAATAGATAATTATATAATAAATAATTATATGCTAATTATATGATAAATAATTATATAATAAAATAATAAATAATTATCCTAAACTTTAATAAAAGCGAGTCAATTTTAAATTTTTTTAAAATTAAAGGACCATCTTACAACCTGTATGTGATATGAGTACTACGTATGAACTAATGGTACTATGTAATCCAGTACGACCTGTTTTATAGTCAAATCATCGGTGACTAAACCGGTAACCCCACATATTTTATCTGGTGAGGAGGGTGGCAAGACACCCTGCAGGACGAAAAACAAGAGCTGCTTAAAGGGCGGAGGAAGCTATTGGCTCAACAGCCACCTAGAACATTATTTCTGGGAGTGTTTGACCCATTATTCCTTGTTAGGTTATCCAAGTAGGAAAAGGACAACTTTGATTTAACACCTGCGATTGACATGATTACCGGTTATCTTGCTTCGGTTTGTCACTGGATAATAATCATGAAAATTTAGAAAATGGTATTCGTGTTGTACAAGCGTTGACCACTTTAATACCATGATGTACTAATGTTCCCTTGTTTTCTTACGTATGAATAATTATCTTAAACTTTGATAAAAGCGACTCTACCCCTCCATTTTTAATAATGGCCATCTTATAACTCGTATGTAATATGGGTACGTACTGCTTACGAATAATTATCCTATGTATGTAAAATGAGTGTAAATGAGTACTACGTGTGAATAATTACCGTAAACACGACTCTAAGTTCTTTATTTTTAATAATGGTCCTCTTATAACCTGTATGTAATATGGGTAAGTACTGCTTACGAATAATTTTTCTAAACTTTAATAAAAGTTACTCTACGTCTTTTATTTCTAATGAGGACCATCGTACAACTCGTATGTAAAATGGGTACTACGCACGAATAATTATCGCAAACATTAATAAAAGCAACTCTACGTTCGTTATTTTTTATTAATGGTCATCTTACAATTCGTGTGTAATGTGGATAAGTAGTGCTTACGAATAATTATCGGAAACTTTAATAAAAGCGTCTCTATATCCTTTATTTTTGATAATGACCATCTTATAACCCGTATGTAATATGTGTAAGTACTGATTACGAATAATTATTCTGATTTTTAATAATGACAATCTTCCGATCCCTATGTAAGTACTACGTACTTATCACAAACTTTATTAAAATCGACTCTACATCTTAACGTCTTGGCCATAAAATAACCCAATGGGTTGACATGCCGTAAAACCAAGTAACCAAGAAATTCTGCAATTTTTATTTTAATGGCTATTTTATAACCCGTATGTAATACTGCCAGTAATAATAATAATAATAATAATAATAATAATAATAATAATAATAATAATAATAAATAGACAAATACCTGGACCTTGCCAGAGAACTAAAAAATTTATGGAATATGAAAGTCAAAGTGATACCAATTGTAGTTGGTGCACTTGGAACGGTCCCAAAGAGATTGGAAAGGGGACCGGAAAATCTGGACATCAGAGGAAAGACTGAGACCATCCAGAATACTGCACTGCTGCAATCTGCCAGAATACTCAGAAGAGTCCTGGAGACCTGAGGAGACTTGCTGTCACTCAAACTCCAGTGAAAGACCATCAGCTAACACCGATGTGAAAACTCAAAAGGAGTGAATAATAATAATAATAATAATAATAATAATAATAATCGATGTTGAGTGATTGATTGGATATGAGAAAATATCCGAAAGTTGCCATATTCCGACAAAGCCAGACTGATTTATCCCGAATTGGTCGGGACTTTGATGGAGATAGATCATCTGACTAGGAAAACAGATGTCAGGTAAAGGAGATCTAAACTGATAGGTGTGTTCAATCTATGGACGAAAAGAGAAAGAGAATAATGGAAAGTCATTTCCAAAGTGATTTATCTGAGTGTCTCGATGTTTGATATTATATACGTACAAACGAGAGGGAGGGGCCTACTGTAGTCCAATGTTTCACTAGGTCATACAAAGTTACTTGTGAGTATGATTCTCACTGGGTGCCCACACACGTTTTGATCTTTTTTAGAATTTGGTATTATATACGTACAACAAAAAAAGTTACTTGTGAGTATGATTCTCACTGGGTGCCACACGCGTTTTGATCTTTTGCTATACTAAGGTAAGATTAGAAATTGGTATTATATACGTGCAACGAGAAGGAGGCGTCTACTGTAGTCCGATGTTTCACTAGGTCATCCAAAGTTACTTGTGAGTATGATTCTCACTGGGTGCCCACACGCTTTTGATCTTTATTAGAATTTGGTATTATATACGTACAACAAAAAAAGTTACTTGTGAGTATGGTTCTCACTGGGTGCCCACACACGTTTTGATCTTTTTAGAATTTGGTATTATATACGTACAACAAAAAAAGTTACTTGTGAGTATGATTCTCACTGGGTGCCCACACGCGTTTTGATCTTTTGCTATACTAAGGTAAGATTAGAAATTGGTATTATATACGTGCAACGAGAAGGAGGCGTCTACTGTAATCCAATGTTTCTTTTGGTCATCCAGTGAGTATGATTCTCACTGAGTGCCCCGATGCTTTTGCTATACTAAGGTAAGATTAGAATTTGGTAGTATATACGTACAACAAGAAGGGGTCACCTATGGTAGTCCAATATTTCACTTAGCCATCCAAAGTTGCTTGTGAGTATGATTCTCACTGGGTGCCCACACGCTTTTGATCTTTTACGTACAACAAGAGGAAGGTGCCTACTGTAGTGCGATTTTCACTTAGTCATCAAAAGGTACATGTGAGTACGATACTCACTGAGTGCCCCATGTTTTATATCTTTTCCGTACATCGAGAGTGAGGCGCCTATTATTGTTTGATATTTCACTTAGTCATCCAAAGTTGTTTGTGAGTACGATTCTCACTGGGTGCCACCATGCTTTTGATCTTTTGCTATACTAAGGTAAGATTAGAATTTGGTATTATATACGTACAACGAGAGGGGGGGCGTCCAATATAGTCCAATGTTTCACTTAGTCATCCAATGTTACTGGTGAGTACGATTCTCACTGAGTGCCCAGACACTTTCGATCTTTTGCGTACAACGAGAGGGGGTGCCTATTGTAGTTCGATGTTTCATTTAGTCACCCAAAACTGCTTGCGAGTACGACTCTCACTGGGTGCCCACACGCTTTTGATCTTTATTAGAATTTGGTATCATATAGGTACAACAAAAGGGAGGAGCCTACTGTATTCCGATGTTTCTTGTGAGTACGATTCTCACTGGGTGCCCTCATGCTTTTGAGTTTTTGCTATACTAAAGTAAGATTAGAATTTGGTATTATATACGCACAACAAGAGACAGGCGCCTACTGTAGTCCAATGTTTCACTTAGTCATTCAAAGTTGCTGGTGAATACGACTCTCACTGTGTGCCCCTATGCATTTGATCTTCATTAGAATTTGCTATTATATACGTACAACGGGGAGGGAGGTGACTAATGTTGTCCGATGTTCCGTTTAATCATCCAAAGTTGCTGGTGAGTACGACTCTCACTGGGTGCCCCTATGCATTTGATCTTTTGCCATACTAAGGGAAGATTTGAATTTGGTATTATATACGTACAACGAGAATGAGGTGCCTACTGTTGTCCGATGTTTCACTAGGTCATCCAAAGCCTGCCTGTGAGTATGATTCTCACTGAGTGTCCACACGCTTTTGATCTTTATTGGAATTTGGTATTATATACGTACAACAAGAGAAAAGCGCCTACTGTAGTCCAATATTTTTTACTTAGTCATCGAAAACTGCTTGTGAGTACGACTCTCACTGGGTACCCTCACGCTTTTGAACTTTATTAGAATTTGCTATTATCTTACGATAAGTGTATGATTCTAATTAGTATTTCATAGTTATCTATGTTATATCAAGAACCTGTTGGCTTCCTGCTGTAACAGTGGTCCGTGATTATATTGGTGCTTCTATTTAATAAAGAGTAAAGAGGTATTATTATTCTGCATGCGATACAGTTACCGTATTCTAAGAACCGTCGACAGGGCGATTTAAATCTCAAGCTGTCGGCCTAACATTACGCAAGAATTTCACTCCTTTTCGCGAAATATCACATTGTCATAATGGCGCGAATTCTTCGGTGGTAAACTCTATAGAATTCCGGTAAGGAAATTCTTCTTGACAGACACCTTCAGCCAAAGTAAGCGTCCCTGCATGGACACTTTGAATCCGATCATTCTTTCCGCTCCCCTGATCACCAAGCCCGCTGTGTTCATCGACCCATATCGAAGTCTTTCACTGACCCGAATCAAGTCTTTCAACGAGATCCCCCTCCCCTCAGTGACAAGTGGTGAAAAGGTCAACACACTACTTATGCAAAAGATAGTCTACTCGGTTTGTAACGCTTGCAAACATTCATGATAAATGACAAATTCTTTGGTCTCCATTTACAATGCAGTCTTGTAAATAAGCGATCGATTTCTATAGTAAAATTATTTCTATAGTAAAATTATTTCTAAAGCAAAATCATTTCTATTTATTAGCAATGGATTTCTATAGTGAAATGTTTTCTATAGTAAAATCATTTCAATAAATTAGCGATAGATTTCTATAGTACAACTATTTCCGTAAATTAGCGAGATATTTCTATAGTAAAATAATTTCCATAAATAAGCAATATATTTTTATAGTAAAATTATTTCTAAAAAATAGTGATGGATTTCTATAGTAAAATAATTTCCATAAATAAGCAATATATTTTTATAGTAAAATTATTTCTAAAAAATAGTGATGGATTTCTATAGTAAAATCATTTATATAAATTAGCGATCGATTTCTAAAGAAAAATCATTTCTGTAGATTAGCGATGGATTTCTATAGTAAAATCATTTATATAAATTAGCGATGAATTCTTATAGTAAAATCATATCTATAAATTAGCGAGAGATTCCTATAATAAAATTATCTCAAGAATTAGCAATGGATTTCCTTAAAACCATTTCTGTAGATTAGTGATGGATTTCTGTAGCAAAATCACATCAAGTAAAAACATTTCTATAAATGAGAGATGGTGCAAGATTCAAAGTTAATTAATGAACATACAATTCCGACACATTGTGAGACAAAACATTTAATATATATAACAGCACATGGAAACGATAAGATATATAAAGTACAGGAAAATAGAACATGTAAATACATATACAATATTTAGGTATAAACAAGATACCCAAATGTACGTAAAATATAAATGTTACAGACATGGAACTAAAGGATAGTCCATGCTGTATAAAGGACTTACAGTAATGTAAGGGGGGCAAAGCCCCACCGAGAAGGGGGTAGATAGACTCTAGCCCATAGCAGTTCGTTGAAAGATCTAGCTAAAAAGAGGAAGACAAGTTCAAATAAGGCGCTTAAAAACCAGAGGTCCTAGTGGGAACAAACGGCAACGCAGCGATAAGATAACTCTTCCAGGCAAAGGGAAGATAATCCCCCTACAATGGATTTCTTCAGTAAAATAATTTCTATAATTTTGTTGATACACATGAAGTTAATGAAAAATCTAACATAAAATGTCTAGTGTCCTGTATATGATGCTAAACAGCACCTAGTAGTGAGATTCCAATTTTGGAAATAAATGAGATTGAAATTATTGCTTACAAGAGAATTCGTAATCATACACTCAAAGAGTGCGCAGGATCGCCTCATCGGTCATGTTATTGGGATCATAACAAGTTTCGGGTCTCCCAACATCATACTCGTTCTCCCAAGCGACCCTACCGAAATAATTATTCCGGCAGGCAATCCTGTAGTTAAAATACACCAAGCACATAATAACGTTCATCTCTCTCTCTCTCTCTCTCTCTCCTCTCTCTCTCTCTCTCTCTCTCTCTCTCTCTCTCTCTCTCTCTCTCTCTCTCTCTCTCTCTCTCTCTCACACACACACACACACACACACACACACATTGTAACTGCCACTGCTATTAATGTTTTAAGCTGTGAGTGACCAATGAGAAATAACGTACGTCTCTTCTGTCTCAGTTTACAATAGATAAATTAGTATGTTAAAAGTAAGAAATAATGCTGGATGATAGAAGAAAACATAACTGCTGAAAATGAAGAAAGAAAGAAGATGGGCGTCAATAAAAATTGAAAAGGAAACTTATCTTACAGCCCCGGCCGACAGGGCCGATTCACAGAATGCTAGAAATTCACTTTTAAAATAATATTTTGAAGGAGTCTTACCCCTCTGAAGAGGTGCAGTCGGCGTATTCTACAGCCCCAGCCAAAGTTCAAAATAAGGAACAAAGGAATTATGGGATTTGGAAATAAGTGAGATTGAAATTACTGCTTACAAGAGAAAAATAGTTTGTTAAAAGAAAGTAGACTGGACGAGAGAGGAACAGAAGAAAACATGATAATCGTTAAGAACGAGAGAAAAGAAAGAAGAAGAAAGAAACAAGATGGACGCCAATAAAAATCGAAAATGAGACAGGAAAGATAAAAACCGTCGATGAAGAAGGAATCTCACCGGCAGATGAATAAAACCGGCTGTGAGCAATTCAATGATTAACTCTGAGCTATAAATAGCTTCTCTAAAATATATTTTTAATAAATAAGTCAGTCGAGCTTTTCTTTGCTTTTTCGCAGATAACCTTGGCTTGTTGCACAGCCATCATTTCACTCATTCTACCACTCGCGCCAAAGTGGTTTCAAAATGGCCGCCACAAAAAAACAAAAAAACAGCACACATCGTAATAAAGCCCATTTATAGACAAAGTCGATCAGTAATTCTAAAGCGAGTGGGAAAGATCATCAGTTCAGAATCTCTGGATAAGAGACGTCTCGGGGAAACAGGAATAATTTCAAATAGCAAATTAATCTGGTACGTATGGAAAGAATCTAGCTTGAATATTTATATGTGTTACATAGTTCGCGGGTAACCTTAGAAATACACTGTAAAGTTTTTAAGGGCCATTCTTGGCCAGTTGAAATAGGGCTTAAAGAAAGTCCGGTGTTATGGAATCCTTTGGTGATCCTTTGTAAATCGTATAAGTCATATCTTGCGTATTGGTAAAGGTCTAGTGATTTAATCCTATGTCCGTCATCAAAGAATGCTGCAGTAATTATGACCAGTAGGGTGGGTTAAATATTGTATCAGCCTCAGAGTACTGCCAGTGATTGGTCAAGGAATATATCACATAATCTCGCCTAGTCTATAAGTATGGGCGAGGATCTAACACACACCTTATATACTCACGTGGTGTAATGGTTAGTAAGCTGGATTAGCAGACCATTGTTAGTGAGTTCGATTCTCACTGGGTGCCCCATATTTCTGGCCTTGTGCCACATCTAAGCTAAGCTTAGTAAATAACTATATACTCACGTAGTGTAATGGTTAGCAAGCTAGATTAGCAGACCATTGTTTGTGAGTTTGATTCTCACTGGGTGCCCCATACTTCTGGCCTTGTGCCACATCTAAGGTCAGATTAGTAAATAACTATATATTAAAATAACTCAACATACACGATCACATCTTCAAGTCGTGGTGTGTTGTATCGCAGACATCTGAAGAAACTGGAGGCATTCCACACCAACTGCCTCCAACGTATACTGGGCGTAAAGTGGTGGCAAAAAATCCCCCTCTCAGAAATTTGAAGCAGAGCAAGCATCGACCTAATTGAGACCATTCTATCGCAACGCCAACTGCGATGGTTGTGTCACACCATCCGCATGCTTGTAGACAGATTCCCTTGTAAAATACTTTATAATGAACTCGCAGAAGGCATACGACGAACAGGATGCCCCCAAAAGCAGTTCAAATACCATATGAAGACAGCGCTGAAGAAATGCGCCATCACACCTTCAAGCCTGGAAGATCTGGCCTCCAACAGACAGGGTTGGCGAGATTCGTGTCGCACAGGAGCTGAGCGGCTCAATATCGAGATTAAAAGGGCTGCAGAGCGGCGACTTTTTCATCATCATGAACCACCAAATGCAGATGGGAATTTCCCTTGCAATGACCAGAATTGGACTAACTAGCCACCAGAGGGCCCACAACTTTTGAACGACATGGAGTGACGTCATCGTCGTCTGCGACGGACTTCTAAAAGGAAAGGAAGAGGAAATGTAGCCTACGAATTATGTATGTAAGTGTAGCTAAATTTTGAATCCAAGTCCGTTGAAAATTCAAATAACGAGGTTAAATGGAAAGTTACCGTTAGCCATAAAAGTTATTAACAGCATTTAACCTCTCGCTGACCTGTACGCCGACTTATGATTGGCTGAAGGAAGGCGCGAGAACAAAAATTAAGTTAGTTAAGCAGATTTCGGCAGTCAGCGGGAGTAGACGCTAGGGCCATCGCTCTTAAGATGCTGACTTCTCACCGTGCAGTTAGAAATCCTACTGGGCTGTGGTTCTTAATAAAGACGAACCCCTGCCAAAAAAAAATCCGCAAACCAAACCAAAACAACAACAACAACAACAACAAAATAACGACAACAACAACAACAAAGTCTTGCTTGCTTAATTATTCAACAACAAAATGGGTTAAATCGAACTTAATGGACATAAATTCCACTATCATATGTCACCCCGCCGAAAGAAAAAAATACAAAAAAATCAGGGAATTAACAGAATTTAATGAAAAATTCAGTGTTGATATATTAATGAATAAAAGATATAATTACCAGTTATTGTATTTAAAAACATTTACATTTTTTCAGGTCAGTTAACTTTGAACCAAGTATCTTTGAGAATCTGTGTTACGCCTAAAAGATACATGGTTCAAAGTTAATTATATCTTTTATTCATTGATATATCAACACTGAAATTTTCATTAAATTCGGTTAATTCTCTCATTTTTGGGGTTTTTTTTCTTTCGGCGCGGTGACATACGATGGTGGAAGTTAAGTTCAATTTAACCACGAAATGAGCAGACACACTGCCCAGAGAAGAAATCATCCCAGAGGAAAATGGCTACCGAACAAATAAGAAACCGAAAAGTAAGAATCCATCCACTAATCTCATACTCTCTCTCTCTCTCTCTCTCTCTCTCTCTCTCTCTCTCTCTCTCTCTCTCTCTCTCTCTCGCTCTCTCCAATTATATACCCGATATATAATGGTGTATATAACATATAGTGACGCGTCAATTATTATTAACTCGCTGACGTACTTGTCTAGACCGAGTGATTGTTACATAATTAATAGGTGGCCTATTAATTGTGTACGATAAGTTTAGCTTAATTCAAAACTGTACGGTGCGGAAGCCTGGACGGTATACAAAGCGGATGCCCATAGACTAGATGTCTACTACATGTGTCACTTGCGCAGCATATCAAGTGGTGGCAGCATGTTTCAAACAGGATCATCCTGCAGAGAACTGCACACTCTGCCATGCACGACATACTTGTCAAACGCAATCTGAGATGGGCTGTCCACTTAAACAGACTTGGGGATGACAGACTGCCGAAGCAGATTCTGTACTCTCAACTGAAAGAGGGATCCCGTGGTAGGTTGACCAAAGCTCAGATACAAAGACAATATCAAGAGAAACATCAAGTTGGCAAGACGTAACCAAAGACCGAATAGATTGGAGGAAACGGATTCACTTGGTGTCATCAGCGGATACGATGGACAGCTAGTAATGATAATTCAAAACTAACGATTATGGAAAAATACAGAAAAAATGATTGACAGATTTTGA
>CM042176.1:32188113-32193113 GCA_023376005.1 Doryteuthis pealeii
GACGTACCACGTTGGACATTTTGCATTAAGAGTTGCATATTTATGTCTCCCCCCTATCTCCCCCCCTCTCTCTCTCTCTCTCTCTCCACAACATTTTGTCCACCATTTTTCTCTGTCTCTTTCTATAAAGTTTTCAGTATAAGTTCATTTTTTTTTAAAGTGGAGCCATTGCAGGGCATGATCACATTTATCGTTCATCTTGGCAACAAAAACGACGGAAAATCGATAGGGAAATTTTAAATGGCGTTAGGTTCAGTTGACATATATTGAAATTTACTGTTCGCGCAAATTTCGTTAAATTTCGTTCAGACGGGACTTTACGCCTCCACCCCCAGCAGCGCCCCCCTGCGACCGCCATCATGCAGGCGATATGGGAGTCAAGTGGACAGTTGAAGTATTCTAGGAGAAGAATATTTTGGTTACGAGAATATGTTTGTCATTATTCATTTGTTAATGAGACGAAAATGGCATAGAACCTCGTAGTTATCGCAGCGCTTGGAATAGTAAAAACCATTTGCAATGAAATCCTATAGTAAAAACAAAATTTGCAATGCATTCCTATAGTAAAACCCATTTGCAATGCAATCCTATAGTAAAACAGTTGCAATGCAATTCTATAGTAAAAACCATTTGCAATGCAATCCTTATAAAAAACCATTTGCAATGCAATTCTATAGTAAAAACCATTTGCAATGCAATCCTATAGTAAAAACATTTGCAATGCATTCATATAATATAAACCATTTGTAATACATTCTTATAGTAAAAAAACATTTCTAATGCATTCTTATAGTAAAAAAACATTTCTAATGCATTCTTATAGTAAAAAAACATTTCTAATGCATTCTTATAGTAAAAACCAATATGCAATGCAATCCTATAGCAAAAACCATTTGCAATGCATTCCTATAATAAAAACCATTTGTAATGCATTCCTATAGTAAAACAACATTTGTAAGGCATTCCTATAGTAAAAAAAAATTTGTAAGGCATTCCTATAGTAAAAAAAAACATTTGTAAGGCATTCCTATAGTAAAAAAAATTGTAATGCATTCCTATAGTAAAAAAAACATTTGTAAGGCATTCCTATAGTAAAAAAATTGTAATTCCTATAGTAAAAAAAAACATTTGTAATGCATTCCTATAGTAAAAAAAACATTTGTAATGCATTCCTATAGTAAAAAAACCCAAAACATTTGCAATGTATTCTTATAGTAAAAACCATTTGCAATGAATTCCTATTGTAAAACCCATTTGCAAAGCATTCCTATAATAAAAACCATTTGCAATGCAAGTAGGCTGAATAGGGTTTTCAGAGAAAGCAACAAGAAAATGACGTCCACACTAATTACTGGACTTTAACGGCATTTTTACTACTATAAATAATACTGAAAAGAATATACAAAGAATATACTAATAAAATATGCACAGATTGTTCAACGAACTCGCAGTATGTAAAAGGAGAACAAAAACGAAAAAAAATACTCATTTGAAATCGATGACCAGTACAATTGTCATAGCCATGTTATTTTTATACTGTTTAATGACCGGGCAGGAGACAACGTCTCTTCTGTTCAAAAAACATATGTAAAAAAAGAGTGAGTGTTCTTTGGTGATTGTCATGTGGTAGCCAACGAGTCACCAAATGAATACGTGCATCCTCCTAGGGAGACAATTATTTATTGTTGGAAGAGGATGCATTGAATGTATTCCAGTTGCCCTATTGTGTTCACTGTTGGACTAATACCATTGCAAAAGATATGAAAAACCACCTATATGTTAAATAGTTCAACTACAGTTCTTAAATAACCATTGCATTAAATAACCCGTGAGGTTGATATGCCACTAAACAAAGAAACTAAACCAAACCTAACCTAGTTGATTACTGAATCAATGATGGGATTTTTGTCACATTTCAGAGGAATACTAAGTGTTATTTGGTGGTATCCATCTCCAGGGAAAGGAGGAGAAAAATGCCTTAAAATATTAGTTTACAAAGTGTATATCAAGATTTTTGGCGCTTTTTAACACACCTTGTATTCTGAAAATTAACATTCCATTAATTCTTCATTTCTATCTTGGTAAATACAGCTTTAAGATCTGTACTTTTGACACACCTTGTATTCTGAAAAAAATTAACGTTACATTCATTATTTCTCTGAATATTTTAGATGAGGCTTGATGATTAGTATTATCTGCGTTATTCGGACTATTGTCCCCATCTTCATTGTTATTTGTACAACATTTCAGCTGATATGCCCTCCGGCCTTCTTCAGGTATTTCTTGTCGGACTCGGGAACCTCCTCGGACTCGGGAACCTTCGTTACATTTATTGTTCATTCCTATCTTGGTAAATACAGCTTCAATCTCAATACTTTTTTGACACACCTTGTATACTGAAAAAAATTAAAGTTACATTTATTGTTCATTCCTATCTTGGTAAATACAGCTTCAATCTCAATACTTTTTGACACACCTTGTATTCTGAAAAAAATTAACGTTACATTTATTGTTCATTCCTATCTTGGTAAATACAGCTTCAATCTCAATACTTTTTTGATACACCTTGTATTCTGAAAAATCAACGTTCCATTCATTCTGAAAAATGTTTCTTAGAAGAGAGAAAATTCATTGATTCCTGATGTAGTGCAAAATTTTGTTCTGTTTAGTTCGGTCGGTAGAGAATCAGTCTAGGAACCACAAGGTTCCTGGTTCGATATCGACCCTCGCCAACTCAGGCTGAGTTAACGAGGGACGGTATCGAACTCGGAACCTGTCGTCACTCGGCTGACACTCTACCGATTGAGATTGAAATAAAATATAATGAATTATGCGTTGTAATATTTTTAATGTTTATTTTTTATCAATAATATTTTATTCGAATATAAATTTGGAAACTTAAATGTTTTTAGTGAAGTTATTAACATAAGCATATCTGAAGCTCGCTTGTACCTCAAACTTTAGCTCTCAACATAAAGCAAAAATCGAGTGAGTGACAGTGATTGTTGTTTAATGTAATATCAACCCTTATGGGTTAATTACTGCCACACCGGTTTAGCTCAGTCGGTAGAGTGTTCAGCTAGGAATCACAAGGTTCTTGGTTCGATACCGGCCCTCGCCAACTCAGCTCATGAGTAACACAGGGATCTTTGCGGTAAAGTGATGAGCTGATGATAGGTGTGGTGATTCACCTCAGACGCAAAATAATCTCCTTGGTCTAGCGCTTGTGAAAAGGGATAGACTCCCTCGTTGTCTGTCTAATACCGTCTTTAGTCCAACCGACGACTTTACTTTTTAATTTATTTGTGAATACTGGAACACGGTAAAAATTTATCCTAAATATATGTAATGTAAATTTTTTGAAGTCTGGCTGATACCGGCATTAGGCCACCCCATCGACTTTACTTACTCAATTTAACTCTGTTACTTTTTTGGGTGGGGGTAAATGCAACTTTCTGATAAATCTATATTGTACATAATAAAAGGAAGCGCGTGGTGTAATGGTTAAAGTCATGGGAAATGAACTCGTCGCCCCGTGTTCAAATACTGGACGTGGTAATTGCATTTCACTTAGCGCTAATACCGTTGGGAAAGGTATGAATCCTACTCTCCCCAGCTATGGATAAATAGTAGGGCAGACTGGGGTCTTTAACCTCGGTTATGCAACCGGTCTAAGAGAAGGAAAACTCTGAATTCAAACCTGTTGAACTCCGCTAAAGAAATTGACCTTGTGTCACATCCTGCCCGTGCGGAGGGGTTATATATATATATATATATATATATATATATATATATATATTGTATATAATAAATACTATAAGTAAATGGTACTGGGGTGTGAATAGATAAGATATTAAAAAGATGAGTAGACAATGTATGGTAAAATATTTGTCCGCTTTATTGGAGGTTTCGCTATTTCTTACTATAAAACTGTCTAGCTTAAGTAAGGGCCAAAGTGGAGTGTTTCATGTCATGGACTTATCAACTACCAGGATTCTGTCCAAAAAGTGGCCCCAATGCGTGGAGGGGGGGTTCTTACCCCTCTGCAGAGGTACAGTCGGTGTATTCTTAAATAGAACACGTGTAAATATGTTCGTGTTTAAACAAAAGAATGTCACTTGATCTTGATGGCGGGAAGTTTACGACACTTCACGTATCCCTCAAATCCCTCGTGACAGCCTTTTGAGATACCCTAGTTATGCCAGCTGAAAATTGAATTAAATTGTAATCATTATGTGTTAAAAGACACCATGTTTGTTTTAAATATATTAATTGGCCTCTGTCGTTTTTTTTATATATTAACAGCTGTTGTTTGATACATGGCAAAAGCAACTTGTCAAGACATTTTGTAATTATGTCACTTGCATAAAATTTACTTAATGATTATGACAGTGATAATTTATAGCGAAACGTGTGGTTATATAACTAATAAATATGCGTATCATTTGTAAATGGCCTGTTTTAACGCAAATGGGTTTGCTCTCTTGAGATAAATAATTATCTATTATAATAATCTAAGGCCCGGGTTAGCTCAGTCGGTAGAGTGTTCGGCTAGAAACCACAAGTTTCCTAGTTCGATACTGGTCCTCGCCAACTCAGCGTATGAGTAGCACTGGGATCTGTGCGGTAAAGTAAGGAGTTGATGGGAGGTGTGGCGCTCCACCTCAGACGCAAAAACAATCTCTTTGGTCTGGCGCTAGTGAAAAGGGGATAAACTCCCTCGCCGATTGGCTGATACCGACTTTAGGCCACCCCGACAACTTTTTTTTACTATAATAATCTATATAATAATAGATATTTGGTCTCTATTTGCCTGTAACCGAAACTACGTCACCGCTTACGTCATTACTACATAAAAATATTAAAGTTCTATGAAAAATCAATTGATTGCCAAATTTTTCACGAAAATTTCGATACTTATTCACCTTTAAATGAATTTATGTGTAAAATAGTTTTTTTTTCCTAAAATATATTAGGGGAAATATTTTTGCTATTTTGAC
>CM042176.1:32198113-32240613 GCA_023376005.1 Doryteuthis pealeii
TTTGTGGCCAGCCATGCCTTTCCTATTCGTACATTAATATCGTCATCTGTGGATGAGATATTACTACCTAGGTATGTGAATTGTTCTACTGGCTTAAGGGGCTTACCGTCTAGTGTGGAGATGTCTCCTTTAACGTTCAAAGAAAGAAAAACTTAACAAACCATCATCCCGTTATATTTTATTTCAACCAGAAACTAAAAAAATATTTTTTTAACGGGATGACGGTTTGTTAAGTATTTCTTTCTTTGAAAGTTAAATATTGCTCTGTATATAATCTAATTTATTGATTATTATACATTGAACTCTTTTTAGGGATTTATAAAAACCCTTGTATATGTTTTTTATATATGTTTGCACTTACAAGAGCATACAGTATGGTTGCACAGTAAGATTTCGAAGATCCCAAATAGAATCATCCCTTACTTACCAGTCATTTGGATTACCTAACGCGCACACACACACACACACACACACATATATATATATATATATATATTATTTATTATATATACAGTGCTCAAAAGTCCTGTCATTTTGTGAAAAATCGATGTTTATATACACACTGATGGTGTCTTTAAAACAACCGTGTGGCAAAGACTTCAATTTGAAAAATGAAGGAATGACAAGTCAAAATTAATAATAATGATTGACAGAGATTCATCTAAAAAATTTGGAGGTAGAATTTCAAGCCTTTTTCTTCCCTCCCTCATTTTTTTAGTTCTTTTTTAAAATTTGAATAAAATGAAGTGATAGTTTTCAACAAAATAATGATTGGCAGAGCTTCATTTAAAAAAGATTAGAGGTAGAATTTTGATTTTTTTTTTTTTTTTTTATTTTCCATTTTTTTAATTTGAATAGACTGAAGAGATAGTTCTAACAAAAATGTCTGTGCCTTTAAGGGAATTTTGTGTTTTGTTTTGTGTCGATTTTTTATATTTCTTATTTATTTATCAAACTTTGGTAGACAATAAAAAAATCATCCTAAATATTTGTAATGATTATAATTAAGAATAATTCTTAATTTTTTTTTTTTTTTTTTTTTGGTTTTGAAATTTTTTCATAATTTTTTCTTCAAATTGCTTACTAAATATATTCTTTTTCTTTCTCTTTTTAGGTGAGTCTATTTTCATTCTTCGTGTCTTTTACAAAGTTTTGATTCCTTACCGAAATTTCTTCATTTCAAAGTAAGTAACACATTTCCATAAATTGTCTTTGCAAGATTACCATTCTAGATTTTAAATAAAAATAAAGATCTTTCTTTTTAATAATGATTTTCCTATTTAAAAATCTTTTGAAATTCAATGATTTATATAGAAATCAATTAAGATATAATTAAAATAAGTGTAATCTTTTTATATACGTTCTTATTTAATTTAATTAATCTTTCTAATTTAATACTTTTTAATACATCTTATTACGTTAAAACTTAAATACTTACGCCCAGTACAAATAATTCGTATACAGTTATATGGTTTCAAGTATTGATATTTAATACTAATGATTTACAAATACTAGCAAATATATGCACCCTCCGGGTGCAAGTATTTTAGTTAAATTTTATAATAAAATATGATATTAGATTAGAAAGGCTAATGAAACTGAATAAGAATGCAGATAAAAAGATTTGGAACAGAGGGGGTATGATTGAAAAATAGAACAACTTTGAAACTAACTCTTCCATCATTTTCCGTTACTCCCGTCTTTCATTGGTAAATTTTCCTAATTAAACTGTTTAGTTAAAATAGGAAGTAAAGAATAAAATGACAGTTATTTCTTCTTGTTAAGGGATTTCTTTTAAGATTTATTGAAGAGATTTTTGCTCATATTCAATAAGATAAAACCAAACAATTAGAAATCAATAATACTAAGCATATATTTATTAAAATCAATTTTTTAATATCAATATGCAAATTAGCCTTCCCATTCATACTGTAAACCTCTATTTTGTTGTATATATAAATACAATTGCATATTATTAGTATGTAGATATGGTCAACAGTGTAAGTAATGTAAAACAATTTTATTAATAATTGAGGTTTAAATAAAAATAAAATCATGGAGAATATGATGTAAATAACTAAAGGAATTGTGACTTGTATAGTAATACAGTTTCGGTTACAGACAGAAAAACACACAATCTCCATTATAATAAGATATGTATTTGACATACTGATAGGACCCTAACATGTACTACCATTCTAGGTCAGAGTAGTAGTACCTATAGCTAATTTAGGTTAGCAGTTGATACGTAAAGTCCGTTTTTTTCTGAGTGTGAAGGAAATGTGTGTTCGAATCTCACCGGGAGCTTATTCCTTATTCATGTTTCCGACGCGAGCTGTAGTAGTTCGGAGCCAGTTGAGATTTTAAAAAACAACAACTAGAATGAGGAAGATGGAGGATAATACTAGTGAAATGTTATTAATAATACGAATAAAAATGTTGTGCGAATTGTGACCTTAAGCGTTGCACCACCAAGTCGATCCATTTACCATTACAGAACAAAATTAATAATTAATGAATGACGAAAGAAGAACGATGAGGAAAAATGGTTGCTACCTTTTAAAATCAAAATCATGAATCGATTAATTCTTTCAAGATTCGATCGCGAAGAAAGAAGAAGGCGGGAAAAAGGCGGGAAAAAGGGCGGTAAAATATTCCCAGAGGAAATGCAATCATTCTTCTATTCATTCCTGCATCCATCCCTCCCCCAAAAAAAATGCTTGTCCAATGGTTCCCAACCTATGTACGGTGGCACACTAGCTTACTGTTTGATGTACCTACACTATCGCCCATAATTATGCACTACTTTTTGACCAGAAATATGAATATACAACAGTCCAAAAATAAGTACACATCTTATATATCATTAGGTATTATTATGAAACTCTACAGCAGCGAGACTGTAACCAAAAATAAGAATAAATAAGTGTGTCTTAAAAGGTATTATTTATCGAGATTGAGGCTGTATTTACCAAGATAGAAATGAAGAATGAATGGAACATTTTTTCAGACCACAAATTATCAATAATAATGACTGACACATCTAAATGTCTTATATATATATATATATATAATATATATATCATATATATATCCATGGCCAGCCTATCATATTGCATTCTTTACATAGGTTAGCATATCGCTTATGAGTTCTATATAAAGTATCGAGATTACAAGCACAAGAGTGTTAAAGATATATTACCAAGATAGAAATGAAGAATGAATGGAACTTTTTTTTCAGAATACAAGGTGTAAAAAGTACAAAAATCTCGATACTATTTGACACACCTAGTTTATATTGCCATATTCATAAATAAAAGAGAGTAGCGTAGATATGAAGTCAATGGCATTTGCTAACTGACAGTTTCTTGACTATGATTTTTCAAACCGTCAGTTACCAAGCGACGTTGACTTCATGTTCCCGCTACACTAAATCTTTTTATATTATACAAGCATGGACATCTCTTTAAAAAGAAAATTACAAACATGAACGTACATTTTTAAATTTCAAATCACATTCTAATCTAAAACAGAAACGCTATATGTATATTTCCTCCTTGTATCAGTCGTTTGAATAGAAACCAAAACCAATTCATATTTATTGCCTTGAAGAAGATTAGAGACACATGCTAAATAAATATTTATTTGAAGTGTGTTTTAATACTGTGAATCCATTAATCAAAACACTTAGTGTCGGAACATTTTACCAAATGTCAATAAATCATTCTCATTATATATTAGTTTTCACTCTTACTCATTTTTCAATTTACTGTTGGGTTCAATTCCATTTTTTCTTGCCCACACAAACACATACACACAGTCACGCACACACACACGCACAGAGAGACACACACACACACACACACATATATATATATATATATATATATATATATATGTGTGTGTGTGTGTGTTAAAAACATGAACATTACACCAGAAGAACCAAATTTAATTGCAAGAAACCAAACAAGCCAGACATTTACTGATCTTTCGTGACTCCTAATACTAAATTTCTAAAAAAAAAAAAAAATGATAAAATCAAATCCCCCCCCCAAAAAAAAAAGAAACTTTTTTTCTTCTATAACTTGTAAAATCTTGTTCAGAATCAATCAAGAAGATTAAAAAATCGAATTCCCGTTGCTTTCTGCAAGATTTGTCAATGTCGGATATTAATATGGATGACCACCTCAGCTCTAAACTTTTAATGGTCTTTGGAATCTATCTATCTATCTATCTAACTATCTAACTATACAAATATAAAGGGGTGTTGTGAGTATGTATGCATGTATGTGTGTGTGTATGTCTGGTTGAAACTACGATAAGTGACAAAGTGATATATATACGCATTCACTATCACCAGAGTTTGATTTTTGAGCAAAAATAATGAAGATTTGATTAATATTCGTGAAGATAAAAAAAGATTTAAAAAAAAGATTCTTTTTTTTTTTTTTTTTTTGCATTTAATATTTTAAATCGGAAACATTGATTTTTCTTTTCAAAGTGTCTGTGAACTTTTTTTCTGATGCCCCGCTAGGCAGGATTAACGCAAGGTCTTTTTTATATACATATTTACCAACCCCTCCACACGATCAGGATGTGACACAAGGTCAATTTATTAAGCGGAGTTTAACAGGTGTGAATTTAGAGTTTTCCTTCTCCTGGACTGGCAACCGAGCCACGGTTAAAGAGCCCAGTCTACCCTGCTATTTACCCATAGCTGGAGGGATAATTGGATTCATACCTTTCCCAAGGGTATTAACACTATGTAAAATTCAAATAGCTTCGTCCAGGAATTGAACTCGGGTCGACGAGTCCATTTCCTTTGACTCTAACCATTAGACCATGCGCCTCCGTCTTTTTTATATAGGGATTTTTATAGGGCATTCTACGAGGATCCAACTCATGATTCAACAATAATGGATCATTCTACACAGACGTATCAGTAGCCGTTCTAGTACGTATATAAAGGGCAGTTGGTGTATATGTATGTATGTATATATGTATGTCCCGATGAAACTACAAAAATACAACAATTAACGACAAAGTAAATATATATACACATTAAATATCACCAGTTCTTGCTTCTGTGCAAAAATGATGAAGATTTGATTTATATTGGAAGATATTTAAAATTAAAATATACATAGAAATAGCATGGAAATTCTACGTAAAAGTGTCCAGCATTTGTAAATCTCAAAAGTAAACAAATTAATACCCAGTATATCTATCTCATTATTTTCATATCTATCTATTTATCTATCTATCCATATATCTCATAAATTTTCATATCTATCAATCTATCTCATTAATTTCATATCTATTTGGTTGGTTGGATTTTACGGCATGTCAACCATTGGGTTATTTTATGCCGAAGATATTTTGTTTTATTCATTCTTGATGAGTACTCAATTTTTAAAAACTCATTTTTTCTAATATATATATATATATATATATATATATATATATATATATATACATATATATATATATATATATACATACATACATATATATAATATATACATATATATACATATATATATATATATATACATACATATATATACATATATATATATATATATATATACATATATATACATAATATATATATATATACATATATATACATATATATACATACATACATATATATACATATATATGCACACATATACACATATATATATACACACATACAAATATATAACATATATATATACACACATACTCACACACATATATATATACATACATACACATACACTCACAAACACACACATACACACACATATATATATACTCACTCAGACACACAAACACACACACATATATATATACTCACACAAACACAAACACACACACACATATATATACTGGCCTTGTTCCAGCCTAATCTAATCTACCTATGAAAGTATACATTCACAACGTATGTATTGGTATTTATCCCGTGCATCCTCATCGGATTTTACCATTTATCCTCACGCCACAAACCCCCCGCCCCGCCACTTAAGCCAATGCGGAAGAGGAATAAGACAGATCATCTTACTTATTAGATATTCCTGGACTACCAACCAATAAGTAGGTTTCTATGCTACTCTCAACATCGATATATACACCGCATCGGAATTTGCATTTTCTCCTTCGATCAATATCGAAGCTTGTAAGAATCCCTAATAGACTTCTGTACCTGTATTAACGGTATCTGTGGTTTCTTTTTGCTCTCACTCTGCCACCGGCTGCAGACCAATCAGATCGATTCATGAAGAACTGCTCTGGAGAACCAGTATATGCGAAATTTCAATATGGCCGCTTCCAGTACTTTGGCTGGTTTTTCTGTTTAGCGATTGAATCAGTGAATGCTACCAACTAAGCGGACCCTCGGTTGGCTATTGGCCTCGTTCTCGATATCGATCGTCGAAACTAACGATTGTTCTTGTCTTAGCTGTTAACTTGTTCGCCGAACTGACCAACTTGTCTGTCCAATATAACATAGTATATAAAAAAGAGAGATAATGTACTAAGGAGTAAATTAATTACACGTTGTTACGATGTTTTTCATGCGTAATGGATTGCTACAACACAGACGGATATGTTTTACTAAGTCGGTTGGTTGGATTTTACGGCATGTCAACCCTTGCTTGGTTATTTTGTACCGGAGACGTTTTGTTTTTATTTATTCTTGATTCAACATTTTAACTCGGTTTTTAACACATTTTGGCTGGTTGGATATTACGGCATGCCAACCTTGCTTGGGTCATTTTAAGCCGAAGACATTTTGTTTTATTCGTTCTTGATGGGTATTCAACATTTTAACTCGATTTTTAACTCGATTTTGGTTGGTTGGATATTACGGCATGTCAACCCTGCTTGGGTCATTTTAAGCCGAAGACGTTTTGTTTTATTCATTCTCGATAGGTATTCAAAATTTTAAACTCAATTTTTAATACATTTTTAAAAGCTCAATCTTTTCTATTTAACCAATAGATGGGATCGGGACAAGTAGTACTACTCCAGGTCAGAGTGGACCTGGGAGTAATAGTGATGAAGGGGTATTCCACATTCCCCCGTGCTCCAGAATTAGAACTTCACCATCAGATAGAGTTTAACATTATACCCAGGCCATTAAGACTCTCAGCCACCGCAAGCACATGTATGATAAAAAGGGTTTGGGGTTTGCCATAAGGGCAATAGGGTTAAGATAATCATATAAGTGCTAGGGCTTGATGTGACCAGCCGATTAATCGAAAGGGGCCTCTCCAAAGTGGAGTGTTTCATGTCATGGGTTGCTCAGCCATCCTTAGGTATCATGAGTCGCCACCCACGGCCAACAGGTGGCTCTATTAGGGGGGGGGCTTTCCCCTTCTATAGAAGTGCAGTTGGCGTATTCTACAGCCCCAGCCGACATGTTTTAGTAAGAGTTGCTTTTATCGAGAGTATCTTGAGTGCACATCGACAGGTTGTCTACAAAAGGACACAGTCCTCATTTTACTATGATATACAGTATATACGAGAATGGAGTCTCGTCGTGGTGTAATGGTTAGCGAGCTAGTCTCGCTGATCCATTACTACTGAATAGCGAGTTCAATACTCGCTGGATGGCCCATACGTGCGTCCTTGTATCGCTAACTTATTGGTTGCGAACGGGTTGAGTATAAAGAGCGTTCCATCGTGGTGTAATGGTTAACAAGCTAGTCTTGCAGACTATTGAATAGCGAGTTCGATCTTATCGTATATAGGAGGGTGACGTGCCATCTTGGTGTAATGGTCAGCAAGCAAGAGAAATAACTAAACGGAGGCTGGAAATGAATATAATAACAAAATACAATACTCGCCAGTGATATAAAGAAGGTAACCACTGGTAGTGGTATAAGACTACTCAGTCAGCGTATTTATGAGTACTAGCAAATATGTGCACCCTCCGGGCGCAAGTATTTAAGTTTAAATGTAATAAAATATTAGATTAAATCAGAAAGGCTAATGAAACTACTTAAGAATTCAGATAAAAAGATTTGAAACGGAGGGGGTATAATCGGAAAATAGAACAACTGAAACTTACTCTTTCATCACTTCCGTTTTTCAATGCTAAATTTTACTAATTTAACTATTTAGTTAAAATAGGAAGTAAAGAATAAAATTACAGTTATTTCTTCTTGTTAATGAATTTCTTTTAGGATTTATTGAAGAGATTTTTACTCATATTCATTAAGATAAAACCAAACAATTAGAAATCAATAATACCAAACACATTTTTATTAAAATCAGTTTTTTAATATCAATATGCAAATTAGCTTTACGTTTACACTGAAAACTGGTATTTTGTTGTATATATAAATACAATTACATGTTAGTATTTAGGTAAGGCCAACAGTATTAATAATGTCAAACAGTTTTATTATTAATTGCGGTTTAAATAGAAATAGAATCATGGAGAATGTGACGTAAATAACTAAGGGAATTGTGACTTAAGTGGTAATATAGTTTCGGTTACACACAGAAAAACACACAATCTCCATTATAATAAGATTAGGACATACCCATTAATGTTCATAGGTAGGTTATATAACACTATTACTAGTGAAAAGCGAGTTCATTCCTCACTGGATGCTCCATACTTGAGGCGTTGTCACATCGTATTCGCGGTGAACGGGTTGGGTTAGAAGGGGACACCATTGTCGTGTTATGATTGGTAAGCAAGCCTCGCAGATTCATTGCAACTGAAAATCTTGTTCGATCCTCGCTGGATACTTCATACTTACAACCTTTTGTCATATCCTACCAGTTGCGAACGGGTTGGGTAAATACGTACTATGTATACGACGATGCATCACATCATATTGTAATAGCTAGCAATGTAGTCTCAAAGATCTATTACTACTGAATAGCGGGTTCGATCCTACCGTATGTAGGAGGGTGCATCCCACCGTTGTTTAATGGTTAGAAATGTAGTCTCAAAGATCTATTACTACTGAATCGCGAGTTCGATCCTACCGTATGTGCGAGGGTGCATCCCACCGTTGTTTAATGGTTAGAAATGTAGTCTCAAAGATCTATTACTACTGAATAGCGGGTTCAATCCTACCGTATGTGCGAGGGTGCATCCCACCGTTGTTTAATGGTTAGAAATGTAGTCCCAAAGATCTATTACTGAATGGCGAGTTCGATCCTACCGTATGTACGAGGGTGCATCCCACCGTTGTTTAATGGTTAGCAATATAGTCTCAAAGATCTATTACAACTGAATAGCGAGTTTAATATTCACGACATGCCCCATACTTACAACCTTGTGTCATATCCTACCCGTGGCGAACGGGTTGGATAAATAACTAGTTGCGACTTTTACAGGCGACGCACGGGTTAGGTAAAACGGGGTAATTTTCACCTTTAGTGGGCTAAATTCCTAGCATAAAATTGTGCGTGCGCATTATCTGAAATGAACTTAATTGTTATTAAGAACACATTTTATGACATTTTTGTGTTAAATCATGCAGTTGTATTGTTTTCCAAAAAGTTTCCAAGATTTGTGTATTTCGCACGGAGACTTTCAAAATGGCTACCGGCTTGTTTCAAAGTGAAAGTCAGTTGGTTAAATTCCTAGCATAAAATTATCTGAAATGAACTTAATTGTTATTAAGAACACATTTTATGATATTTTTGTGTTAAAGCATGCAGTTGTATTGTTTTCGAAAAAGTTTCTAAAATTTGTTTATTTCGCACGGAGACTTTCAAAATAGCTTTCAAAGTGAAAGTCAAGGGAGATTACTCTAATTGCCTTATTTGTTAGGAATTTAGACAACTAAAAGTGAAAATTACCTAAAAAGGGGTGTACATTACAAGCAATATATGATACAAACACAATTAGAGGTCGTTCAATACAAGGAGTCGTTTATTACTCAAGCATATACGCTATGTTATTGTTATATGGTTTAAAGCATCGTCTAACTAATATATTAATACACGTGTTCCTTAAAAGTACGACCGTTATCATATTGCAACGGCCTCTGGTTACAACGTAAACCGTCCAAATCGTCCAAGATGAAATGAAAAAAATGTAAATCCTGATTATCTGGTGTTGCTTATACGCCGAGTTCTTATTTCTTATCAGTGTCATTACCTCAACTAAATAATGGAACATTCTGTTTTTATTATAAAAAGCAAAAGGAAGAACAAGGGCATGCTACACAGAAAAAAAATATTATAAAAAAAAGAAAGAAAGAAAATAGAGGAAAATAGATATATTTATGTAATATATATATATATATATATATATACATTGCATTCTGATTCTCCTATATCACATATATATATTTATATGGCACATTTTTTATATTATGTGTATTTATATTATGTATACTAGCAAATATATGCACCCTCCGGGTGCAAGTATTTAAGTTTTAATGTAATAAAATATTGTATTAAATTAGAAAGGCTAATTAAACTAAATAAGAATACAGATAAAAAGATTTGAAACAGAGGGGGTATAATAAAAGATTTGAAACAGAGGGAGTATAATAAAAAATGGAACCACTGAAATTTACTCTTCCATCACTCTCATCTTTCATTGTTATTTTTTCTAATTCAAGTATTTAGTTATAAGAGGAAGTAAAGAATAAAATGAGTTATTTTATCTTGTTAATGGATTTCATTTAAGATTCATTGAAGAGATTTTTGCTTATATTCATTAAAATAAAACCAAACAGTTAGAAATCAATATACTAAGCACATATTTATTAAATTCGATTTTTAATATTAATATGCAAATTAGCCTTCCCTTCACACTGTAAACCGCTATTTTGTTGTATATATAAATATAATTGCATGTTGTCAATATGTAGACATAGTAACAGTATTAATAATGTATGACAATTTTATTAATAATTGAGGTTAAATAAAAATAAAATCATGGAGAATGTGATGTCTATAACTAAGAGAATTGTGACTTGAGTAGGAATATAGTTTCGGTTACAGCCAGAAAAAACACAATCTCCATTATAATAAGATTTATATGACATATATTATATTACACGCCCAAATATATATATATATATATATATATATATATATGAAATAACTTCCATTCACTTTTTTCATATATATAATATATATATATATATATATATATATATATATATATATTAATTGAATTAAAAACGCTATGTAATGTATATGTATGGTTTAGAAAAAGATAATTGAATTTTTATAAAAAAAATGTTAGTGGTGTAGGGGGCGATATTTTATTACTTCTAGCTGTGAGGGAAATTGGTTCATACATTTCTCAATGACAATAGTAGAAAATGAACTCCAGCTAAAATTTGAACACGGTTCGCTGATTTCACCCTCTCTGTCTCTATCAGTTAGGCAAAGGCATCTCCATGTTTACTCTTTATGTTACAATAAAAATAACTTGCTTACAAAATATTGATTTTTTTTAGAGTTTTTTCACTCATTCTTTTTGAAAATGATTTTTTTCGCAGATCACAAGGGATCTGCAGGCTAAACGTAGATTAAGGATAGTCACTTATAGATAAACGTATATTGGAGTAGGTTCTTGGGATTTTACAGTATGTCTAATAATACCTAATAATATCCGTAATATCCATAATATGTATGTATGTATGTCCGGAGGAAATTATGAAAATAAAATAATTAATGACAATATATATATATATATATATATATATATATATGTGTGTGTGTGTGTGTGTGTGTGTGTGCATATATAGATATATACCAATTGTTACTACCTCCCACTTCCAATTCCTAAGCTACTACTCGTTCTCCTTAAAAACGAGACACGGAACATACGTTTCCTACTTGATGATGGCAAATTCTATTGCCGAAAGCGTTCGTAATGAAAACCTTTGGTGGACTGCTACACCAGTCCCACCTGATACCAAAAAGATGGCCAGATAAATAAAAAGGATCGAACAAGGATAGAACAAAAACTCGTCCTACAAGAATTGTCTGTACACAACATGCTTAAAAGAAAAAATGCTGCAAATACACTTATTTTAATTATATATATATATATATATATATAATATATATATATATATATATATATATATATATATATCACCAGAGTTTGCTTTTTGAGCAAAAATAATGAAGATTTTATTTATATTCGTAAGATAATTAAAAAATAATTCAAATAGTAACAACATGGAATTTTTTTGCATTTAATATTTTAAATCGGAGACACTGATTTTTCTTTTCAAAGTGTCTGTGCACTTTTTTCTGATGCCCCCTATTGGATTAACGCAAGGTCTTTTTTATATAGGGATTTTTATATGGCATCCTACGAGGATCCAACTCATGATTCAACAATAATATTTAAATGTTAACAGCATGGAATTTGTTAGCGTTTAATATTTTTAAATAGGAGACATAAATTTTTCTTTCTACAGTGTCTGGATCAACGCAATTTTTTTTAACGTAGGGATTTATTGCAATGGAATATTACACACACACACACACACACACACAAACACACACACACACACTCTCTCTCCCTCTCTCTCTCTCTCTCTCTCTCTCTCTCTCTCTCTCTCTCTCTCTCTCTCTCATCCATGTAGTCTGACTATATATAGTGAGCCCGGTATTATCTGGGCTGGCTTCGAGGATTAGTAGCGTGCCTCGCTATTCCTTGTCTGTCTTATTGTATCTCTCTGCAATAAAACCCTCTATCTTAAATCTACGAACGTGTTGACTGATCCTTCGACTCGACTACAACCTTGTCAGGTTCTATCACTTTTAAGGACACAACAGTGGCGACGAGGATGAGATAGCGTGCCTCACTATTCCTTGTCTATCTTATTGTATCTCTCTGCAATAAAACCCTCTATCTTAAATCTACGATTTTATCCCTTTTAAGGACACAACAGGATTTTAATGGGTCATCCTACGAGTGTCCAACTCGCGATTCAACAAAGTGGATCTGGGAGACTACCGTTTTTTTACTCCACCTCTACCCAGGCGATGCCGGGTAGCCACTTCTAGTAATGCCATGAAAGATTAACATTTATTGAAACACCCAGTATATTAAAATAATTTTTAGAATTTTTACGACAGTATATATTGAGGACTCGTTAATAGTCAGCGAAGTGGGCCTATTGTCGGTATCAATCGGACATCGAAGGAGTCTATCTCCTTTTCAGTAGCACTAGACAAGGGAGATTGTTTTTTGTGCCTGGGGTGGAGCGTTTACACCTACCATCAGCTCCCCACGGTATATCTCAGATTCAAGCTAGTTGGATAGGGCCGGTATCAAGCCCGGAACCTTAGGTGGATGGATGTTCTACCGACTGAGCTAAACCGGAAGTGTTGATATCTATAGATTCATGACATTGCATCAACTTTGACCTCGTCAATATGATATCTGCTTGAGGTACGAGGGTGAGTCAAAAAGTAATGCCATTTTGTTTAGGACTGGTATAATTACCAACACAGGAAACTGGTCCTCTGTGGATCACATTCCTACTTCTCAACATAATCACAGTTTCTCTCAAAGCAATGTTCCACTTTCAAACGAGGGTGAGTCAAAAAGTAATGCCATTTTATTTAGGACTGGTATAATTACCAACACAGGAATATATATCTTACATGAAAATGAAGCTGGTCCTCTATGAACCACATCCCTACTTCTCCACATATTCACAGTTTCTCTTAATAGCAATGTTTCACCTTCGAATGAGAGCATGTATTCATGCCCCGTAAAATTCTGTTGACTGTTCTTTGAGCCACTTCTTCCCGACAAATTTCACTTCCTCGTCACTGGAATAATGTTTGCCTCTCAAACCCTCTTTCATGGGACCGAAGAGATAGTCTGAAGGCACTAAATCTGGTGAGTAGGGAGGATGCGGTAAAGTTGTCCACCCGAATGTGGCGATTTTCTTCCTTGTGCTGATGCTTGTGTGTGGTCGAGTATTGTTATGCAGAAGAGGAGCTTGTCGATTGCAAGTTGGGTCTTACTCGTCGGATTCTTGCTCTGAGCCTCGATAGGGTCACAATGTAGGGCTTAGTTTTATAAAGAAAATGGCATTACGTTTTGACTCACTTTCTTAGAAAGAATTAAAAAAGATATAAACATAAAATTAGTAATTGAACAAAGAGAAGACAAATGGATAACGTGTCTCCAAACATATATGCCATGAAATGGAATAACGAAAATGGTATTACTTTTTGACTCAGCCTTGTAGAAAGAATTGAAAAAAAGATATAAACATAAAATAGTAATTGAACAAAGAGAAGACAAATGGATAACGTGTCTTTAAACATATATGATTAATGAAATAACGAAAATGGTATTAACTCAGCCTTGTAGAAAGAATTGAAAAAAGATATAAACATAGAATTACAAAGAGAAGACAAATGGATAACGTTCTTAAACATATATGCCATTAAATGAAATAACGAAAATTATTATTTTTGAAGCCTCATAGAATTAGTAATTGAACAAAGAGAAGACAAATGGATAACGTGTCTTTAAACATATATGCATTAAATGAAATAACGAAAATGGTATTACTTTTTGACTCAGCCTTGTAGAAAAGAATTGAAAAAAAGATATAACATAGAATTAGTAATTGACAAAGAGAAGACAAATGGATAACGTGTCTTTAAACATATATGCCATTAAATGAAATAACGAAAATGTATTACTGACTCAGCCTTGTAAAAGAATTGAAAAAAAGATATAACATAGAATTAGTAATTGAACAAAGAGAAGACAAATGGATAACGTGTCTTTAAAGCCATTAAATGAGAAAATGGTATTACTTTTTTGACTCAGCCTTGTAGAAAGATCAAAGAGAAGACAAATGGATAACGTGTCTTCAAACATATATGCCATCTTTTTGACTCAGCCTTGTAGAAAAAATTGAAAAAGATATAAACATAAAAATAGTAATTGAACAAAGGGAAGACAAATGGATAACGTGTCTTTAAACATATATGCCATTAAATGAAATCGAAGAAAATGGCATTACTTTTTGACTTTTGAATTAAATTAAATTGAATTTTAAAAATCAACCAATGGCAAATTCTACTGCTGCTGTTGTATTTCAGAAAATTCAAGAAAGTAAGTTAAAGAACAGTTTGCCTGAGATAGGTGTCGCTGCGAAATCATCTCGTGATGACTTCGCGGCGACACCTACCGAGGGGTGTTAAAATCTATTTTCGTAACCAGTAATGCCTAGAGACTCATGTAGTAAAATAATATGTACGTGTGTGTGTGCGTTGGATGAGGATATGGTAGATTTTATATTCTATTCCTTCCTCCCGTTGGTGCAACGCGCATCAAATCACAAGTCGTCGGGGCGGCCTAATGTCGGTATCAGCCAATCAGCGAGGGAGTCTATCCCCTTTTCACTAGCGCTAGACTAAGGAGATTGTATTTGCGTCTGAGGTGGAGCGCCACACCTACCATCAGCTCCTTACTTTACCGCACAGATCCCTGTGCTACTCATACGCTGAGTTGGCGAGGGCCGGTATCGAACTAAGAACCTTGCTGTTTCTAGCCGAACATTCTACCGACTGAGCTAACCCAAAGATAAAATAAGCAAAGTAGTCGGAATGGCCTATTGTTAGTATCAGCCGGACATCGAGGGAGTCTATCCCCTTTTCGCTAGCGCTAGACCAGGGAGATTGTTGTTACAACGACGTTAATGTTTAGGTTTGTTTGGTTTATATAATGGCATATCAACCTTCGTGGGTTATTTAATGCCAAAATATTCTTGTAGAAGAAGAGTAGTGGTACTATTTAACCTATATGGGGGATGAGGATGTTCATACCTTTCCCAAGAGTATTCGTCTGAAAGTGAACGTAACAGCACGAGTGGAGTTCAAACTCGCTTATTAGGATGTTACAGTCCGCCACGATGCCACTCCATTTCCCTGCCCCCTATAGGTTTGGTTTGGTTGGATTATTTATTTAATGACATATAAACTTATTATGGGTTATTTTATGCCAAAATTTGATTTATCTATATGTTTGGTGATTATCCTAGCTTGTCTGCGGAGAGACCTATTGTTAGTATCATCCAAACAAGCGAGGGAGTCTATCCTCTTTTCGCTAGCGCTAGACCAGAGACATTATCTTGCTAAGGTGGAGCGCTACACCTACCTTCAGCCGAAATTTGATTTATTTCTAAATATTTGCGCTCCAGACCAAGCCATGATCTTAACTGATCCTATTTGAAAAGAAAAATGGTAAGACATTAGCTTGGTGGAGCTACCACTACCACTTGCCAACGTTCCCTTGTATCATACAGATGACTGTTTAAAACATGGGAAGTATTTCTGCCGCACTTTGTATAAAACATTATTAGAGGTGTACTTATTTATGGGCGATATTGTCGATAGATTTTTGAAAATAGAAGTAATTTTTAAAAACTATTGGAACTGTTGCCATAGTAGCGAAGTGATGAGATTCGAAAAGAATCGTACCCCCAGGGGAATAAAAATGTAATACCAGATCAGTAGAAATAGGTCGAACAGTGAAACTAATTGTTTGACGATTCAAATATTCTCATCAACTTTAATATGAAGACTACCCAATGCTAATGAATAAAACAATTCAAATAATGCGTCTATTGAAGGAGGAGGAGGAGGAATGGAAATAGGAGGAAATAGAGAGAGAGGGGGAATAGGGAAAGGAGGAGGAGGAGAGATAGAGATTTAAATAATGAAATAAAATAGAGGAGGCTGGGTAAATAGAAAAATAGAAGCGAGAAAGGGGAAAAGAGGGAGGGAGACGAAAAGAAGAGTTGAGAGAAAAAAGAGAGAGGGGGATAAAACAGAGAAAGAGGTAAAGAAAAGTAGAGAGAGAGGTGTGAGAGAAACAGGCAGACAGAGAAAGAAAGAAAGAAAGAAAGAAAGAAAGAAAAGAAAGGGAAGAAAGAAAGAAAGAAAGAAAGAATGCTAGTAAGAACGTGTAAAAAAGAAAGAAAGAAAGAAAGAAAGAAAGAGAGAAGTAGATAGCAAGAACGAAAAGGAAAAGAAGAAAGAAAACACACAAAGAACGAGAAAGAAAGAAAGAAAGAAAGAAAGAAAGAAGGAAAACAAACAAAGAACGAAAAATAAAAAATAAAGTAAAGAAGAAAGTAAGAAAGAAAACAATTGAGAAAGAACGTGAGGGAAAAAAGAACGAAAGAAAGGAAGAAGGAAAGAAGCAAACAAACAAACAAGGCAACAAGAAATAACAAACGAGAAAGAAAGAAAGAAAGAAAGAAAAAACGAACGGAAAAGGAAGAAAAACTGGCAAGAACGAATAAAAAAGAATCAAAGAAGAACGAGAAAGTAAAGATAAAAGAAAGATACAAATAAATAGAGGAGAAATCTAAAGGAGATAGATATATATATAGAGAGAGAGGGGGAGAGAGAGAGGAAGAGAGAGAGAGTACGAAAAGGAGTGAAATGAAGAGAGCTAATGAACGTTATCGTCTTCTTTTTCATCCAATAAAGAAAAAAGAAAGAAAGATACAAAAATAGAGAAGTCTGAGGGAGAAAGAAAGAAAGAAAGATAGATAGATAGAGGAGAGAAATTCAAAGTACAGTGAGAGCAACGGAAAAAGAAAGAAAGAAAGAGAGAGAGAGAGAGAGAGAGAGAGAGAGAGAGAGAGAGAGAGATTTAAAAGATGAGTGAAATGAAGAGAGCTAATAAACGTTATCGTCTTCTTTTTCATCCAATAAAGAAAAAAGAAAGAAAGATACAAATAAATAAAGAAGTCTGGGGGAGAAAGAAAGAAAGATAGATAGATAGATAGATAGATAGAGGGAGAGAAATTCAAAGTACAGTGAGAGCAACGGGAAAAAAAAAGAGAGAGAGAGAGAGAGAGAGAGAGAGAGAGAGAGAGAGAGAGAGAGAGATATATATCTAAAAAAATGAGTGAAATGAAGAGAGCTAATGAACGTTATCGTCTTTTTCATCCAATAAAGAAAAAAGAAAGAAAGATACAAGTAAATAGAGAAGTCTGGGGGAGAAAGAAAGAAAGAAAGAAAGATAGATAGATAGATAGATAGATAGAGGGAGAGAAATTCAAAGTACAGTGAGAGGAACGGAAAAGAAAGAGAGAGAGAGAGAGAGAGAGAGAGAGAGAGAGAGAGGCTATGAATCTTTGAGCGTTATCGCCTTCTTCTTCATCCAATAACGAAAATCTATGCAGTTCGTATTGTTTATTGGAAGCAAGCGGCTGTCTTTGTTGTTTTTGCAACACCAACAAGAGTCACGACACTAACACATTAGCATCACCCACTTCTTAATGATAACTGAAAACAAGCAAAAATCTCTACCAAATCAATACCAAGCGAACTAAGTGTTTCAGTTATCTACTGCCGCCTTTGACTAGTAAGAGATTTTACGTGCTTCAACAATAGTCAAAAAAAAGAAAAAAAGACGTCAATGACTCACCACTGTTGCCACATCTCACAAGATTGCATAATAATTTACAGCTTCGACTATAATTAAAGTAAAAGGGGCCAATCAGCGAGGGAGTATATCCCCTTTTTACTTGCGCCAGACCAAAGAGATTGTTTTTGGGTCTGAGGTGCAGCGCCACACCTACCATCAACTCCTTACTTTACCGCACAGATCCCTGTGCTACTCATACGCTCAGTTGGCGAGGGCCGGTATTGAACTAAGAACCTTGCGGTTTCTATCCGAACACTCTACCGACTGAGCTAACCCGAAGATAAAATAAGTAAAGTAGACGGAGTGGCCTATTGTTCGTATCAGCCGGACATCGAGGGAGTCTATCCCCTTTTCGATAGCGCTAGACCAGGGAGATTTTTGTTACAACGCTATTAATGTTTAGGTTTGGTTTGTTTTTGATTTGAGGTTTGTTTTGTTTTGAGTTGACGAGGGTCAGTATCGAAATAGGAATCTTGGGGTTTCTAACCGAACGCTCTACCGACTGAGCTATTCTACTATAATCCACCCATGAAACACTATCTACACGTGTCCTGGGCATGACGTTAAACTACATCTAATGGTGAAGTTCCAATTCTGGAGCTCTGTGGAATGCCGCTTTATCGCCTGAAGATACATCCTGGCCCAGAGTGGTAGTACCTGTTAGGGTTCCATCTATGGGTTAAATAGAAGAAAACGAGTAGGCAAAAATGTGTATAAAAAATTGAGTTCAAAAAAATAATTTTAATACCCATCAAGGATAAATAGAACAAAACGTCTTCGGTATAAAGTAACCCAACAAGGGTTGATTTGCCGTAAAATCCAAAAATGAAAGGAAGAAAAGAAAACTATGTGCACGCTGTCGACCGGGCTTAGAACGCATCGACTTTATCTCCTGATAATAATTAGTTACTCGAAACTCTACAACTGCTAAAAAATACTGACTTCGGCATGAAATAACTCCATAAAATTTGACATGCCTTAAAAGCAAATAGGATACAACATTTTATTAGACCAATACTCTCCAATAGTTCTTAGAAAATAAAAATATTTTGTGGGGTCTGTATCCGCGCTGAATATTTTTTTAAACATGCAAATTCTCGATATATAGGGAAATAACCATAAAATGCGAATAAGAAAACTTCACTTCCCAAATAGAAGTATCGATACAATCATGGACTGCTATTATTAGAAACGCTTCGAAGAATCCGTCGTTCATTTGTAAATAGAAGCATCTATATCATCATGGATCATTGTTAACTATGAAATGCAAATTATAAAACTTTATACCTTCCAAAATAGAAGGAGTCCTGGCGGTCGAGGCTTTAGAATACACTGACTCCACCTCTGCGGATGGGTAAGAACTTCCAATGAGGCCACCTGTTTGATGTGGGTGGCGATCTGTGAGGCTTAAGGATGGAACTCTGGTGGGTGAGCAATTCATGACAAGCAACATTTCGCTCTGGTCCTTACTTAGGATAGATGGTCAGTCGGAGAGATCCCCCTTCGGTCAATCGGCTGGTCGCGTCAAGTTCTAGCACCCATATGATTTTCCCAACCCTATTGCCCTTATGACAAGCCCCAACTCTTTTTTATCATATATGTGTTAGAAGGTGATGGCTGAAGGTCTTAATGTCCTGGGTAGGATGTTAAAACCATTACTCTCAGCTCCACCCCGACCCGGAGTGTTAGTACCTGTTAGTCCTATCTAGGGGTTAAATAGAAAAAAAAAGAGTTTAAAAATATGCTTTGTGTTTACAAAGAAAATTGAGTACCTATGAAGAATGAATAAAACAAAACATGTTCGGCATAAAATAACCCAACAAGGATTGACATGCCGTAAAACTCAACCAACTAACCAACCAACCAAAACAGAAGCAACATTATCATCATGGACCAATGTTCCAACGAAAACTCAACGATTTGACGGATCGTCTAGTTCGAGTTAATTCTTTGCAGGATATTTTTAGAGATAAAGATGGCCGATATCTAAAATATTTAAGAAGATTATTAAAGATTTCTTCGACGGCCATGATGTGTTTTCTCGTTTAAAAATAAATTTTCATTTCTGAACTGGGGGAAAAGCCCACTTTCATTTCCACTCGACAAATTGGAAAGTGATTAAAAGAATAAAAATAATTTCAAGTTAATATTTGCTAAATATGATGCAAAACAAATAATTAATAATTCGTTGTTATCCTGCTAGTCTTTACTTAAATATCGAGACTATATATATATATATATATATATATATATATATATATATATATATATATATATATATATATATAGATAAATCTAATGAGTCAGACGAACCTACTAAAAGTTTCGCTTAAGAGTGTGTGTGTGTGTGTGTGTGTTGTGTGTGTGTGTGTGTGTTAAGGTGTCCAAAACTGGTAGTAAGGGATGATTCTATATGGTATCTTCAAAATCTCACTGTATAATATATTTCATGTTTTAGTAGGTGAATTTAGTAGATTGTGATGCGTAATAATAAGTGCTAACAATCTCATTTAATTCTGAGTGTAGTATGATATATCCTGTTGTCGGTACTTATACAAGAACAATTCAGGACGAATCAACATGAAGAATTTTATTTCCTGGTCACACTCAGAGGTAATGAAATACAAAACATGCCAATGTGTGACAAGAAAAGCTTAATATATATATATATATATATTATATAATATATATATATATATCAAGAAAAATGAAAAAACACAGGTTTAAATGGGTTAAGTGGTGAGTTTATTGGCCGACGCTGCAGTGTTTCGATCTATTAATTAGATCATCTTCAGGGCATAAGATAAGAAATTATTTATCACAGAATAATGAGAAAAGCGAGTGGTAATCCTTGTCATTCAGTCTGTTTAAAAAATTTCTGAAGTTTGAAAAAGGAGACGGTTTTGAAATATGACATCAAATATTCTATTTTATGGTGTGAGTATGTAGCGCTGTAAGTATGTGTATTGAAAGGAAACATTATGCATTTTTTTAGGTATGTGGTTGTGTGTGTGTGTGTATAAATTTTTCTGTTATATATATATATATGTGTGTGTGTGTGTGTGTGTGTGTGTGTGTGTTAGCAGTCTAACACAAACCTTTAAAAAGAGGGACGTACGCTCCTCGAAATATCGGTAAACAAATTTAGAACAATTTAGAATTCAACTCAGTTCTTCATTTATTTCACTCAAATTGTCCAAGATGAAATGCAAAAATGTAAATCTTGAGTATCTGGTGTTGCTTTTCCACAGAATTCTTATTTTTATAATTGTCGTTTTTATTGTATAGAAAGAAAGGGAAGAAAAGGACATGCTACACAGAAAAATATAATAAGAAAGAAAGAAAGAAAGAAAGAAACAAGATATAGAGAGGGTGATTGTGCTAATCTGTTTCAATCGAACATATTGAAAGAAAAAAATGTGAGAGAATTAAATCAAGATAATTATACTTTTTTTTTTACATATTGTACTATTTCGCGATAGCTCTTAAGTAAACATATCAAACGTTGTAATAATTAGATTATCATACTGTGGTATATTCACAGGTCCTGCTAGTTTGTTATTGCGACTCAGTATTGTGACTTACATTACTTATTTTTTTATTTTCTTTCTCGATAAGTCATTTTCCATATATATATATATATATATATATATAATATATATATATATATAATATATATATATATATATATATATATAACTTATCGTACTAATCCCCAAATTCAGTAGCTAGAGGCAGGTTGTTAGCATTTTGGATTGGAAACTAAGCAAGGGATTGTACTTTTGCTTTCCCAGAATTCATTGCGAATTGATGGCCATTGAAAAGAATGTTTGATTGACAGCTGAGACATGGCGCTGCTTCTGATGTTGCTGCTGCTGTTGTTGATGATGATCATTATCATCAACAGCATCTTCAAAGAGAAGAGCAATCCTAAAGACTTAGACGAGACACAACATTACAGATATAAAACAAAGAAAGAATAAGAAATGTTTGAAGGTTTGGTTTAGAGAAGAAAAATGAAAAGTGTACGAAGAAATGAATAAGAAGAAAATAGAAAGAAAGGAATGAAAAGAAAAAAGGAGAAACGGAACTAAGGGTGAAAAAGAAAGAAACCAGAAAGAAAAAAGAAAAAAACAACAAAAAACAAAAACAAAAACGAACAAATAAGCAAACGCAAAACCAATGAGAAATGTTTGAAGGTTGGATTTAGAGAGGGAACATGAAAAGTGTAAAAACGAAATGAATAAGAAGGAAAAGAAAGAAAGAAAGAAAGAAGGAAACAGTAAAAGAAAAAAGAAAGAAACATATTTAGAGAAGAAAATGCAAAGTGCAAGAAAGAAACAACTGAAGAAATCAAAAGAAGGAAATCAAAAGAAGGAAATAGAAAGAGAAATGAAGAAAGAAAAAAGGGAAGAAAGAAAGAATAACATCGATAACCTGTATATAGCAGTCCATGGCTTTCATAAAGATGAGATATTCTATAGATGAGATATTACTACCAAATTATATTAAAATGTACTTTTTTTTTGGATTTGTATTTTATTCTATTTTCTTTACTGCCCCCCCCCCCATGTCCCAGACACAAGATCCATTAACGTGCGTGGATCACTTCTGCATTCCTCTATTGAGGCGCCTCAGGCACTAAGCTTGCCCCTTTAAATCAAGGGGACAGGTGCTGCTTGAGAGATGGTCCCCTGGGATTATGCTATTAGTAATTACCTTACCGATCCAATGGTCGGAGCCACTAGACACAGAGTTCCGAAGAACTAATTTGCAAATCACTTCCCAAATTTTATTTATTATTTACAAATTCACACCATTTAATTCTTGCTATAATCGAATGGGAAACTAAATGCAACTCATTTAAAATGTTTAACCCTTTCAAATAGCTCTAAATGCTTAATGCATAGACATTTTGTTCATTATATAAATACTAGCAGGACCTTTGTATATACCACAGTATGCTAATTTGATTATTACAACAGATGATATGTTTACTTAAGAACTATTGTTAAATAGTTCAATATGTAAAAAGTATTATAATAGTATCTCTCTCTCTCTCTCTCTCTCTCTCTCTCTCTCTCTCTCTCTCTCTCTCTCTCTCTCTCTCGTGCGCGCGTGCCACTTGTCAATATCAGTCAACGCTCCTGCCAGGCCTTTCACACGGCATCCAGAATCTGTACAGAGCTGATTGATGTAGTGTTCATGTGTAAGTGTCCACAGAGCTGTGTCCAGCATATATTCTTCGTGTTACTTGGATGAGTGTGTGTGATAGGAGGTAGGCGGCAGTACAGCTGCATTTTGTGGGATGCTACTTCTAGTATTTGTTCAAGACAGCACACAAAACATCCTCACGTAGTTTCCATCTTGCTTCGTTAGAGTCCAAGTGGAGCAGCAATGACACGGTTACAGCTCAGAAGAACGCTTATCAGTGAGATCAGATTTCCATATGATCGATAATCTGTCTATAGCAGTCCATGGCTTTCATAAAGATGAGATATTCTATAGATGAGATATTACTACCAAATTATATAACTTTCTACTAATTTCAGAGTCTTACCATTAAGTATGGAGATGTCTCTATCTTGTTTAGAACACATCAACTCCATTTTATCTGAATTCCCATAGAGCCAATGCCACTTGCATTCTCTAGGTTATGCAGCCATAATTCGGCTTTTGAAGGTGTATTTACGAGAAATGTTAGATAATCTGCGTAGTCTGCATCTGTAATAGTTTATAAGGAATATTGCCGGCTTCTTGTCTTTTCTTTTTTTAGCGTGAAGTTCTTTTCTTTTATGAGATCTAATAACGTTGGAAGTACGTAATCTGGGCATATCATAATATATATAAGCGCGTGGTGTAATGGTTAAAGTCATGGGAAATGGACTCGTCGCCCCGAGTTCAAATTCCTGGATGTGGTAATTGCATTTCACTTAGTGCTAATACCCTTGGGAAAGGTATGCATCCTACTCTCCCTCCAGCTATGGATAAATAGTAGGGCAGACTGGGCTCTTTAACCTTGGTTAGGCAACCGGTCTAGAAGAAGGAAAACTCTGAAATCAAACCTGTTAAACTCCGCTTAAGAAATTGACCTGGTATCACATCCTGCTCGTGCGGAGGGGTCGATATATATATATATATATATATATTTGTGAATAAAAAAGCCTTAAATACCATGTGTATCACTATTGTACAACTACTGTACAACGTTTCGGCCGATATGCCCTCCGGCCTTCTTCATGTATTTCTTGTCGGGAACCTTCTCGGACTCGGGAACTTCTTGTCGTAATTGGGAACTTTCTTGTCGGAACCTAACCCTTTATTCAGTCCACGGGGGTATCCTGTTCTCATTCCGCTAACCATAACTGGGATAGGAGCAGTGTTAATTATTTTTCAGGATACCCCCGTGGACTGAATAAAGGGTTAAGTTAAGATGGCTCCCGATTACGACAAGAAGGTTCCCGAATTCTAAAAGAAGGTTCCTGAGTCCGAAAAGAAGGTTCCCGAGTCCGAGAAGGTTCTGGAGTCTGACAAGAAATACATGAAGAAGGCCGGAGGGCATATCGGCCGAAACGTTGTACAGATAACAATGAAGATGAGGACAATAGTCCGAATTACGCAGATAATACTAATCATCAAGCCTCATCTCAAACATTCAGAGAAAAAGAAACTTATATAAGTTCCAAAACTTAACCGATACAGAATATCAAAAAACACAGATATAGATAAATTAATAAATATTTTAAAAAGATTAAATTTAAAAAAAACAAACAATATATAAATGAATAAGTGTATACTTCAATTTTACGAAAGCAAAATATGTTAATTTAATTGTCCATATTGTGTTTCTATTCTCTTTCTTACACGCATATATATATATATATATATATATATATATATATATATATATATATATATATATCCGATGGAATGAGAAAAAAATACAATGCGGAAAATTAAATTAACATGTTTCGCTATAAAGCTTTCGTTATTATAATTAGATTTCCCGTAATGTGTTCTTTATATATATATATATATATATATATATATATATATATATATATATATATATATATATATATGTGTGTGTGTGTGTGTGTGTGTGTGTGTGTGTGTGTACACATTTCATCTAGTCAGCATATTCCACATTCATAAGCCACTGTGCTAAATAGTAGGCAGGCTGGGCTCTTTAACTTTGGCATGGTAACCAGTCTAGGAGAAAGAAAACTCTGAATTCAAATCTGTTAAACTCTATTTAAATTTGACCTTATCTCGTATTCTGCTCGTGTTGAGGTTTGGGTAAATTCATAATAATAAACCTTTAGAATTTTTCCTTCTTCTAGATTCGTTGCCTTACCAAAGCTAAAGTACCCAGTCTGACTTAATATTTACCCTTAGGTGGAGGGAGAAACGAAGGACTCGTGCCTTTTCCAAGGGCACAAGAGCGAAGTCAAACGTAAACACACAGACAGACAGACAGACACCAAGACACACACACACACACACACACGCACATATGCATGTATGTATGTATATATGTATATCATCTTCATATCACACTGACAGCACATATTACCCCCCTCTCTCTCTCTCTCTCTCTCTCTCTCTCTCTCTCTCTCTCTCTCTCTCTTCATGATACGGCTACAGCAACAGCTGGGCAGCTCCTAAGACAGCTATTGGATACCGAAAACATCTGAGGACTATCACCAGACACCAATTACCAAACTCCCCCCCCCCCCTCTCTCTCTCTCTCTCTCTCTCTCTCTCTCTCTCTCTCGGCACCCGTCGCTATCGGCCATCGCTCCTGTTAAACACTCCTCACCACGTCCAATATTCACTCACAGCTGATGAATGTAAATCATTGCTGTTCTGCATACTCTGTTAGGTCCGCATATAGGTGTCCATTGAAGAACATCACTGATGAGATCGTTCTTACTTTCCCAGCAGTGTCCAGTGTGTTTTGTTCATCTTACTTGTATGATTTGTGTGATGGAGGTAAATGGCCGTACAGCTGCTTTTAGCGAGGTGCTACTTCCAGAATTTATTCAGAACAGCATGTAACGCCCTTTCATCAAGTTATTTTCGCCAATCGTCTCGTTAAAATCTAAGTGGTGCAGCTATACAGTAGCATTGATACGGCTATAACTTCACGATACGGCTACAGCTATCCATGGCATTCCTATATAATTTTCCTGTCTTTGATTATGTACAATTGCAACAGCTGGGCAGCTCCTAAGGCAGCTATTGGATACCGCAAACATCTGAGAACTATCACCAGACACCGATTACAAAACTGCTCTGTCGGCGAGGACAGAAGAATACAGACTGCACCTCGGTAGAGAGGTAAAATCCCAAATGGAGCCACCTATTGGCTGTGGGGGCGATCTGTAATGCTTAAGAATGGAACCCTGGTGGCTGAGCAGTCCATGACATGCAAAACTCCACTTTGACCTTTATTTAGGCTAGACGGGCGGTCGGAGAAGCCCCTTCCGATCAACCGGCTGGTCACATCAACCCCTAGCACCTATATGATTGTTCCAACCTTATTTCCTTTATGGCAAACCCCCAAACCTTTTTTATCATAAATGTGGTAAAAGACGGTGGCTGATGTTATTACTGACCAGGGTTAAACAGCATATAATGTAGACCCTCAGTCACTGCCTTCTAGCACCCATATGATAAAAAGTGGTTGGAGCTTGCCATAAGGGCAATAGGGTTGGGAAAATCATATAGGTGCTAGGGCTTGACGTGAGCAGCCGATTGAGCAGAAGGAGCCTCTCCGACCGCCCGTCTAGCCCAAGATAGGGCCAAGTGGAGTATTGCATGTCATGAACTGCTCATCCACTCGGGTTCTATCTCTAAGCATCACGGAGAAGTTGAACGTGGAGTACTCCTTCATTACTATTGCTCCCAGGTCTACTCTGACCCGGAATGATAGTACCTGTTAAGGTCCAATTTAACAGAAAATAATGAATTTGAAAAAAAATGTGTTAAAACTTGAGTTCTAAAGCATGAATAGAACAAAACGCCTTCGGCATAAAATAACCCAACAAGGGTTGACATGCCGTAAAATCCAACAAACTATACCAAACCGATTGCCAAAAAGCCTAATCTTCGACAAGGCTTTTTACAAGATGTGTAACACGCGTGGCGCAACTACGGTGGTCCATGTTTGGTCATGTCCTACGGATGCCCGAAGAAATGTCCAAATATCTGGAATTTACTGCGATAGTTTCGAACAACTACCGGGCACGTAGAGGCCACCACAGCACAAATTTGCTTAGTAAGCTGCGGGCGGATTTCCAAGATGCAGGACTAAATGCCCTAAGATCTGGCAAACAACCTAGGAAGCTAAGGAACCCCGAAAAGGAATGGACAGAATGGTTCCAAATGAAGGGGGGCTGAATGCCGCCCTGGGAGGTTTCAAAATACAACAGCGCCAGAATACAGTAAATCATCGTCACCATCATTATTTCTTCTAACCGTAACATGATGTCTGGCATGATGAATTCAGTCAGCATTACACACACGCACATACACACTCATATGTGTAAATATATATGTATATATACATATATAAATATATATGTGCGTCTGTGTGTGTGTGTGTGTGTGTGTGTGTGAAAGATATCTCTCTCTCTCTCTCTCTCTCTCTCTCTCTCTCTCTCTCTCTCGTCTGGCAGATCAATTCAGTCAGCAATTACATACACGAACATACACAGACACATATGTATATATATACATATATATATATATATATATATATATATATATATGTGTGTGTGTGTGTGTAATATATATATGTGTGCGTGTGTGTGTGTGTAAAATTTTCTCTCTCTCTCTCTCTCTCTCTCTCTTCTCTCTCTCTCTCTCTCTCTCGGCAGATCAATTCACTCGGTAATTACACACATACACATATATACATGTGTGTGTAAAATCAACCCACCTCTCTCTCTTATATATATATATATATATGTATATATATATATATATATATATATATATATATAGAGAGAGAGAGAGAGAGAGGGGGAGGCGGGAGAGACAAACAGACAGAAAAGAGAAAACCAATACCCTGTTTGATATCATATTTGGCAAATATTGATTGTTGTCATTTTCAATCTCTTAATCAGTTTAAAATTACAGAATCGATTTTAGGCGTAGAACCTTATATGGTATGAAAAACAAACAGACAAACAAACAAATAAACACACACACACATACACACACATACACACACACTCACATGCCCTCTCCCAAAATATATATATGTAATTTTGGCAAGCTTCTATTTCTTAAATAGATATTTAGTTCTTTATTATTATCTGCCCTATCATTTCTACCACACCCGAAAACACACACACACACACACACACACACACACACATATATATATATATATATATATATATATATGTGTGTGTGTGTGTGTGTGTTTACCAACCCCTCCACACGAGCAGGATGTGACACAAGGTCAATTTCTTAAGCGGTGTTTAACAGGTTTGAATTCAGAGTTTCCTTCTGTTAGACTGGTTGCCTAAGTCAAGTCTGCCCTACTATTTAACCAGGAAGAATAGTTGGAGTATTTTGACATATAGTTATTTACTAAGCTTAGCTCAGATGCGGCACAAGGCCAGAAGTAGAGGGAGCCCAGTGAGAATCGAACTCACTAACAATGGTATACGAATCTAGCTTGCTTACCATTACACCACGTGATGTGCCCTTTTGACATATAGTTATTTACTAAGCTTAGCTTAAATGTGGCACATGGCCAGAAGAAAGGGGCGCCCAATGAGAATCGAACTCACTAACAATGGTTTGCGTAGCGAGCTTGCTAACCATTACACCACGTGAGGTGCCCTTTTGACATATATTTATTTACTAAGCTGAGCTTAGATATGGCACAAGGCCAGAAGTATGGGGCTCCCAATGAGAATCGAACTCACTAACAATGGTTTGCGAAGCGAGCTCGCTAACCATTACACCACGAGAGGTGCCCTTTTGACATATAAGGTGTGCTCTAATTCCCCAACTGGATTTATAGACTAGCCTAAGTCACGTGGTTTATTACTTCGCCAATCACCAACCATACTGCATGGTTGATACACTACTTAAACCCCTACACTGGCCATAATTCTAATTGCACTCATTGAGGAGAGACTTACAATACCGGACGATTACCAATACTCAAGACTCTTAACCAAGGGATTACCAAGGATCCAATTCCACTGGACAAAGCGCTCTGGCTTAAGGCCTACATGATGGCAAATCAGATGGTAACACTACATTTTTGCTGGGGTGAATTATCAATACAGCTCAATTTCATAGTCCGTCATTTCTATGTATCAACTATCAATGGGTTTACATGCCGTAAAAATCAACCAACCAGCCGTATCTTCTGGATGTCTTTGTAATTTTGCTATGTTTTATACTCAAAAGAAAGCAACGTTTTGTCCTGCTAGAGATTTTAGGGACAGTTGAAGATTTTCTAGGATTTTCTGGTTTTAACGCAACGTTTCAGCTTAGCCATGCTTCAATCTACGGCCCAAAACAACGACTTAACAACAGCACGAATGCCGAATGTCGGTTGAATTGTCGATGGGTCAATGAGTACATTACAAAGGCCGGTGTAATTCTATTTTTTACCTTCTGTACAAATCAATATCGGTGACTTCGAATATCCTGGATTTCAAAAGTACAAGCGTATATATATATATATATATATATATATATATATATATATATATATATATATATATATATATATTCGGTTCGTTGATGTTACCTATAATCCCCAATATGCCAATATTGATCTAACTTCGCATCTGAACTCCCTGGATTGAAATGTAGTGTTTCCGTGGTATTTGCTGTTGGGTGATATATATATATATATATATATATATATATATATATATATATATATATATATATATAAGATACGAGTATATGTATATAATCCAGAAGCACGTGCACACACACACACACACACACATATATATATATATATATATATATATATATATATATGTGTGTGAAGAGAGGAAGTAAATCCGACGGTATGTAATATATCAAGTGAAATATATATATATATATATATATATATATTGTATTTTGTATAATATTGGTATTACACACGATAGATGCCATACTTGTATTCTGTGTAATATCGGCACTATAGGAAGTGCGTGGTGTAATGGTTAAAGTCATGGGAAATGGACTCGTCGCCCCGAGTTCAAATTCTGGACGTGGTAATTGCATTTCACTTAGCGCTAATACCCTTGGGAAAGGTATGAATCCTACTCTCCCTCCAGCTATGGATAAATAGCAGGGCAGACTGGGCTCTTTAACCTTGGTTAGGCAACTGGTCTAGGAGAAGGAAAACTCTGAATTCAAACCTGTTGAATTCTGCTTAAAAAATTGACCTTGTGTCGCATCCTGCTCGTGCGGAGGGGTTGGTAAATTTATATAATATCGGCACTACACATGATAGGCACCCAACTTGTGTCCTGTATATATCGTGCTACATACGAACAAGCTATATTTGCATTCTGCATCATATCGATACATATAGTCTGCATAATATCGGAACTACACAATATAAATACCTTATTAGTTTCTATATAATATCGGTACTCGTATTCAGCATAATATCGGTACTACATATGATAGATGTCTATGTAGGGCGTTATCGTGACGAAATAGCAAAAAATATCACGGATCCAGATCCTTCACGCTGAAAACCCAGGATTCCGCCAGATCACAGAAGTTAGCAGTGCTGAGCTGTTCATGACTTGATGGGTGACCTGTTTATAAGCAGCCTGAGTCCTTTATATATATAAAAAAAAAGACTTGATTCAGCATTAAATAACTCGAAGGAGGTTGATATGCCATAAAACAAACAACCAAACCATATTTGTACTACTGAGTAGCATATTCAATCCTTTGCAGGATGCTCCATACTTAAGATCTTGTGTCACATCTTCCCCATGACAAACAGGTTGGTAAATAACTACAATAGGTGCCCTATTTGTATTGATACTTATTCCGGTAGTATGTGTAATATCGTTACTTGTATTCTGTATAATATCGGTACTACATACGATAGGTGCCCTTTTGTATTAAGTGTAATATCGGTACTGTATTCTGTATAATATCGGTACTACATACGATAGGTGCCCTATTTGTATTAAGTGCAATATCAGTACTTGTATTCTGTATATATCGGTACTACATACGATAGTTGCCCTATTTGTATTAAGTGTAATATCGGTACTTGTATTCTGTATAATATCGGTACTACATACGATAGGTGCCCTATTTGTATTAAGTGTAATATCGGTACTTGTATTCTGTATAATATCGGTACTACATACGATAGGTGCCTATTTGTATTAAGTGCAATATCAGTACTTGTATTCTGTATAATATCGGTACTACATACGATAGTGCCCTATTTGTATTAAGTGTAATATCGGTACTTGTATTCTGTATATATCGTACTACATACGATAGGTGCCCTATTTGTATTAAGTGCAATATCAGTACTTGTATTCTGTATAATATCGGTACTACATACGATAGTTGCCCTATTTGTATTAAGTAATTATCGGTACTTGTGATCCCGGTACTTGTATTCTGTATAATATCGGTACTACATACGATAGGTGCCCTATTTGTATTAAGTGTAATATCGGTACTTGTATTCTGTATAATATCGGTACTAAATACGATAGGTGCCCTATTTGTATTAAGTGTAATATCGGTACTTGTATTCTGTATAATATCGGTACTAAATACGATAGGTGCCCTATTTGTATAAGTGTAATATCGGTACTTGTATTCTGTATAATATCGGTACTACATACGATAGGTGCCCTATTTGTATTAAGTGTAATATCGGTACTTGTATTCTGTATATATAGATAGGTACTATCAAGTACTTGTATTCTGTATAATATCGGTACTACATACGATAGGTGCCCTATTTGTTTTCTTTATAATATCGGTACTTGTATTCTGTATAATATTGGTACTACATACGATAGTGCCCTATTTGTATTAAGTGTAATATCGGTACTTGTATTCTGTATAATATTGGTACTACCTAGCATAGGTGCCCTATTTTTATTCTCTATAATATCAGTGCTTATATTCTGTTAATATGCGTACTACATACGATAGGTGACCTATTTGTTTTTTCGATAATATCGGTACTTGTATTCTGTATAATATCGGTACTACACACTATTGGTGCCCTATTTGTATTCTGAATAATATCGGTACTTGTATTCTGTATACTACCGGTAAGCCCACATACGTTGCTTCATATCATATTTAGCCAATCTCGATTGAAGTCATTTTCATTCGATTAATCAGTTTCAAATTACAGATTCGAAATCAGACGTAGAGTTGGTTGTTTGGGTTTTGTCTTTCTTTCTTTCATTCCTTTCTTTCATTCCTTTCTTTCACCCTCTCTCTCTCTCTCTCTCTCTCTCTCTCTCTCTCTCTCTCTCTCTCTCTCTTTTATTCTTTCTTTCAATTTAATCCGTGAAGTGGGATATTTTTAAAACATGAAACATATCTTTGGTGTCTCGGAAATATTTCATAACCTTCCGAAATGTCGGCCGAATGTCGATGGGTTCATTATAAAAGGCCGCCTTCATTTCTATTTTCTGCCATGTGCACAAATCGATAGATTATACCTTCGAATATCCTCGATTTCAAATGTAGAAGCACACACACACACACACACACACACATACACACACATATATATATATATATATATATATATATATATATTATATATATATATGTTTATTGCGTTAAAGATTTAACGCAATGAACACACACGTGTAATCGACAGCAATTAATCGGTATCTCGATTATTTCAGTGGATTTAACCCTGAAGATCCTTATGGTGAAACTCGAGTAGGTTATCTCTTGTACCCATTTTATAATAAATATTCTATACTCCGTATTGAGCACTTGTATTTGTTATATCGCTGCCTTACCCCCTTGAATTCTACACTTCCTAACCATCGTGTCCACATTCACCGGTAAGTCACCTTTCCCTTATATATATATATATATATATATATATATATATATATTTGGGCAGTATATTTTAGTTCAAACAAATTTGGTTAAAAAAATAATAGAATCCTTATTGTTTTCAAGGTTTTTTCTTTTTTCTTTCAAGCCTTATTTACAAATAATAACTATTTCGGACAACTGATCAAAGCCTTTCAAGTTGATAAAATAAAAAATTATTTCTCTGAATGTTGGACACATGGCCTAGTGGATAAGGTAGTTAGGTTAAGACAGTGATAGTGGCAGTTATCTCTGGATTCTGGATTCAATCCTGAGTAGATGCAGTAACATAAAAAAATAATTAATCAACTCCTACCCCAGCTATGGTTAGCGGAATGAGAACAGGATACCCCCGAGGACTGAATAAAGGGTTAAGTTCAAAGTTCCGTGATGGCTCCCGATTACGACAAGAAGGTTTCCGATTACGACAAGAAGGTTCCCGAGTCCGAAGAGAAGGTTCCCGAGTCCGACAAGAAATACCTGAAGAAGGCCTGAGGGCATATCGGCCGATCTGCTCGTGCCGAAGGGTTGGTGTATACATATTAGATCAGTTGGTAGAGCGTTTCATCTAGGAATCAATGTTCCTGGTTCAAATACCGGTCCTCGCCAACTTAACGTATGATCTTGTGCGGTAACGTGAGGAGCTGACGGTAGGTGTGGTGTTCGACCTCGGACGTTAAAATAATCTCTTTGGTCTAGCACTAGTGAAAAGGAGATAGACTCCCTCGCTGTATGGCTGATACCGACATTAGGCCGCCCTGTCGACTTATATCATATGTCAGTAAATACAAAAATATTCTTTGGTTAAAAATTTCGTGGAGTTTTGTACAGAAATATTTCAAAATTAAAAATCTGATAATTCTGGAGTGTTACCTTCAGATGCCGTCATACCCAGAACATGTCATGTTGGTGTTTTTTTTAGTGTTTGCCAAAAGAGTAATTGAAGAATACGGTCAGGGCAATCATGTCTTGTTTTACGGCATATCAATCCTTTTGGGGTCATTTAATGCCAAATCAAGTTTCGATAAAACTTTCTATGTTTTAAGTTCTTGGCCTTGGTAGAGTGGCCTATTGTCGGTATCAGCCGAACAGCGAGGAAAAATATCCCCTTTTAGCTGGCTCTAGACCAGGGAGGTTTTTATTCCGAGGTAGAGCACCACACCTACCACCAGCTACTTACTTTACTAATAACTCTGGACCCTCGCCTTCAGATGCAGTTTAGTATTCTACCCAGAACATCCCTTTATTTTGTGTGAGCGTGTTTTTTTTATCCCTCAGAAGGGGAATCCAATCTTTGTACTCTATGTCCTAACGATAGGGCACGATAACCTTTATGCTACTCGTGCCTATATTACATAAGTGTAAAGAAAGAAAATCCCCTGGAACCAACATTTTCAGATGAGAGATCGAAATTGATCCAGGATGTTTCACATAGCCAAAAATTGTTGCCTTTTTACAAGGTTCTAAGGCAGAGAGAGAGAGAGAGAAGAGAGAGAGAGAGAGAGAGAGAGAGAGAGAGAGAGAGGGGGGGGTAGGGCGTTCTGTACAACTTATGACAAACCGGAAAGAGAAAATAAATCAAAGCTAAAATACGTTGGCCAGTCTTCAGAATTCCTCAAACTATCCCTAATGAGCTTCCCGCCAATTTAATTATGTCCAAGATTTATGGACATTACCGAAACCAGTTCCAAATTCTATCAATATTCAGCTCATCTCCATAATTTCGAATGGCTCTTCTATTGCCATTCATATTTTGGTTAGGAAATATCACAGTAAAGAAAATATGAAAAGCAACTTGTTGAAAATGGCGGTAGTTTATGGCAGTCGTACTTTCAACAACGTTATATATATACTAGCAGAATTACCCGGTCCATTACGGGACTAAAAGGAATTTAAGAACACCAGGGATTGAGAGAGAAAAGGAAGAGAGGAGTAAGAGACGGATATATATAGTTTTGACTATAAAAAAATGCATAGGAAATGATTTTTACTACAGAAGTACATTGGAAATGATTTTTATTATAAAAACGCATTGGAAATTATTTTATAATAAAAATGCATTGGAAATTATTTTTTATTATAAAAATGCATTGGAAGTAATTTTTATTATAAAAATGCATTGGAAGTGGTTTTTACTATAAAAATGTATTGGAAATGGTTTTTACTATAAACATGCATTGGAAATGATTTTTATTATAAAAATGCATTGGAAGTGATTTTTATTATAAAAATGCATTGGAAGTGATTTTTATTTTAAAAATGCATTGGAAGTGATTTTTATTATAAAAATGCATTGGAAATGGTTTTTATTATAAAAATCCATTGGAAGTGGTTTTTATTATAAAAATGCATTGGAAATTATTTTTTATTATAAAAATGCATTGGAAGTGATTTTTATTTTAAAAGTGCATTGGAAGTGATTTTTATTATGAAAATGCATTGGAAATGGTTTTTACTATAAAAATGCATTGAAAATTTTTTTATTATAAAAATGCATTGGAAGTGATTTTTATTATAAAAATGCATTGGAAGTGATTTTTATTTTAAAATGCATTGGAAGTGATTTTTATTTTAAAATGCATTGGAAGTGATTTTTATTATAAAAATGCATTGGAAATGGTTTTTATTATAAAAATCCATTGGAAGTGGTTTTTACTATAAAAATGCATTGGAAATGATTTTTATTATAAAAATTCATTGAATATGATTTTTACTGTAAAAATACATTGGAAATTATTTATACTATAACAATGCATTAGAAGTTAGTTTACTATAAAATGTATTAGGAATGTTTTTTACTATGAAAATGCATTGGAAATTATCTTTATCATAAAAACGCATTTGGAATTATTTTTACTATGAAAATTCATTGAAAAGTATTTCTACTTAAAAAATGTATGGTAGTTATATTACTTAAATTGGCTGTTTTGAGTCAAATTTGTCTCAACTAGACTTTAAGGTACAGTGTTAATAAATAAGGTGCTAATTAAGATTAAATAATAATAATAGTTTTTTAATAACCATTGAGAATATAACGTAAATAACTAAGGGAATTATGACGGTGGCAGTGATGTAGTTTCGGATACAGACAGATATAATTATAATAAGATGCATTGGAAGTGATTTTTACAATAAAAATTCATCGAAAATGATTTTTGCTATGAAAATTCATTGAATATAATTTTTATTATAAAAATTAATTGAAAATGATTTACTATAAGAAATACATTGAAAATGTTACTATAACAATACATTAAAAATTATTTTTACCCTAAAAATATATTGGAAATGATTTTTACTATAAAATGCATTCCTCAATGATTTCCATTATAAAAATACATTGGGAAATGATTTTTATTATAGAAAATACACTTGAAAATATATTATTCTAAAAATCCATTGAAACTGATTTCACTATAAAAGTCCATTGGACATTATTTTACTATAAAAATGTAATAGAAATGATTTTACTATAACAATGCCCTTGAATTTCTTTTACTATAAGAATGCATTGAATATGATTTTTACTATAAAAATGCATTGGAAATGATTTTTATGAAAATCCATTGGAAATTATTTTCGTCATAAATAAGACACTGGATATGACTTTTATTATTAAAATCAATTGGAAATTATCTTCATCATAAATAAAGTATTGGATATGATAATTACTATAAAAATGCATTGGAAAATATCTTATTTGTATAGGATACTGGAATAAAAGGGATTGTTAGTGGTCAGGAAGTGATATAAACGTCACTTACAGAACAGAGATCCGCCCTGTCGGCTGGGGCGTTAGAATGCACCGACTGCACCTCTGCAGAGGGGTAAGACTCCCCCAATGGGGCCACCTGTTGGCCGTGGGTGGTGACCCGTGATGCTTAAGAATAGAGCCCAGGTGGGGGAGCAGTCAATGACATGCAATACTCCACTTTGGCCCTTTCTTGGGCTAGACGGGCGGTCGGAGAGGCCCCCTCCGATCAATTGGCTGGTCATGTCAAGCCCTAGCACCTATATGATTTTCCCAACCCTATTGCCCTTATGGCAATCCCCAATCCCTTTTTATCATATGGGTGCTAGAAGGCGGTGGCTGAGGGTCTACATGTCCTGGGAATGACGTTAAACTCCATCTGATGGTGAGGTTCCAGTTCTGGGGGTTTGGGGAATGTGGAGCACCCCTTCATCACCATTGCTCCCTGGTCCACTCTGATCCGGAGTGGTAGTACCTGTTAGGGTCCCATCTATGGGTTAAATAGAAAAATGGATTTATAAAAAAAATGGTATTATCCATTAAGAATTGATTTATTTCAAAACTTTATCGGCATTAAATGACCCACTGAGGTTGATATGCCGTAAAACAAAACAAAACCAGAAACCAGAACAGAGATATTATGCGTAAAGTGCTGGTATTCAGGTAAGCACCCAGAATAACTATTATGAAAGCACATATTCAGATAACGTAGAATTATATTGCACAGAAATAGCAATGCTCTCTCTCTCTCTCTCTCTCTCTCTCTCTCTCTCTCTCTCTCTCTCTCTCTCTCTCTCTCTCTCTCTCTCTTTCAAATTCCCCGCTCAGACACCTAATCATAAATCATTGCAAAGATGGTCCACAATTGCAGCCCCTACTACAACCAGACATTTATCTGCTCTTACTTCGGGTAACTGACGTTAGGTGGCGCATTAATCGATTCGCTTACTGTGTCTTATCGTCCAAGCTGACGGTGAAGCAAGCATCCATGGATAGCTAACCATTAAGCGGGTTTATTGCCCCCCCCTCTAAACTGTTTGTTTTTGTGCCTCGGTTGATACAGTGTTGCTAGCGAAAAGCTTTATATTTAAGCATTCCCGGTATCGGTTATTGTGCATCTCTCTCTCACACACAGAGGCGGCATCTTAAAAAGGCCGAAAAGACGAAGAGATTGTCCCTTGATCTCAGTGAGAAAAGATCAGACAAACATGTTGTTACGAAAATAAAAAAAAAAGAAGACAGTCACGTTTATTTTGGATGTTACACGTTGCTTTTGGAACGGTCTTGTAAACAGGAAGATGTGAGGTGATATATATATATATATATATATATATATATATATATATATATATATATATATATATATATCATAGAAAGGAAGGAAGAACTCAACACCGTAATTCCATGATAAATTTATTTCGACCAAAATTGGGGCCTATATAAATCTAAGTTATAGAGGCCCCAATTTTGGTCGAAATAAATTTATTATGGAATTACGGTGTTGAGTTCTTCCTTCCTTTCTATGATAAATATTGCTCTGTATATAATCTAAAAAGTTTTTTATACATTGAGCTCTCTTTAGTGATTTAAAGATTCGCTGTATTTATACATACTGGATCATACAATATTAATACAGTGTATCTTAGAAATCACATATAGAATCATCCCTTACTACCAAGTTTTGGATAAATCTTATATATACTAGCAAATATATGCACCCTCCGGGTGCAAGTATTTAAGTTTTAATGTAATAAAATATTGTATTAAATTAGAAAGACTAATAAAACTAAATAAGAATACAGATAAAAAGATTTGAAACAGAGGGAGTATAATAAAAGATTTGAAACAGAGGGAGTATAATAAAAAATGGAACAACTGAAACTTACTCTTCCATCACTCTCGTCTTTCATTGTTATTTTTTCTAATTTAAGTATTTAGTTATAAGAGGAAGTAAAGAATAAAATGACTTATTTTATCTTGTTAATGGATTTCATTTAAGATTCATTGAAGAGATTTTTGCTTATATTCATTAAAATAAAACCAAACAGTTAGAAATCAATAAACTAAGCACATATTTATTAAATTCGATTTTTTAATATTAATATGCAAATTAGCCTTTCCGTTCACACTGTAAACCGCTATTTTGTTGTATATATAAATATAATTGCATGTTGTCAGTATGTAGACATAGTTAACAGTATTAATAATGTAAGACAATTTTATTAATAATTGAGGTTTAGATAAAAATAAAATCATGGAGAATGCGATGTCAATAACTAAGAGAATTGTGACTTGAGTAGGAATATAGTTTCGGTTACAGACAGAAAAACACTCAATCTCCATTATAATAAGATATATATATATATGGAAATAAGATCCCGGTTTTATCTACATTATATATATATATATATATATATATATATATATATATAAACCCAGACAGTGGGTCTACTGTATAAACACCCCTTTGATGTGTGTTTGTTTCAGTTTTTAAATCAATTTATTTCACCTCGTATTGTAATGATCAGCCACACACAGACACACACACACTAGCGCTAGACCAAGGAGATTGTTTTTGCGTCTGAGGTAGAGCACCACATCTACCATCAGCTCCTTACTTTACCGCATTGATCCTCGTGCTACCTCATACACTGATCTGGCAAGAGCTGGTATCGAACCAGGAACCTTTCAAGACACACGCTCTACCGACTGAGTTAAACCGAGGGTTCAATTTCCTTTTACTTATTATATAACGTGATCCTTCTCTGTTTGAAATAATGTAATTCGATTGTATGTAAAAGATTTTTCGGGTACGTGGTGTAATGATTATCGTCATAAGTAATGGGCACAGCGAGACGGTTTCAAAACCAGGACGAGGGTGTTTGCATTTCACATAGCACTAATACCCTTGGGGAAAGTATGAATACAACTATTCTCCCTCCAGCTATGAGTAAATAGTAGGGCAGACTGGGCTCTTTAAACTTGGTTAGACAGCTAGTCTAAGAGAAGGAAAACTCTGAATTCAAACTTGTTAAACTCCACTTAAGAAATTGACCTTGTGTCACATCCTACTCGTGCAGAGGCGTTGGCAAAAAAAATTTATTACAAAGAAAGCAAAACTGTTTCCTTGTACAAACAAAACATCTTTCGTTTGCAAGAGTTTATTTTTGTTTAAATTAAACTAAATTAGCTGTCCTTAATTTAATAAATCTTTGTCCATTTGTTGAACACAGACAAACATGGCGACGATCTAAAATGGATGAAATAATTTGAAATTGCAGTAGGTTGCTCCAGCGGTTAAGTGAGTAAAAAAAATCTCTGAAAATAGGAGACTCAAGTTTGTTGTTATTTACTTAGCTCAAATCTAACACACTGTTCAAAGGTTGCTTACAGTACCTGCTGTTGCTAAGTGGTTGCCTATTCAATTACTGTCCGGGCGAATCATTACTTAACTTCGGTGACGAAAATCGCTGCTTTTATTGTAAAATAACTATAAGTCGAAAGACTCAATTTTGTTGTTATTTACAAAGTTTTGTTCAGTCTGCCACACTGGTCTAAGGTTTCTTATAATTCCCACTGTTTCTAAGTGGTTACCTATTTAAGTACTGTCCAGGCTAATCATTGCTTAACTTCCGAGAGAATCAGTTTTGATATTATTTACTAAGTTTTGTTCAGTCTGCCATACTGGTCTAAGGTTTGTTATAATTCCTACTGTTTCCAAGGGGTCACCTATTTAATTACTGTCCAAGCTAATCATTGCTTAACTTCGGTGCTGACCGTAAGCCGAAAGAATCAGTTTTGATGTTATTTACAAAGTTTTGCTCAGCTTATACGATGGCCTCTGGTCTAGCGCCAGTGAAAAGGGGATAGACTCTCACGCTGTCCGGCTGATACCGACTTTAGGAAACCCCGACGACTTTACTTAGTTACATATTGAACTATTTAGCAATAGCTCTTAAGTATACATATCAAGCGATGTAATAGTTAAATTATCATACTGTTGTATATCCGAGGACCCACTAGTTGGATAAAATTTTCCATTAAAAGAATCATGAGTTCAAATTCTTCTGTAAGTTAAGTGACTTTTTAAGATATTCAAACATAGTTTAATGTATACATATATAAAGGGAAGTTGTGTGTATGTATGTCCGGAAGAACCTACAAAAATAAAACAATGATAATGTAAATATATATACACGTTCTCTATCAACAGAACTTGATTTTTGTGCAAAAATAATAAAGATTTTGGACCATATTACATTTAAGCACCCCATCTGCGATCATGATTCATAAGGACATTTTTTTCATTTAAAAAATCAAAATCCGCTTGTTTGTTAGGGGTTAGGGTTAGGGATTAGGGTTTTGGGTTAGGGCTAGGGTTAGGGGCTAGCGTTAGGGGTTAGTTTTATAATTAAAAAAAACTCTAAAAATCGTCTTTTAACAAACAACCGGATTTTGACTGTGTAAATGAAAAAATATCCTTATGAATCGAGATCGCAGATGGGGTGCTTAAAGGTGATATGGTCCAAGATTTTATTTATATTTCGGAAAAAAAATCCTGACGTCCCACCATGTCTTCTTTACGTGTGGATTTTTATGAGGCATCCAGCAAACAATGAACTCATAATTATTAATAATGGATCTGTAAAAGTAACTTTTTTTACCCCCTCTCTATTCAGGCGACGCCGGGTAGCCGCTACTAGTACATTATAAACATCATGAAACTTTAAAACAAATTTAAGTCTCTGCTTGTTTTCAACAATTTTTTTTTTTTTTTTTTTTAACTTGCCGATCAATCAGCTTTTTCCAATTTCAAATAATTTCATTCACTACAGTGTGGCAATATTTATCTTTGGTAAACAAACAGGCTGTAATTTATTAGATTAAAGACAGCTAATTTAGTTTAATTAAATTTAAAAAAGTATTTGTCAACGAGAGATGTTTCGTTTGTTCATGAAAACAGAATTTCTCTAGTTTCTTTTTTGTCATAAAAAATGACTTTTATATACAATCAAATTACAGCCTTTTCAAACAATTTACCTATATCATATAAGTAAAAGAATTGAAAGGAACTCAAACTATACAGTGCGATTGAAAAGTAACTTATTTTGAAATAAGATTATAATTGTTTATATGCAGTTACATTTCACCATGCTGCAAGATGAAATCTGGCCAGTTGTCAATACTTTGGAGAATATTGAAGACTTGATTTTATGCAAGGTGGTGCTCCTCCACATTTCACACACA
>CM042176.1:32248113-32293248 GCA_023376005.1 Doryteuthis pealeii
GTTGAAACATGGCGTCTGTAGATGACTATATATATATATATATATATATATATATTAGTCATCTGGAGATGATTTCTATGGTAAAACTCCTTCCAACGCAATTTATATAGTAAAACTCTTTCTAATACTTTCCAATTGTAAAACTATTTGAATTAATTTCCTATAGCAAAATCATTTGCAAAGTATTCCTATAGTAAAATCTTTTCCAATGCATTCCTATAGTAAAATCCTTTCCAATACAGTCTTATAGTAAAACCCTTTTCAGTGCAATTCCTATAGTAAAATATTTAAAACATTTTCTACATTCATTCCTTTAATAAAACTCTATCTGATGGTAAAACTCCCTCCGTTGCATTCCAGTAGTAACACCCTTTAGAATACAATTCTTATAGTAAAAACCTTTCTAATACATTCCTATAGGAGAAGCCGTATCTGATGCATTCATTGAAGAAAAAACAACAACAACAACAAAATGTTATGTGTATGAATTTCATTCTTTTTTCTTCTTTTCTTCTCCGTTGTTTATTCCTTTTTTTTTACATTCAACATTAAAATCAACCAAAAATGTAATCAGAAGCAATGACTTTGTATACATGAAAATCGTTCTAAATAGATCGTTCAGTGCATATTACTGTTATTAAATCGACTACCACACCCAGAATAATACACACACCATCAGAAGGTTGTACACATGCATACCAGTACAACGTACAACTACAACAATAGATTGAAGAAAGTTCTACAATGTTGACAGCATGGACAAACTATTTGGAAAAATAGATCCCAAGAGGATATTAAACTTTTTGAAAAGAACCGGCCTCTTATCAAAGATGTAAGTTCACAAACTTACAAAAATCACCCACTTACTCTCTTGTTAAAATTCTCAACAGAAAACTTGATTACAGCAAATAAACCCCTATACATTTTGAATACCTAATTACCAATAGAAGTATTCGGCATAAAAAACCCAACGGGTTGACATGCCATAAAACCCAACCAACCAAACCAAACCTACAACAATAAAATGTACACAAACATTCTGTCAGATGTTTACACACCAATAAAATGGACATCGGAACAAACCATTACGATGTAACGAAAGAAATATAATGAAGGGACAATATCAAAATCTACTCTTGAATTTAATTTTAAGACGCTGGAATATTTTATGTTGGTATACATTTATTTGTCTATCTACAGTCATTTTCAAATTTAGCTTTGACTCCCCACCCCACGTCCGTGCAGCCCGGACTCTGAATTCCTGATTGAGAAAATGGCTGAAAATGAAGAATATTGTTATCTTATTTAAAAGTCTGATTGGTATGTTAATGTATCATTGATTGGTAATTCTCTCTCTCTCTCTCTCTCTCTCTCTCTCTCTCTCTCTCTCTCTCTCTCTCTCATACGCACACACAAACACATACACCCCCACACAAATATATATATATATATATATATATATATATATATATAGAGAGAGAGAGAGAGAGAGAGAGGGCAGACAGACGCGTGGTGTAATACTTTACTTATCGTACAAAATGTACTCGGCGACACGAGTTCAGAACAAAGTTGTTTGCATTTCACATAATCCTAATACCCTTGGGAAAGGCATGCGTCCATCCATCTGTTATCTGCCTAGTTATGGGTAAATGATAGGGCTGACTGGTTTTGGTAAATAAGACAATGATTGATATATATTGGCGAGAAAACTCGTTTTCGAGTATTGCCATTGCTTGAAAAAAAAGTTCAAAAGTTTAAAGAATACAACTGTGACCTTCAAAAAGTTCAACAAGTTTAACGGTGAGCTGCGCGAATGTGTCTTTTTAGTCCAGTTAGTCTTGCAAATCTTCCCACATTCACAACAAGTTATTCCAGAGAGGACAGGGTATTTTATTGGTCCATTTCGCCGATGCACAGTTTGGTGACTCATCAGGCCAGCTCTGCTCAGACACGACCTTCCACATTTTACATAGTAGACCGATTTGAAGCCCTTGGTCGTCTTCTGTTTTAATGTTTCCCTTGCGAACATCTCGTTTTAACCGTTGATGTTGCATACGGTTGGTCTCATATATATATATATATATATATATATATATATATATATATATATATATATAGTTTGCAATGGATACATAGTTATATTTATGAGTAAAAAGTACTCAATACCATTGATAGAGCATGTATATCTAAGTCTTGGTGGAGAAGAAAGGTTGTCAAAGGAGCTTGATAACTGACGGTTTCTTGCTTGTACCATTTTGAAACCACCAGTTAAAGAGAAGAGAAGAGAAGAGAGAGAGAGAGAGAGAGAGAGAGAGAGAGAGAGAGGGGGGGAGAGAGAGTGAGAGTGTGTGTGTGTGTGTGTGTGGTAGGGTATACATCTGTATAAATATATATATATATGTATGCATATATATCTTAATATGTGTATATATATATAGCGTATATGTGTCTCTCTCTACGTGTGTTTATATATGTATGCGTACGTGTTTGTGTGTATGTGTATCCATAACTATAGTGTATATATCTGTATATTTATAAATATATCTATGTTTTTGTATAGTGTACTTGTATATATATTTATATGTGTGTATATAGGGTATATGTCTCTCTCTCTATATGTGTTCATACACACACACACACACACACACATATATATATATATATATTATATATATATATATATATATATATATATATATATGCGTGTGTGTATGCATATATATATATATATATATATATATATATATAGTGGATATATCTGCATAGATAAGCATATTTTGGCAGCATTTTTTTCTTTATACATGTTTGGTTAAGCACGAAAGTAATTTCATGTCTGACGAGTTTCTTTCCACTATATATATATATATATATATATATATATATATATAGTGTATGTGTATATTTATTCATATGTGTATATATTGTGTATATTTGTGTGTCTCTTTGTGTGTGTCTCTCTCTATCAAGAAATTGAATCACATATAAGAGTGTTACATATGCATACCATTACAACGTTCCCCTACAGTGTTTATGTTCACAAACGCTGATTCTGATGTTCACAGGCCAGTAAAATGCACACCATAACAACACACCATTACGATGTACACAGACGAATAATGACAAGTAATGAATTACAAAATAGTACCGAGCGTCTGTATTGGTCAATGTTGCATACGTACGAAATCGACTTTAATTTCCGGTTCAAAAGTTATAATAAAAATGGCGCCTTTAGAAATTAGAGAAAGAGGCAGAGATGGTGACTTTGGAAGAGAGAACGTGAGATAGTGAGAGAACGTGAGAGAGGGATAATGAGAGGGGGGGAATGAGAGCGAGAGAAGGGAGAGAGGGAGAATGTGAGAGGGAGAGGAGAGAATGAGAGAGGGAGAGAGTGAGAATGAGAGAGGGGAAAGAGAGGGGAAGGAGAGAGGGAAGAGATAAGAAGAATGAGAGCGGAGAATCAGAGCGGGAGAATCAGAGAGGAGAAGAATAGAGGAGAATGTGAGAGGGAGAATGTGAAAGGAGAATGAGAGAGGGGGGATGAGAGAGGGAAAGGAGAGAAGGGAAAGAGAGAAGGAAAGGAGAGAGGAAGTATGAGAGGGGAGAATGAAAGAGGGAAAAGGATAGAGGGGGAATGAGAGAGAATCAGAGAGAGGAAGAAGGAAAGAGGGAGAATCAGGGAGAGAGAGATGAGAGAATGAGAGAGGGAGAGAGGGGGAGGGAGAGGGAGAGGAAGCGAGTGAGAGTGAGAGAAGAGAGCTTGGTGACTAACATATACTTATTCATTTATCAATAGGGCAACTCACATGGTGAAACAATTTGCAAGCTGGATTCGCTGGCCATTGTTAGTGAGTTCGATTTTCACTGAGCACCCCATACTTCTGGCCTTGTGCTATATCTTAAGCTAAGTTTGGTAAATAACAAATCATAGCCATCTATATTCGAGGAATCGCGTGGTGTAATGGTTAGAGTGAGTCGTAGGAAATGGACTCGTCGACCCGAGTTCAATTCCTGGATGAAACTGTTTGCATTTCACATGGTGCTAATACCATTGGGAAAGGTATGAATCCAATTCTCCCTCCAGCTATGGCAAATAGCAGAGACTGGACTCTTTAACATTGGCTAGGTGACCAGTCTAGGAGAAGGAAAACTCTGAATTCAAACCGTTAAGAAGAAATTGACCTTGTGTCACATCCTGCCAGTGCGGGGGGGGGGTTGGTAAATATATATATTCGAGATATGTTCAAAAAGTCGAGATTGAAGCTGTATTTCATAATAATCAAGCACGGATCTCCATAACTCTTCCTCGACACCCGTCCCTATCTGAAAAGGCTATCCGGTATCCACCCAAGGCTGATCGATGTAGTTTTTGATGGCCAATCCCCACTGGTGTGTCCATATACAGGTGTCCACAGAAGAACGTTACTTATGAGCTCGTCTCTGCTTCTCCAGCAGTGTCCAGCATGTCTTGTTCGTCTTACCCGCATTTATTTTCATAGTGTGACCGCTAGTTACCAATTTTAAGATTAAAGAGTTCAGTCTGTCTTACTATTTATCCATAGACGAATGGAGAAGGGTATTAGCACAATGTGAAATACACAAAGCATCGTCCAGGATTTGATCTCGAATCACCGTGTTCATTTCATAGGACTATAACCATTACACCACGATTGTGTCACATGTTTTTTCAAAAGAACTATTCAGTGAAGATGTTTCTCAAATGTGAAATTATCCACCCCCTCTCTCTCACTCACACACATACACACACACACACAACATACACACACACACACATCTCTCTCTCTCTCTCTCTCTCTCTCTCTCTCTCTCTCTCTCTCTCTCTCTCTCGCTCTTTGTGTAGCCATTATTTTTACAGTTGGTTGGTTAATTTGTTTAACGGCATACCAACCATTTTCGGGTCATTTAATGCTGAATCTCTCTCTCTCTCTCTCTCTCTCTCTCTCTCTCTCTCTCTCTCTCTCTCTCTTCCTGTCTGTCTGTCTGTCTCTCTCTCTCTCACATACACACACACACACACATATACACACACATACGCATACACACACACACTTAACACAAACATCTCTCTCTCTCTCTCTCTCTCTCTCTCTCTCTCTCTCTCTCTCTCTCTCTCTCTCTCGCTCTTTCTCTTTTTCTAGCCATTATTTTTACAGTTGGTTGGTTGATTTGTTTAACGGCACACCAACCATTTTCGGGTAATTTAATGCTGAATCAAATTATTTAGAAATCAGATTGCTTACAGTACCTGCCATTACCTAAATGGTCACCCATCTAAGTATTTGAACAGGCTCATCGCTGCTTAACTTCGATATTTTTGTTTAGATACTGACCGCTAAATCCCAATTTTAAGGCCAAAGGGCTGAGTCTTCCATGCTGGTGGGAGAAGGGTATTAGCACTAAGTGAACTTCGGTGATCTAGCGAGAACTGGTGCTTTCAACGTGACTTGACCGTTAGCCTAACCCTAGATGGTTTGACGTGCCATTAAGTTCAATCAATCAATCATTCATTCATTCGAATGGACAAGTTCGATAAAAGCTAAATCTAAAAGAGAAATGGCGATTGTATCATATTTTACAAAAGGAATGTTCAATATAGACGTTTCTCAGATGTGAAATTATCCATCCTCAAATATGTCTGTCTGTCTGCCTCCCCCCTCTCTCTCTCTCTCTCTCTCTCTCTCTCTCTCTCTCTCTCTCTCTCTCTCTCTCTCTCTCTCAAATTTCCCGCTCGAACACCTAATTATAAATCATTGCAGAGGTGGCCCACAATTGCAGCCCCAATGTGAGAAAGGCTGGGGGATGGGGAATAATGAGGGAATTATTTAAAGAGAGGGAAAAGAGAGATAGAGTAAGAGGGGAAAGAGAGAAGGCAGAGAGGGGAATGAGAGAAGAGAAAAGAGGAGAAAAGGATAAAGAGAGGGGAAGAATGACAGAGACAGAAAGAGAGAGGGCAGATAGAAAAAGGGAAAAAGAGAGGATAGAAGAATTAGAGAGGGGGAGGAAAATCAGACATATTTATCAGTTTTTACTTCGTGACCGGTTTAGCACAGTCAGTAGAACACTCACCTAGAAATCGCAAGGTTCCGGGCTCGAGAACGGCCCCCACTAACTCATACCGGTCCCCGTAAACGTATGTGTAGCACAGTTTGGGTAATCTGGTCTGTGCGGTAAAGTGGGCAGCTGACGGTATGTGTGGCGCTCCACCTTAGCAAAAAAAATCCCCCTAGTCTAGCACTAACGAAAAGGGGATCGACTCCCTCGCTGTTCGGCTGATACTGACAATAGGCCACTCATTTAATTTGACTTACTTTACTTCGGCGGTGGCTGAGGGTCTACATGTCCTGGAATGACGTTAAAACTCTATCTGATGGTGAGGTTCCAGTTCTGGAGGTTTGGGGAATGTGGAGCACCCCCTCATCACCATTGTTCCCTGGTCTACTCTGACCCGGAGTGGTAGGGTCCCATCTATGGGTTGAATAGAAAAACATGAGTTTATAAACAAAATTGTATTATGCAATTAAGAATGAATTTATTTTAAACTTTGTCGGCATTAAATGATCCACCGAGGTTGATATGCCGTAAAACAAAACAAACCGTAAAACAATTTATGCTTTTACTTCGGATAACTGACGTTATGTAACACATTAATCAATTTTCGAGCAGCATTGTCTATGATTCGAACTCGTATCGCCGTGTCTATTTCCAACGACAATAACCATTACGCTGCGATTGTATCACATGTTTTTTAAAAGGACGATTCTGTGAATATGTGAAATTTTCATCTCTCTCTCTCTCTCTCTCCCTCATTTCCCACTCTCCCTCTCTCTCCCCATTGCTCTCCGCATTACTCTCCCCATCTCTTCTCATTACTCTATTTTTCTCTCTCTCTTCTCATTACTCTCCCCATCTCTCCCTCTTCTCATTACTCTCCCCATTTCTCTCTCTCTCTCTCTCTCTCTCTCTCTCTTCCTTAGTCTCTCTCTCCCCATTACTTTCTCTTTCTTTTCTCTCCCTTCCCCATTACTCTCCTCATTTCTCACTCTCTTTCTCCCTCCCCATTGCTCTCCCCATTTTTCTCTCTCCCCCCATTACTCTCCCCATTACTCTCCCCATCTCTCTCTCTCTCTCTCTCTCTCTCTCTCTCTCTCTCTATCTATCTATCTATCTATCTCTTTATAGTCATTATTTTTAGAGCGTGACCACTAGATACGAGTTTTATTCTCATTTCAATGTATGCTGTTGTGTGTAGAACCGAACTTCTTACAGATTTGTCCAATCCAAATATCTTGAAAAATAAAGAAATCAATAGACATCAATTCTGCTTCAAGGCTAACAGTTAATTTTGGTGGTCGGCGCCGGCCTGGAACGTCCGCCCGACGACGTATTGATCTGTGAGGCCAATGACACGGATGCAAATCAGATCGATTTAACCACCCCCACACCCACACCCCGCCAGTTCATAACACGACAACATCTCTTCTCTCCTCTTTGATCCAATCTGATAATCAAATGAGAATAGATTAAAGAAGAACTAGAAGGGGCTACCCGGCATTTCCCAGGTATATGTTTACCCAGCCCCTCCGCACGAGCAGGATGTGACACAAGGTCAATCTTTGGTTAAACTTGCAAATCGTCGTCAAAATTAAAACGGAAACTTATTTGGTGGTGATCCATGACAGTTTAACTACAGTGTATCAATTAACTTTTTTGCGAATTTGGTTACGGTTTAGGGGTTAAGGTTGTTTTTAATTACGTATTGCTTAAAAAAAACAAATTACTATACATTTGATTAACCATTGACATTAATTATTGAATCCAAGGGTAGACACATTAGTCTCAGTTGTTTGTGTTAGTATTGCAATGTATAATTTCAATTAAACTTAGTTTAAAAAAAAATATTTTTCAACATTAAATGTATAATGATTAGTTTTTTGTTTTTTAAAGCAATACGTAATTAAAAACAACCTTAATCCCCAAACCCCTAAACCGTAACCAATTCGCAAAATGTTCATTCATACACTGTACTGTCATGAGGGACCACCAAATAAGTTTCCGTTTTAATTTTGACGATGATTTGCAAGTTTAACCCAATTTTTTAGTGGAGATTAAGCGGAGTTTTAGATTGAGCGTATCATGTTACTTCTAGCGCAGTGGAAGAGAGATTTTCAACTCATCTTCCTTCACCACTTGCACCCCGGTACCACTCGCTTCCAATTCGAAATAAGAAAAACATTTCTGCATGAAAAATATATTATAGAACACATTTTTACAATATTCTTACAGATACTTCCTATACGAGGGCGCTCCATCGTGATGAAATGGTTAGCAAGCTAGTCTCACAGATCCATTACTACTCAATAGCGAGTTCGATCCTTACTGGATACCCTATACTTGCGACCTTGTGTCACATTCTATGAGTGGCGAACGGGTTGGGTAAATACCTTGGTCATCCCATCGTGGTGTTAGCAAACTAGTCTCGCAGATCTATTATTCGCATATTGCAGATCTATTACTACTGAATACCGAGTTCGATACTCACTGGATACCCCATACTTGCGACCTTGGCGTGGCGAATGGGTTGGGTAAATACCTTGGGCATCTCATCGTGGTGTTAAGGTTAGCAAACTAGTACCGAAGATCTATTACTACGGTATAGTGAGTTCAATCCTCACTGAATGCCCATACTTGCGATTTGTGTCACATCCTACCAGTGGCGAATCGTTTGGATAAATACCTTGGGCGTCCCCATGGTTAGCAAGTTAGTACCTACATTACCGCTGGATAGCGAGTTCGATCCTCACTGGATGGCGACTTTGTGGTGGCGAACGATCGTGGCATAATGGTTAGCAAGCTAGTATCACAGAGATATGCTATTGAATAGCGAGTTCGATACTCGCTGGATGCCCCATACTTGCGACTTTGTGTCATATCCTACCAGTGGCGAACGTGTTGGATGAATACCTTGGGCGCCCCATCGTGGTGTTATGGTTAGCAAACTAGTACCGAAGATACATTACTACTGGATAGCGAGTTCGATCCTCGCTGGATGCCCCATACTTGTAACTTTGTGTCACATCCTACCAGTGGCGAACGAGTTGGATAAATACATTGGGCATCCCATTGTGGTGTTATGGTTAACAAACTAGTCTCGCAGATACATTACTTCTGAATAGCGAGTTCGATCCTCGCTGGATATCCATTACTTGCGACTTTGTGTCATATCCTACCAGTGGCGAACGGGTTGGATAAATACCTTGGGCGTCCCAATGTGGTGTTATGGTTAAACAAACTAGTATAGCAGATACATTACTACTGGATAACGAGTTCGATACTCACTGAGTGTCCTATACTTGCGACCTTATGTCACACATTACCAGTGGCGAACGGGTTGGGTAAATACCTACCTATCTATTGTAAACCAGATCAGAGTGTCAAAAGCGAGTAGGATGTAGTACAGTAACAGCCTTGATTATTGGCGACAACACCGTGGTAATCCCATTTCAAGCAATGTGGCAATACTGCTACAGGGTGTCCACAAAGTCTGGGTACACGGAGATTTCACTATTGTATTTATTTATGTTATTTTCCGAGAAGGCAGTAATGGTAATTTCGTAGTAAATAAAATCATAATACAAACAAAAAAATATTATTTATTTAACATTATAATTAAATAAAATTGTTTTGTTTTAAAAGTATGTGTTAACCCCTATGTACCCAGACTTTGTGGACACCTTGTACAACATAAAGATTCTATAATATTTCTGATAGAATCTTATTGTATATAATTTAATCTAAACAAAATTTGATTTAAACACTAATTACACCGATTGCCATCATAGAAAATAGGCCAATGTTAAAACACAATGAAAGTTTTGAAAATGTAAAAGAAAAAAATCGGAAAATGAATTATAACAAAAAGAAATTATGAGTCACAGAAATCTTTTTTTTTTTTTTTTTTTTTTACTCATAAACTTGGAATTGTTCTTTATATTCAACTTAAAGGAAAAGAGTAAAAATATAATTTTCCATTTTTATTAAAGTTTAAAATATTTTTTTAAGTTGTGCCATTTTTGCCCACTTTTTGTTAATTCTTATCAAAAATTCATACAAAGACCTTAATGTTTGAAGAGACAAAATTTAATTAATTATAAACAAATATTAATAAATAGAAATTAACTAGATTATATTAAATCCGATTTAGCGACAACAATATTTTCATTCTTCAAAGACAGAGGTCGCTTTGTAAAGATATTTCATACATAGTTCATTACATTGAAGCAGACTCGATGCGGAACCTGATCGAATGTCAAATACACTCAAGACCTTTGGCCGACTGAAGAAGCAAGTCTGGTTCAACAGAGCCATCTCCTTGGGAACTAAATGTGCCATAGTGAGAACTATACCGCGCCATAGTTCCCTCATCCCTCCTGTATGGTGCGGAAACCTGGACAGTATACAAAGCGGATTCCCACAGACTATATGTCTACATGATGCGCAAGGTATTAAATGTCAAATTGTGGCGGCATGTTTCTAGCCATCCTAGAGAGAACTGACTCTCTGGCATGCACAACACATTTGCCCCGGCACAACCTGAGATGGGCTGACCACTTGAACAGACTCGGGGATGACAGACTGCCAAAGCATATGCTGTACTATCAACTGAGAGAGGGGTCACGTGGAATCGGTAGAACAAAGCTGAGGTTCAAAGACAACATCAAGAAAATCTGGCGAACTTGAACATCTCCATAGGCAGTTGGCAAGACTTATCCTGGCATCGAGTCAAATGGAGAAAACAGATTTGCATGGTGTCATCATCGGATACATTAGTAGTAGTAGTAGTAGTAGTAGTAGTAGTAATTTTTACATGAGGAATTACATTATGAATTAAACGAATCAATTTAGCTCAGTTGGTAGAGGGTCTGACTAGGAACAACAAGGTTCTGGGTTCGATATCGGCCCTCGTCAACTCTTCTTTATTCGTTTGCTTAATCTTTCTTTTCTTCCTCCTTCTCTTACTCCTCATCAAATGTTTCTTCTCTCCACTTCTTCTTCTTCTTCTTTCTCGTATTTTTATTTCATCTTTTTCTTCCACCGAACACTACATTCTCCTGTCATCATCAAATTTAGTTTTTTCTAGTATTTACCCTCAGTTTTATTTTATCATTCTCTTTCTTTTTCCTTCTCCTTTCCTTTTCCTCCTCATACTCTTACCCGGTTTAGCTCAGTCGGTAGAGCGTCGGACAAGGAACCACAAAGTCCCGGGTTCGATACCGGCCCTCGTAAACTCAGCGTATGAGTAGCACAGGGATCTGTGCGGTAAAGTGAGAAGTGATGGTAGGTGTGGCGCTCCACCCCAGACACCAAAACAATCTCCTGGTCTAGCCTAGCGAAAAAGGGGTAGACTCTCACCTTGTCTGGCTGATACCGACTTTAGGCCACCTCAACGACGATGACGAAATAAAACTTCAGAATCAAAAATAAGTCTCTTGACTTACGTTCAAATCCTGTTAAAAGCACCAGTCTCCGTTTGATAATCGACGGTAAGCAACGAAGAGCCTGTTTATTACTTAGATGGGTGACCATTGAACCAACAGGAGGTACTGTAAGCAACCTGGGAATAGTTTATAGGATAAGCAAAACTTTGTAAATAACATAAAAACTGATTCTCTCGGCTTACGGTCAGGTCACACTAAAATCACCAGTTTTCGTCACAGAAGTTAAGCAACGATTAGCCTGGACAGTAATTAAATAGGTGACTACGTGTTGGGTTATTTTTGGGGTATAAGGTGTGCTGAAGATCACAATTTGTATTTATAAAACAACTTTGGTTGAATCGAACACACAAAACGGCCAAACATGTATTTAATTTACTATTTAAAGGCGTTGATAAATTGCTCTACAATTGCTCGCTGGATACAACTAAGCACGGATCAGCGGACAAGGATTAAAACAGATACATCTTTCTACTTCAAGAAAGGATCAAACTTTTTGCCACGGGGGATCTCTACTGTAAAACTACTTTCAATTACAATGGCTACACGAATTTTATCACCGCTTAAAACAGTAGGAATTTGAATTCTAGTTATAATATATTTGTTTCATTTAAAATGTCAATCTTTTCAGTTTTAAATTTTGAAATTGCTAAATTTTCTCACCAGTTTCTAGGCTAAATGTTGCGAAAACGAGGATTTGGGTATATTTTAGTAGACGATCTTTGATGCTATTTCCTCAGACGATGGTGTAAGTTTTTGATATTAGTACTCATTATACAAATATAACTTTCGATGTTTGAGAGAATTTGATACTTTTTTAAAAAGTGAAAAATCAACCTACCCGAATGAGCATGTTCAGAACTTATATGGGTGACCACGTAATCAATTGAAGGTATTTTAAACTACATGAGACCAGTGTATATACTGAACAAAACTTAGTAAATAATACAAAAACTGATTCTCTTGGTTTATGGTCAAATCACACTGAAGCACCGGATTTCGTCACCGAAGTTAAGCAATGATAGCCTGGACAGTAATTAAATAGGTAACACTTAAAAACAATAGGAATTATAAGAAACCTTAGACCAGTGTAGCAGACTGAACAAAACTTAGTAAATAACAGCAAAACCGATTTCTCGAAAGTTAAGCAATGGATCATACTGAAGTACCGGTTTTTGTCACCGAAGTTAAGCAATTATTAACCTGGACAGTAATTAGATAGGTAACCACTTAGAAACAGTAGGAAACAGCAGAAACCTTAGGCCAGTGTGGAAGACTGAACAAAACTTAGTAAATAACAATAAAATTGAGTCTTTCGACTCACGGTTGGTTCACAATGAAAGCAGCGATTTTCGTCACGAAGTTGAGCAATGATTCGCCCGGACAGTAATTGAAAAGGCAACCAACTTAGTAACAGTAGGTACTGTAAGCAACCTTTGAACAGTATGTTAGATTGAGCTAAGTAAATAACAACAAACTTGAGTCTCTCCAATTTTCAGACATTTTTTTTTACTTACCCAACCGATGGAGCAACCTACTGCAATTTCAAATTATTTCATCCATTTTAGATCGTCGCCATGTTTGTCTGTGTTCAACAAATGGACAAAGATTTATTAAATTAAGGACAGCTAATTTAGTTTAATTTAAACAAAAATAAACTCTTGCAAACAAGAGATGTTTCGTTTGTACAAGAAAACAGTTTCGTTTGTTTGTCTTTGTAATAAAAAATATTTTTGAACAATCAAATTACATAACTTCTAACAAAGATCACACTATATGATGAGTGAAAGGAAATTGAACTATATATATATATATATATATATATATATATATATATCAGTCATCCACAGACACGTATTTCGACGTTTACGTCTCATCAGTGCGGATCGAATTTTTTAACAGCTACCTCTTGCCGTGAGTGATATATATATACATATATATATATATATATATATATATACGTGTGTGTGTATGTGTGTGTAATTGGTTGGTTGGATTTTGTGTCAACCCATCGATCAATTTTTTTATCTATTTAACTCATAGATAGTACCCTAACAAGTATTACCATTCTCTCTCTCTCTCTCTCTCTCTCTCTCTCTCTCTCTCTCAGTCTGCATATATATACTCAAGTGATAGATATTTCGTCATATTCTCCATATTTTATATTCAAACCTTATTTATTAATAAATTGTTTTGCATTATTAATACTGTTGGCCATATATACTAATAACATGCAATTGTATTTATATATACAACAAATAGCATTTTGGAGTGTGAACGGGAAGGTTAATTTGCATATTGATATTTAAAAATTGATTTTTAATAAATATTTGCTTAGTAATATTGATTTCTAATTGTTTGGTTTTATTTTTATAAATATGAGCAAAACTTATTCTTAGAAGAAATCCATTTGTAACTGCAATTTTAACTTCCTATTTCTAAGTAGTTAAATTAGGGAAATTGGAATTAGTTTCAAAGTTGTTTTCGATTATACCCCTCTGTTTAAATCATTTTATCTGCATTCTGTTACATTAGTCTTTCTAATTTAACATATTCCATTGCATTAAACTTAAATATAATATATTTGCTATATATATATATATAATATATATATATATATATATATATAATTGTAAGCAAGCCGGTACCCCCAGGCCAGGGGAACAACCTGTTTTTAAAAGTTTTTTTTTCATAAAGTGACGACTCCATATGCAGGAGATATTTTTATAATATCAAAATAATAATTATAAACAAGTTGTCCCCCCAATAACAAAGATTATAGGCCACAGCCCCAAAGTGATTTTCATTCAGTTCTGTCGGATGTAAAAAGATGGCTATGACGGAGAACGAGAAAGAAAAAAGAGCAAGACATTGTCTTGCCTGCGGGATCGAACCCGCGTCCTCCCGCATGCAAAAACAAATGCGATTTAGGCACTGGACGGACACGAGGTTCGACTGATGTGCCCGGATGTTTGGATAATATGCCCATAAAATAACGAAAGCGAGTGGAGCGGGGGTGGCGAGCAGAGAAGCTTTCGGCTTACGTGAGATGGCAGTCAGAAAATATTATTTTGACAACGGCGACGGATTTCAGCTGCTGGTCGAAGACTGCGTTGACCAAAAGAAAGTTTGGCCTGCGCGAAGATAGGGAACTCGCTTCTTTTTGGTCCCCCAACTCAGCAGGAACTTGTTGAAGTTTCATCACAGCTGTTGTTAACATCTGCTCGTCTGAAAAGTACTTTAGCACGAAACTCAGAGTCTCGGGAATTTAGCACGAGGTCCATTTATAACATCATTTTTTAAAACCAGTTCTGACATTTTTTGACATAGACCAATAGGCTACACATTAGCCTTATCGCTTCCAAACTATCTAATAATGGCTCAATAATTTTTACGTTATAATTAGAGTAAAACGTTAATCTCATTGGTCAATTATTTCAGAGCAAAGTAGTTTTTTACGTATTGAAACCAAGAAGTTAAGTCTACTCTTTTTGTGATTTTATCTTCATCATTACGTAAAAATTATTGAGTCATCTTTTACATCCGATGGATTCTAAAGCACTTTCGATGTAGCCTACTAACAGGTACTAGTCAGGCCGTGAGTAATTGCAATGAAGGAGTAAGGTTCTAAATTTGAACCTCACTATTAGATGCAGTTTGATAATGCATTATGTTTTATCATAACACACTTCGATCGAGCGCATGGAAGCGATAACGCTAATGTGTAGCCTATTGGTCTATGTCAAAAATGTCACCTCGTGCTAAATTCCGAGACTCTGAGTTTCGTGCTAAAGTACTTTTCAGACGAGCAGATGTTAACAACGGCCAAGTATGTTTCAGGGGATTCCTTTTATGGAAGGAGTCATATTATCAATGATCTAACAAGTGGAGGTTTGACAGTATCTTTATCAAAGTGCTCAACTTCATAGATGCCTAATGAGTCAGACTACTAAAAGTAAAGAGTTCTTAAAGAGCATTTTTTAGTAGACTCATTAGATTTATCTTTATTATTTGACTTAAGTATTGAGCATTTTTAATTAAGTCAAAATGGTTTAAAATATTGTACTAATAGATCGATTAAAAAATGTAGATCAATCAAGACCGCGAGGATGTTTGGTAGTTCTAGCTAATTAGTCCTAATTTGCAATTAACTCAAAAACTGACCCGTCTCTTACTTCACATTTACTCCCAGGTCCAGTCTGACCCGGAGTGGTAGTACATGAAAGGTTAATCTATGAGTTAAATAGAAAAATAAGTTTAAAAAATGTGTTTAAAACAAAGTCTTTTTTAAAAAGATTGAGTTTTAAAAATTTGTATACCCATTAAGAATGAACAACACAAAACGAATCCGGCATAAAATGACCCAATAATAGTTGACATGCCGTAAAATCCAACCAACCAACGATAACAAATCCAATAGCATTTTAGATTCGTTTTTGAAATCATCCAAATTAATCTTAAAGTTTTTTACGCCATTGCTGTTTTTGATCTGATTAGCAAAAATCCAATTCGTTAATAGACTTAGTTTTTGAAATCTGCCTTGACAGTAAATTTCCAGTTCGAGGAAAACTATTTTTTAAAATGTCTACCATGATTAGAAATTCCATTTATCATTTTGAAAGTTTCTATTAGACAACCTCTCATTCTTTTTTTAATATAGAAGTTAATCCTAATTCCTCCACTCCCTCCCTGTAATCTTTTATTCTTTTTATTATATTTGTCCCTCTTCTGTGTACGCCCCCGATCTCAATTTTCCACTCCAATTTCCATGCCTGACTACAATATTCTATATGAGATCTTATTAGGATTTTAATTCGGGTCACCGATTCCTACGACGATAATCGTTACGTTAAGTGCCTTATAATGGGGCCTTGTATTATATACCCCTATAAACATCGGATATATAAGACAGAGACAGAGACAGACAGACAGACAGACAGGCAGATAGAGAGACTTAAATTAGAGAGGAGATGGTCCTACTTGATTTATTACTTGTTACTCTGCTGTTCCTGGTGATTCGTCTAACTCGACTGGCCACCATCTTGTCTAGTTGACTTCTGGCTTCTTCTTCCTTGCTAATTCTTCTTGTGCTGGCCTAAGCTGGTCATTGTCTTAATTTAATAAACACGACAAGACCTGGGTTTTTACTTGATCAAGTTTTATTTTCTTCTAGCCCATATTGATTGATTCCACCACGGAGATTGAGATATATCCCATCAGAGCCGACAATTACATCTACACTCTCTGGGGGCTGGCTCGCATCTAACCCTAAACTATTTTCACGTGACTATCATGGCGTGCTTTCAAGGGATGAAAAGGTCATAACCGTCAACGGTAATTTTCCATAGACTCCCTGATTTTAAATCGACACACCTCAATTTATATTCTTAGCTACAGGTCTGTTCACAATTCATGAACTCTCATTAATTATAACACTTGTACCTGACTAAAGTATGCTTCGGAAAAAAAAAACTAGCAATAATATGCGCTTTCTGGGCGTAAGTATTTAAGTTTTAAAATTTCTCGAAATTTTTGAGAGGATGCTTGATAATTTGTATTATTCGGACTATTGTCCTCATCTTTATTGTTATCTACACAACGTTTCAGCCCTCTCTGGCCCTCTTAAGGTATTTCTTGTTGGACTTTGGAACCTTCTCTTCAAACTCAGGAACCTTCTTCTCGAAATTCACTCAGAATTGTCTAATTGGACACATGGATATAGGCGTTGAGTTAATACAGTTCTAAGTAGCAGTCATCTCTGTGCTGCAGGTTCAGTCCTGACCAAAGGTGATTGTAACATAGAATAATTAACATAGCTTAACACGTGTATCCGGTCATGGTTAACGGAACGAGAACAGCCTACCCCCGTGGATTGAATAAAGGTTTCGGTCCGAAGTTCCATGAAGGCTCCCGATTACAATAAGGTTCTTGTTTTCGAAAAGAAGGTTCCCAAGTCCGACATGAAATACCTGAAGAAGGCCGGGGGGCACATCAGCCGAAACTTTGTGTATATAACAATAAAGATGAGTACAATAGTCCGAATAATCCAAATAAGTCTAATGTAAAAAGTAAAGTCGAGGGGCGGCCTAAAGTCGGTATCAGCCAGTCAGCGAGGGAGTATATCCTCTTTTCAATAGCGCTAGACCGAGGAGATTGTTTTTAGCATCTGAGGTGGAGCACCGCACCTACCATCAGCTCCTTACTTTACCGCACAGATCCCTGCGCTACTCATACGCTGAGTTGGCGGAGACCGGTATCGAACTATGAACCTTGTGGTTTCTAGTCGAACGCTCTACCGACTGAGCTAATAATGAAATATATTGCATTTTCTAATTTGATACGTTTCATTACATTAAAACTTTCCGGGGGTATAATGATATAAGCAGTGACGTAGTTTCGGTTGTAGACAGACAGACACTGAATCTCTATTATAATAACTAGCAAATATATGCACCCTCCGGGTGCAAGTATTTAAGTTTTGATATAATAAAATATCATATTAAATTAGAAAGGCTAATGAAACTGACTAAGAATGCAGATAAAAAGATTTTGAACAGAGGGGGTATAATCGAAGAATAGAACAACTTTGAAACTAACTATTCCATCATTTTCCATTACTCCCCTCTTTCATTGGTAAATTTTCCTAATTTAACTATTTAGTTAAAATAGGAAATAAAGGATAATATTACAGTTATTTTTCTTGTAAATAAATTTCTTTTAAGATTTATCCACGAGATTTTTGTTTATATTTCTTAAGATAAAACCAAACAATTAGAAATCAATAATACCAAGCACATATTTATTAAAATAAAATTTTAAATATCAATATGCAAATTAGCCTTCTCGTTCAAACTGTAAACCGCTATTTTGTTGTATATATAAATACAATTGCATGTTATTAGTACGTAGATATGGTCAACAGTATTAATAATGTAAAACAATTTTATTAATAACTGAAGGTTTAAAAGAATGAAATCATGGAGAATTTGACGTAAATAATTAAGGGAATTGTGACTTGAGTAGTAATATAGTTTCGGTTACAGACAGAAAAACACACAATCTCCATTATAATAAGATAAGATATGTCACATGAGTGTATTGTTGTGTACTAGAAAATTCACACTTCTTTTTCGATGTGCTAGACGGATTTTAATCAAACTTTGTGAGTTGTCTACAAAATTGGATTCATTGAGAAAAAAATTCTTCAAAGACGGGTGCCACGATTTCTTGAAAACTCTTTGAAGATAGAATTAAGCTTTAAAATGCCATCAGCAAGAAAGAAAAAAAAGTTCTTCTGAAGATCTAAAACGCACCGAAGAATTTCTAAAAAAAAAGCATTCAAGTATCTTTTGGAGAGATACTCATTATTTGTGAGGTGTACGATTGATTAGTATAAATTCATTAAGAATTTGATTTTTTTTTCTTTGAAAACAGGAAAATATCGTTAGCTCGGTCGGTAGAGTGTCCGACTAGGAACCACAAGGTTCCTGGTTTGATACCGACCCTCGCCAACTCAGCGTATGAGTAGCACAGAGATCTATGCGGTAAAGTAAGGAGCAGATGGTAGGTGTGGCACTCCACCTCAGACACCAAAACAATCTCCTTTGTCTAGCGCTAGTGAAAAGGGGATAGACTCCCTCGCTGTCTGGTTGATACCAACTTTAGGCCACCCCGACGATTTTACTTACTACTTATGGGAAACTCTTCGGAGGAGTTATTATATGTTGTAGTGACATAAACATTAGGAGTATTTTTATGTGTTATAGTGCCATTATTTAAATATAAAATTGTAAACATAAAACCAAATAATTAGAAATCAATAACGCCAAGCAAATCTATTAATAATGGAGATTGTCTGTATTTCTGTCTGTAACAAAAACTACATCATAGCTCTACGTCACAGATTACGTCACAATATTCTTATGCTATATACAACCAAAATTTGAGTAAGCAATTTTAAAAACTGTTTTTTACTCTCGTTCTTTTTGTTGTTTTTCAGTAACAAGAAGTTAACTAAAAAGTTTATAAATAAATAAATACTTACGATTTTGTGTAAAATTAATGTGGAAAATATTCAAAATAATTGTTTGCTTATTAAATGTATGCAACATTTTATTTGAGAGGGACGGGGCTCAGTTTTCATTTCAAATTGTTTTTTTGTTTTTTACTCCTTTAATAAATATGAGGATTTTGCCTACTTATGATGCAAACCCTCTGACATTTAATTTTTAACTCCCACCCTCTCAAGCAATGTTTTTACAAAATTAATTTTTACGGCGCCCGGATGGTGTTTTCTGTTGCTAGTAATTATTAAAATCAAAGTTTAAAGGTCAATATGCCAATTAGTCTTCCTCTTCACACTGTAAACGCTATTTGGTTGTATACATCAAAATAAATTCACGTTATTGTAGATAAGACTAACAGTATATCATAATATAAACAAATATCTAAAAAAAATTCTTCATGATTGAGGATTAAACAAAAATAAAATCATGGAGAATATTACGTAAATAACTAAAGGAAATGTGATGTTAGAGGCGGCATAGTTTCGGTTACAGACAGACAAATAACACCCATTATGATAAGATTTGGTTCGATATCGGCTCTCGCTAACTCACCATATGTGTAGCCCAGGGATATGTGGGGTAAAGTGAGGAACTGATGGTAAGCGTGGCGCTCCACCTCAGACGCCAAAACAATCTCCGTGGACTAGCGGTAATGAAAAGGGGATAGACTCCCTCGCTGTCTGGCTGATACCAACTTCAGGCCTCCCGAACCACTTTAGTTTATTTATTATTATTATTAGGAATAGTTTACAAATTATTAGTCGTGAGTTCGACCCTCACTGAGTGCCCTATACTTTGAAATCTTGAGCCATGCTAAAATAAATTTCGTGATTATCATTACTATTGTACTGAGTTCCTCTACTGCATAGATACCTGTGCTACTCGTACGCTGAGTAGGCGAATGCAGGTATCGAACCAGGAACCTTGTAATTCCTAGGCGGACGCTCTACCGACTGAAAAAAACCAACCAACCAACCTTGTATGTGGAAATGTTCACATATCCTATTTTACGTTCGAATATCTTCCTTGTTGAACAAAAAATACCACATGGTGTTGAAATCCGTACTTGCTTGATTTAGACAACTGGCAGATAAGCCGATATATTCTGCCTCTTTCAACTTTCTCCTTCTTCAACGTTCTGTTATCTGGATTGTGACCCAGCCACGGTAATGCGTGCCCTTTTCACTGCAGATATGATCAGCTATATCAACTTTCTCCATCTCTGTTTTGCCTGTGGCTTTCATAGGTTCCTTGAGTCTGATATCAAATAGATCGACTGGTTATTCCCCTTTATCCATTTCTGCATAGAGACATTATAGAAAATACAATGTGATTTTATATGTAATTACATTCATCGGTCACAGGCTGTATCGTCGTACGAAATGGAATCGGCGACCCGAGGTCAAATCCTGGATGAGACTGTGTCCATTTCATATATCGCTAATACTCTTAGGAAAAATATACATCTAACTATTCTCTCTCTCTAGTTACGGGTGTATATATATATATATATATATATATATATGCATATACGGCCCATATAACCTTTAGGCACTCCTTCCGCGATCTCGACTCACAAGGACACTTTTCTCATGTACACCGTCAAAATCCGGTTGTTTGTTAGGGGTTGGGGTTAGGGGTTAGATTTATAATTTAAAAACTCTAAAAATCGTCTGTTAACAATTAACCGGATTTTGACGGTGTAAATGGAAAAAATGTCCCCACGAATCGAGATCGCATGGACCATAATCGCTGAATACCGGTCTTTAAGCATTTTTTCTTAACCAATTACTTTGCAATGTTTATAAAAAGTAAACATTGAGCTCTCAAAACGGACCTGAACTTTGCAACACCGTACAGTTGGAAGATAGGACCAGTTTAGAATCATCCTAATACCAAAGAACTTGGTACCACACCAAAAATATATATTCATATATATTTATTTATTTATTTATGTATGAGTAGTGGCTTACCGATGGGTACGGGTACGATCGTTGGGAGCGCACAGTATCCAGGGGTTAAGACCGTGAAAAAACAAATACAAAGTGCTCAATACAATGTAGAGCAAAATTTATTGAAGAAATGGATATAAAGTAACCTACTCGAGTTTCATCATCTGAATCGTCAGGGTTACATCCGCTGAATTAATCGAGTTTTCAATTAATATCAGTTGGTACCACGTATGTCTGTTGAAACGGGTCTTATCGTTATCATCTATAAAGATAAGACCCGTTTCAACAGACATACGTGGTACCAACTGATATTAATCGAAAACTCGATTAATTCAGCGGATGTAACCCTGACGATTCAGATGATGAAACTCGAGTAGGTTACTTTATATCCATTTCTTATATATATATATATATATATATATATATATATAATATATGTATGTATAGCTTAACTTAGAAACCAGATGTATGGAACACCCTGTAGGTACAAACTAAAATCTAATTAACTCAGATTTCCCCCTTCTCTCTCTCTCTCTCTCCTTCTATTTCCCTCCCTCTCTCTCTCTCTCTCTCTCTCTCTCTATATATATATATATATATATATATATATATGTGTGTGTGTGTGTGTGTGTGTGTGTGTGTGTGCGTGTCTATATCTTTTACTGCTATACCATATGTGTATATTACAATATTTGTTAAGAAAAGATTGATAAATATACTAGAGATAATCTCTATAATGGATGCATTGCAGCAAAAAGTCATAATTGAACAAGACGATGAGATTGGCCAAAAGAACATCTGCTATGAGATAAGGGAGAAAAAATGGGCAACAGTGACGTTTAGTGATGAAAGCAAAATCAGACGCCATTTTAATGCAAGGGGGGGGGGGCGAAAGGGGGGAGTGAAGGAGATGCCAGAAGTCCAGTTGTTACAGGAAACAATCTAAGCTATACACAATGGAAGCTGTAACATTCGGTGGTAAGAAAAAAAAAACATCTAATGGTTTAGGCCTACATCGAAAGAATAACATAAAAAAAAAGTTGTTAAAAATCGATGGAAGACCAAAAGAGCCACAAATACTTCAGTTTGTTTGGATCTCACTTATTATCAGATTTAGCTGAAGATGAAATATTCTATCATGACGGAACACCTGTCCACAGAAGTTTCTCACTGATGAAAACAGTGTAGTGTTACAAGATTAAACGACACGTGACCAGAATATCACACGGATTGACCGATTGATTTTAACGGCATTTCAACCCGCCTCGGGTTATTTTATGTTTAGAGGTTATTTACATTTTGTTTGCATGTATTTACCAAGCTCTCTACATGAGTAGGAAGAGATACAGTACCAATTTCTTAAGCGGGGTTTAACAGGGTTGAATTTAATTTTCCTTCTAGAGCGGTTGCTACACCAAGGTTAGAACCCAGTCTGCTCTACTATTAGGAGATTGGTTTTGCGTCTGAGGTGGAGCAACACAACAACCATCAGTTCTTTAGTTTACCGCACAAATCCCTGTACTACTCATACGTTGAGCTGGTATGGAACCAAGAACCTTGGCGTTTCTAGGCCTTAGCTCTACCAACTTAGCTTTCCTTCTAATTTTGAATTCCAGGTTGATTTTCCAAATTTTTGCATATATATATGTGTAAAATGAAAATGGAAGAGAATCCGAGGTATGTTGAAAAGAGAAAGAAAGGAAAGAAAGTATACAATGGATAATTAATTTAACTTACACGTGTTTCGGTCAGGAGTTTATCCATGTGTACATTATTCTATCTATTATTATTTTTAAATAACAAAATGAAATAATAATAATAGAAAAAATGTAGAAATGCTCCGCACACAAAGAAATATCGACCTTCCTCAGAGTAAATCCTTGTTTTTTAAAATAAAATTCGTTGGAACGTGGAGAATTTTTGAAATGTTCGAAAAAAGAACTTTTTAAAAATCACGGGAAGAAAGTGTCCAAACGCGGTCGAGAAAGACAGTTATAATGACGTCATATCGCTTGCGACGGATTTTGAAACGGAGAGATGATGGCTGGAACAAAGTCATGTGGAATTTTAATTTTGAAAGCATGAGGGATTTATATATATATATATATATATATATATATATATATATATATATATATATAAAATGTGTGTGTGTGTTCGTGAATACTCACGCGAAAAATAAATGCGTTTCAATTTATTCAAAACTAAATATAAATGAAATATAACTAGATTACAATAAATCATCACATATACCTATCAATATTACTCTCTCTCTCTCTCTCTTCTCTCTCTCTCTCTCTCTCTCTCTCTCTCTCCTCCTCTCTCTCTCTCTCTCATATATATATATATATGCAATTTGCATGAAAATATATATAATATATAATAACTTTTCTTTCTCGGAAATTGGTAATATTAAGAATAGAATCAGCTAATAACATTCATATGTTCCTTTACCATATATGGCGCGTGCGTGAGCGCGAACTTGGAGCCGGGCGGGTAGGCGCGTGATCAGCCAACCCCTATTCTTCCGTTCGTTATATTGAATATATCTCCAGCACGGCATGAACACGAACACACGCTGTCGGTCATCGAGAACAAAGGAAAGAGACGTTTAATCAGAAAGACATCGAATTCAAAGTTGATTGACGTAGTCTCTTATTTCGAGCAATGTAGTACCCTTGTCAGAACCAGATGGCGCTGCTCTTTGAATCCGTTCAGAGGTTAATGAATGAATCAAAATAGTGTCTGTCTAGCGTCCGGTTTTCTTTATTCGGACACGAGTCGAATGTCTTTTAATGCGTGGTCGTAACACTGGAGATTTTAATAAAGGTGTTGCACAGGGTGTGAGCGGTGGCACCATAGTCCTTTACTAAGCTTAGCTTTGTCTGACACACCATTAGTAGTGTAACATAATATATATATATATATATTAGGAGAATATGTGCTTAATTGAAGTCATACCTAATTTTGAAAATTAATTAGTTGATAATTAATGAATTAGGCGGGCATATCTGTTCAAATGTAAGGCTAAACACATCGAGAAAAGTCAATCTCTGTATGTACATTTCGGTAGATTATGCCTCATCAGCAGAGTTATAGACGGGAAACTGCTCTGTGTGTGATTCGAACCCTAACTGCCAGGCGGGGATTCTAACCATTACACTAGCTGTTTTTTTCCAGATTTTTCGTTTGTTTTGAACTCAGTTATACTCCATTTTTGGTGACTTCATATATGTGTGTGTGTGTGTGTATGTGTGTGTGTGTGTGTCGTCGGTTGGCCTAAAGTCGGTATCAGCCAGACAGCGAGGGAGTCTACCCCATTTTCACTAACTTTATAAAGTAAAGTTGTCGCGCTGGAGTCTGTTCCCTTTTTTACTAGCACTAGGCCAAGGAGATTGTTAAGGCGTCTGAGGCGGAGCGCCACTCCTGCTTACTTTACCGCACAGATCCATCTGTGCTACTCATACGCTGATTAGCAGGGATCGGTATCGAACCAGGAACCTTGCGATTTCTAGGCCAATTCGCTACCGGCTGAGCTAAACTGGTCCCTTTTACTCCCTTTATTTAAAATAAAATAAAATAAAAAATAAAAAGAACTCTGAACTAGCAGGGACCGGTATCGAAGCAGGAACCTTGCGATTTCTAGGCCAATTCGCTACGGCTTAACTAACTGGTCCCCTTTTACTTCCATTATTTAAAAAAAAAAAGATAAAAAAATAAAAAATAAAAAGACTCTGAACTAGTAGGGACCGGTATCGAACCAGGAAACCTTGCGATTTCTAGGCCAATTCGCTATCCGGCTGAACTAAACTGGTCCTTTTACCTCCATTATTTAAAAAAAAAAAAAAGATAAAAAATACAAATAGAACTCTGAACTAGCAGGGACCGGTATCGAACCAGGAACCTTGCGACTTCTAGGCCAATTCCTAACCCGGTTGAGCTAAAAGGTCCCTTTTACTTCCATTATTTTAAAAAAAAACATAACAAAATAAAAGAACTCACGAACTAGCAGGGACGGGTATCGACCAGGAACCTTGCGACTCTCTAGGGCCAATTCGCGTACCGTTGAGCTAAACTGCCGCTTTACTTCATTATTAAAAAAAAAAAAAAGATAAAAATACAAAGAACTCTGAACTAGCAGGGACGGTATCGAACCAGGAACCTTGCGATTTTCTAGGCCAATTCGCTAACCGGCTGAGGCTAAACTGGTCCCTTTTACTTCCTTTATTAAAAAAAATGATAAGGTAAAAAATAAAAAGAACTCTGAAAGCTAGCAGGGACCGGTATCGAAACCAGGAACCCTGTGATTCCTAGGCCAATACGCTGCTATTATTTAAGAAAAAAAAAAGAAAAAAAAAAGATAAAAAGATGAAAAAACCTCTGACCTTGTGTTGCACGAAGCTAAGCTCTAAATTATCGATCGCTACCATATTTTAGTTGTCGATATCTTTCACTCCAACAGAAGACTAACTCTGTTAAAAAACTTGCTTAATTTGGCACAGACATGACATTCAAGGAATTGTCTGGAGTAAATTGAAACCCGAAGTCTACTTTTGCCGGATGAGTAGATTCACTAACTAAGTCCGACCTTTTAGTGCTATACTACAGCTCAGTTTAATTCGTAAGCCTATCATGATTACTCCCTTTTTATTTGCTTGTTTGGAATGTGTTACGGCCGTGCCATTAAGAATCTTCATAACAATTATATGTCTTTTTTAAAAAACTGTTTTCGACTCGAGTCAAAAGAAAATGGGGATAGATAAAGAATGGTGTTTATTTGAAAACTGTGTATTTTTTAGGGGAAAATTCTGAAAGCTGAAAGATAAATGCAGACGGTTTAGAATGTCATTGACAATTGCGTCGTTTATGTAAACTTTGGTCAGAGAGAGAGAAGAGGAGAGAGAGAGAGAGAGAGAGAGAGAGAGAGATACGGACAGACAGACAGAGAGGGGGAGAGAGAGTTCTGTGTGTGATAGAGAGACAGATGAATGGTGGAGAGAGATACAGACAAGACAGAAAGAGACAGAGAGAGTGATAGAAATACAGAGAGAGTGGTAGAGAGAGAGAGAGAGAGAGAAAGAGAGAAAGAAAGAGAGAGACAGGTAGACAGGTACAGAGAGAGACAGAGACAGAGAGGCAGAGAGCGAGTGATAGCGAGACAGAGAGGGAGAGAGACAGACAGAGAGGGAGAGGAGACAGACAGAGAGGGAGAGACAGACAGAGCGCAGTGAGCGCAGACAGAGAAGGAGAGAGAGAGAGTGTGTGTGTGTGATAGAGAGGCAGAATGGAGTGGTAGAGAAACAGACAGACAGACAGAGAGACGAGAGTGATAGAAAGACAGAGGGAGTGGTAGAGAGAGAGAGAGGCAGACAGGGAGCAGAGAGAGACAGAGAGCGAGTGATAGAGAGACAGAGAGAAGAGAGCGAGAGGGAGTATAGAAGAAAGCGAGGAGAGAGAAGAATGAATGAAAAAGGAAAAAAACAAGAAGAAAATGGAAGAAAGAAGGAAATTATGATATGAAAAAAGTTGAATAGAAAGAAAGAAAAAAGAAAATAAGAAAATAAAAGAAAGAGTTAGTGTGAAGCAGTAAACGAAGTAAATAAAAAAAGAAAGAAAGAAAAGAAAGACAGAACGTTAGAGTGAAGGAGTAAACGAAGTAAAAGAAAGAAAGAAGAGAAAGAAAGAAAGAAATGGTGAGAGTGAGAAGTAAACGAAGTAAAATAAAAGAATCAATGAAGAAGACAGAAGAAAGACGAGAAACACGCATAAGAAGAGAAGAAAACTTAAAGAAGAATGAAATTATAATGTAAGAAGTAAAAGAAAGAAAGAAAAAAAGAAAGAAATAGATAATAGAAGAAAGAAGAAAGAAGAAAGAAGAAAGAAATTTACGAGATATGAATAAGGAGGATAAATAAATGAATGTCAAGAAAGGAACAAGAAAGAAAGAAAGAACGAAAGAAATAAGAAAGAAAGAGAGAGAGAAATAACTAAAGAAAGGCAGAAATAATAAGAAACGGAAGAAAAAGAGATAAAGAAAGGGAAGAAGAAGAAAGAAAAGAAGAAGAAAAAGAGAGAGAATAAAAAGAAAAAGAGAGGAAGAAAGAAAGAAGAAGAAAGAAAAAAGAAAGAAGAAAGAAAGAAAGAGGATAAATAAGGAAAGAAATGACGAGGAAAAAAAACAATAAATGAATAACATAGGATAACGATATTGAAAGAAAGAATGATTAAAGAAAGATAAAATAAAAGAAGGAAAAAAGAAATAAATAAAGAAGGAAAGACAATGATGACCAAAGAAAAAAGGAAAAAGAAAGAAAGAAAAGGCAGACTAAATACAGAACGGAAAAAAAAAAAGAGAGAAAAGATAGGAAGAAAGAAAAGAAAGAAAAAAAGAAAAAGAGAGAGAATTAGGAAGAAAAGAGAGAGAAGAAAGAAGAAAGAAAGAAAGAAAGAGGTGAGAAAGAAAGAAGATGACAGGAAGCAATAAAGAAAATAAAATAAATAACGATATTGAAAGAAAAAATGATAAGGGAAAAGATAAATAAAAAAAAATGGAAGAAATAAAATAATAAAGAAGAGAAAGAAATGAACGAACAAAGAAAGGAAAGAAAGAAGAAGAAAGAAAGAAGAAAGACAAGGACATGATAAAAATCAATAGAGAATTAATGCACTATTAACAAAAACAAAAAAGTAAAGAAAAGAATAAATGAACAAAGTAAAGAAAGGAAATCATATTAATTTCAGTGGAGTTCATCCTTGCTTGCATCTCTAATTGTATAGTTAAAACAACTATAATTAACACTTACCCTAAAGCTAACGAGCAGTGTTTTTCTCTTTCTTTTTACAGGTAGCTCGCTGTTGGTTCTCCTGGTAAGTTAATTATAACTGACTAATTGGTTTTCCTATTTCCCACCTGAGTCCCGCTAAAGAATAACAATAGCAAATGCTACCCAAGGGCGTAGACCTCAATTTGCTATTACTTTTAATACAAAGGCTCTTTTGCGGTCATTTATTTTCCGCTGAACCAGTAGAATGAATCTTTCGCACAGTTCCTGTTCGGTCTTCCATAGATCTGTGACGTAAAAGAATTAGCCGTAGGCGAAAAGAGTAGGTAAAGAAGTGGGCGTAAGAATTTATGCTACCTTGTAATCATGAAAATCGTCTCCCATTATCCAACACCAGTAGTATAGGCCGCGAAAGGCGGAAATAAATAACCATCCACAGGGCAAAGCATTCTTGCTCAACTCACGAAACTTACGTTTCACAACAACAAGAGGGTGGTTAGAGAGAAACAGGGAAGAAATGATAATGTATACCGTTTCTCTCTCGTATTTGTACCGGCTTGACAACTGGACTTTTTGAAATGTGAAAAGCAGTCCTTCTCAACATTTCCCCCACTCGCCGCAGTAATTTTATAATGGCAAGCCACGGCCGACGACCTATCAATACAACGTGGCTTCCTTTAGAAATGAAGCCAGGGTTATTTAGGTTTTCTTTGACAAAAAATGCTATTGTTGCTGGCAGTGTTGTGTCGACGGTAAGAAAACTGTTACTATTTCTTAAAACTTTCACTAGGAACACAGCAACACTCTTAATCGCCTCAAGATGCATAAATCACGACTAGAATGAATATGCGTAACCCTTTAATCACTGGCTGAGATGGACTCGGGGGCGAACCCTTGTTCAAATCTAGATGAGGATGTTAGCATCAACCTTCACACACGGCTAATGGCATTAAAAAGGGCATGTATACGTCCTCTTCTGCTTCGATCGCCCAACCATGTGATAAAAATAGTAAGGAAGACTGTTTTTTTTTTTTTTTTCGAAAACTGAGTAAGGGTTGGCAACACCCTCTGGAGAAAGGAAAAAACCCGAGTGCCGAATTCCAAAACGCGGTTTAAAAGACGAATGTCATGATGAGGTTCTGCCCAAAATGGCTAAAGTTTCCGTATGATAAATATTTAGCTTAGATTACTTATTTAAGTTTCTATTGCATTGGGGGCGGTTGGGGCAATCTTTACTCCAAACCAGTGTAAACCTGCGGAACACACACACCCAGCAATGAGCACCACATACACATCGAATACTATGAATATGACACAGCAAGAGTAATATGTAGGTAATAAATATTTAGATAATACTCACTATTCGGTATTTTGTGGGAAAAGTGACTTAAGACCCGCGGTTTTGTGCTGTAAAATGGAGTCACAGTGGTTCGTCTATGTTGATTTCAGTTTCAACGAATTGTATAAAGGTTCAGCCGATATGAAGACTGAGCAAATATAATAGTGCGCCGTCGAATCCAAGGTATATGTATGCTAATTTTATTAACATATAAGGTACACAGTATTTAAACAGATGATAGACGTCGCGAGTTTGTATAAAAGGATCTTTCGGTTATAATATCTAACTGGATAATCAAGATTAAGGTTTGATGTAATGGCCAGTGACCGATTACACGATGTTGTGTTTACTTCGGCGATCTAAGCAGAATGAACGCGGTGTTTTCCGTATGACGTGTTAATGGCTATGATGTGATTATCTTTTAAATTGTGGTTGTATTGAGTTTATGTTTAGTGGTTTCGAATGAGGATTGAAAGTTACATTTTCCAGATAACATGGAAGAGGTGCAGGAAATTGTTATTTATGCACATGTGAGAAATGAGCGCTAATACTTGGCAACACATAGAGTCCAACAGTGAGGCGGAATTTAATGGTCAGGAGCTTGGCCTCTCTGAAGCTCCACAAAGCTGTGTACACTACCACAGCTGGCCCGGGACGATCGTAGCGTGAATATTTGTAACACACACACACACTACACCATTATATATATTATAAATATAATATGAATTTTAAAATTCTTTTCTTTGAGAGATTCAACAACTGGCTCTTGGACATTATCACGCATTGTGGGGCACGGCCTCGCTTCTGATACCGAGGTATGCTACTTATTTCTTATTTGCTGTCGTAACTCCATTATATAAGTATATACTATATAGGCTAGTATAATTACTAGTATATATAATAATATCTAAAACTCATGGTGGGGTGATTGGGGAGAAATTTGACAGTCTCTCCATAAGGAGATGATATATATATGTCTATGTGTATCTTACAGAATTGGTATCAGATTGTAAAGAAATGCAAACAGGCAGGAGAAGTTACACTACGGTCAACACACGCTCTGCACACAAATAACCGCATTAGCGTCAATTCACAGCCTCAAGTACCTGACTCCGGAACCAGGAGGCAAGCTGATGTTACAGTAGTTCCTGCTGTAGAGGGTCTCTAAAATCATACCTTAATTTCTGGTCGAAACTAGGGTGTAGTACTACGGGCAAGGCGATTGGTTTTCGGTGAGAGTCATGTGGACAGCTAACGCCATTAATCCCTTGTTTTTATGGCCGGCCGTCACGTATCATCATGATACAAGTTATTCTCTTCCACCTGATTCAGTCGCTGTGGGTTCCAGTTCATCCATTAGGATGTACACGTATATGAATGGGAAGAAGGGTACTAAAGTTACTATTAAGATGATAGCAGTGGACTGTGCGTCAATACTGTCACAACCTAAGGAGAAAAATAACCAAATAAGTGGATAGAACTGTTCAAATTCTTTCGCCGAACACCGCTGTGAGATAGGTGAATTGACATGCAAGATGTTCCGATGATAGGGATACCAACCAAATTGAGAATCCCAACACGTACAAATGAGAGAGTTTGCGTATATAGCATATTAGAATTCAGAATATATGTGCATCAATTTTCACCATAAGACGGAGTATCATATAAATAAAATAAATATAATAAAAACCTATATCAAGAAATAAATTTAGTCGTGGTCCGGCACTGCGCCTCGTCAAATCTGATTTTCGTAATGCAACAAAAATGTACACATGCTGTGATGTAGGGAATTTTGACCATTAAGTATATAATAAGTTAGTGACTGAAGAACAATCGTCTATTGACTATTTTCTGATAAATGTAAGGTTTTAATATATAGCTATGACTATATGAGTAACTAGAGTAAAGTGCTATGAGTGGTAGTAAAATATGAATAATCACTACTATGGTGAAACGCTCGTCCGGGGTGGTCCTAATGGTCGGTACAGCTATAAGCAGCGAGGGAGTCAGTCCCCTTTTCATAGCGCTAGAAGAAACTAAGGATTGATTATGTATTATCGCGTCTGAAGGTGAGTGCCTTACATACCTTGCGTTCCTCACTGAGTTACCGCACGAGTATCCTTGGTGCTACTAAGATAACTCTGAGTGGCGAGGTTCGGTCTGATCGAACCAGGAACCTTGTGGTTAAGGAGGCCGGAATGCTCTGCCGAACTGACTGAGACAAAATTGGCGGACATATTTACGTAAGCAACGAAATGGGCCCAACTTGGATTAATTTATTAGTGAGGACGGGTCTCGGTAGTCGAACGCCGGAATCCGTGTGTGGTCCAGGAGCCGAGAATGGCTGCATATGCCTGGACTGGCAGAAGCTAGAAACTGGGATCTGAGAACAAATATTGGCGGCTATACTATTTTACTAACGCCATATCAAGTGGGGCCACCTTCATTATTTGGTGGCTTGAGGGCTGCTGGTTATCGAACCAGAACGTACGTTGTTGCGGTTCCTAGTCGTAAACGCTCTACCTGACTGATCTAATACGCGGGAGCCTTAATTCTAGGTTGTGTTATATTACCACATTTATGTATGATGTCTGTTTTCATTATTTCCTGTAGTCCGGCAACGGACAGATCTCTTTAATGTCCGGCAACCTTGAGATAAGCCAGTCTTTTATTGACAGTTTAGATTTTGACGGCTGTGAATGGCGCATGATTCTCTTTTCAAGAAACGGTTTTCAAATTTACGAGATATCAGCGTTGAAGACTTTTGCTTATTATCAATGAAATGAGAAGCGTGCCTCAAAAATGGTGAGTGGAACGCAGCTGTTGTCAAGTAAGACATTGGATTTCTCAAAGATTAACCGAAAATAGAATGGTAATTCTGAGCGCTCTGGCAGCTGAATTATTTATGGAGGACAGGGGAGGGGGAACAGTATTTGTGGCAACACAAGGGAAAATATCCAAGATGTCGGAGCCGGAAAAATGCTTCAAATCTGATTAAATTTAAACAAACGACAAAAAAAAAAAATGGCGGATTCATATCAAGGGAAGGAAAAAAGGAAAAAGAAAAAGAATTAAGAAAAAAGGAATATAAAAAGAGAAACTAGTTGTGTATTATTAACGAAGGATTATGTTCCGCCAAAGGCTTGTCTGTCTACTCCTTCTATCATTGGCTCCGGGTAAAATACACAACTATCTAACTACTTTTTTTGTGGTGATTTTTTTTTTTAGATGAGGCTTGATAATTAGTATCATTTAGATTTTTCGGGCTGTTGTCCGCATCTTTATTGTTATATACACAACTTTCGGTCGATGCAGCTCGGGCTTCTTCAGTGTTTTTTGTTGGACATGTGGGCTAACAGTTCTAAGTGACAATCACCTGTAGGTTGCAGGTTCAATCTTGACTACGGGCGAAAACAATTATAGATATTAACATAGGTTCCACTTGTGCAAGGTCTTGGTTAGTGGAAATGAGAACAATCTAGTCCCGATTGGATTAAATAAGGATCGTTTTTGAAGTTTTGTGAATCCTATTGATTAGACTGAAAAGCTCCGAGTTTCGATCAAAAAATTTTCAGAGTCCGACGAGAAGTTCCTGAGTTCGATCGAAAAGGTTCCTGATCGACAAAAACACTGAAGAGTCCGGAGGGCAAATCGGCGAACACAGTGTATATAACAATAAAGATGAGCACAACAGCCCGAAAAATCTAAATAATACAATTTCAAGCCTAACTCTAAAAAATTCAGACAAAAAATTAGTTGAAATATTGTGTATTTTCACCGGGGCCATTTGTGTTTTTTTGTTTTTTGGTTTGTGTTTTAGTGATGAAGAGCAGACAGACAAGCCTTTGCGAACATATTTTCTCTCTTTGGATTTGATCACCACACACACACACACACACATACACACACAATAATATATTAAAATTTCAACGTATCCAGAGGATGTGGACACAAGGTCAATTTTTATGCGTGAGTTCACAGGTTTTTGATTTTTAGAGTTTACCTCTCCGAACGGTTGCTAACAAGGTTAAAGATCCAGTTCTGCCCTACTATTTAATGCCCATAACTGGAGGGAAGAGTAGGAATTCCATCACTTTTCCCAAGGGTATACACAAATTGAAATGCCATTACAATTCAGGATTTGAACTCAAGGAGAGAGTCCATTCCATGACTAACCCTTACACCATAAACAGTTTTGGTTTATATATATATACTATTTATATATATATATAATATAAACTACTTAAACCATTCCTGCGGTTTTTTTTATTCTTTGTTTTTGCTTGTTTTTAATTTTTGCACTCAGGACAAAAAGCAAACGTCTGTCAAACACTAGAAATTCGAACCTATCATGCACACGGCACCGACGCTTTAAATTCGACAACAGTCCACACTGCATAACGTCTAGAATTTGACTCCAGTTGCTACAGCTGACGCTATAATTCCGACTACAGTCGAAACGGCACGACGTTATGAATTCGACTTCCGTTGCACAGCAGACGCTATATATTTGATATAACATGCTGCAGCACAATGAAATTTTCTACAGTCGCGGTAAGGCGGCTAATAAATTTCGACTATAGTCGTATCCACGGCATAAGCTATAAATTTAACTATAATTGTAACCCAGCACGATGGCTATACATTTTGCCTACAGTTGCACATGGCACGACGCTATAATTTGACTATAGTCGCATACGGCATGACGCTATAAATCAACTATAATTGTACCCCAGCACGATGCTATAATTTTGACGTAGCAGTTGCACAATGGCACGACACTATAAATTCGTTACTAAGTCGATACGGCATGCGCTATAAATTTCAATCTATTAATTGGTACCCAGCACGATGCTAATAGATTTTGACTAACAGTTGCACATGGACGACGCTATAAATTCGACCTATAGTCGCATGACGGCATGACGATATAAATTCATCAACTATAATTTTGCCCAGCAGCGAATGCTATAATTTTGACTACAGATTGCAGCATGGACGACGCTTAAATTCGACTAAAGTCGCATACGGATGCGCTATAAATTCAACTATAATTGTAACCCAACACGATGCTAATAATTTGACTACATGGACGACGCTAAAATTCGATATAGTCCGCATAGGCACTACACTATAAATTCTGCTATAGTCGCATATGGCACGACGCTATGATTCGATCTATAGTTGCACCTGGCCAACCATATCTAGATATGTTTAGAGGAATGAAAAATGAAGGAAAATCGAAAATCCTTCATCTACAACTTTGTTAAAGATAGTCTAGAATACCCAAGAAGATATACATAATTATTAGGCATCCTAACCTTATTTAAAGTAGGTGAACCAAAATGGTGTTATAAGTTTGCAGCCGGCGGCCTTGAAGGATTGAGTGAAAGGCTTGACCTCATACCTGATCCTTCCGGTGGATACGTGAGAATGGTGAGAAGACCTCTTCCGGTTTAGATTAGAGAAGAGTTTTTTAGTCAGTATGGCCAAACCACGAAAGTGGTAGTCGTATTAAGCGCACGACCGACTCAATCTGGCGCAGCGTAGTCTGGTGGGGATTTGAAATAAAATATGATCTAAAGTAAATCGAAGTCTTGTGTTTACTATTAAAAACTACAATGACAGGACTTCTGAATAAAAGAGGAATCCAATGGAAGACCAGACACGAAGTCCAAGACAAAGTCCAGAACTAGAAAGAAGAACGTAAGATACAAAGATGAGCAGAGAATAATAGAAGTAAAGAAAGAGAGTAATCAACAAAGAGTCCTGGAAATCAACGTAGTACTCGTTGTGGTCGCTATACGTCACGGTATGAATTATTTCCGTGACCTACCACACGTGTCTCCGGCCAGCTTGCTCTTTCGATGCTTTTTGCGCCCACGCTATGCTCCTTTGTCCCGAGGACTAGGGATTGATGCAATTTGGTCGAGTGTCTTTTCTATCTGACCTAGTGTGCAAAACGTACTCATTCATTATATATTAATAAAACCTTGGTCATTGTTAACGGTGTGTTTATCTTATTTCCACTAATTTCTCGACTCGTCACAAAGACACTCCGACCAAATTGCATCGATCCCAGTTCTGCGGGACAAAGGAACATAGCGTGGGCGCAAAAGGCATCGAAAGAGCAGCTGGCCGAGACACGTGTGGTAGTCACGGAAATAATTCATACCGTGACGGTATAGGACCACAACGAGTCTACTTTGATTTCCAGGACTCTTTGTTGTATACTCTCTTTCTTTACTTCTATTATTCTTCTGCTCATCTTTGGTATCTTACGTTCTTCTTCTAGGGTCTGGACTTTGTCTTGGGGACTTCGTGTCTGGTCTTCCATTGGGGATTTCTCTTTATCAGAAGTCCTGTGTCATTGGTAGTTTTTAGATAGTAACACAAGACTTCGATTTACTTTAGATCATATTTTATTTCAAAATCCCCACCAGACTACCTGCGCAGATTGAGTCGGTCGTGCGCTTAACACGACTTACCACTTTCGTGGTTTGGCCGATACTGACTAAAAACTCTTTCTAATCTAAACCGGAAGAGGGTCTTCTCACCGATTCTCACGGTATCCACCGGAAGGATCAGGATGAGGTCAAGCCTTGTCACTCAATCCTTCAAGGCCGCCGGCTGTAACTTATAACAGCCATTTTGGTTTCTACACTACTGTAAATAAGTGTTAGGATGCTAATAATTATGTAATATCTTCTGGGTATTCTAGATGATCTTAACAAAGTTGTAGCATGAAGGATTTCGATTTTTCCTCATTTTCATTTCCTCTAGAACATATCTAGGATATGTGTTGTGCCAGGTGCAACTATAGTCGAATTCATAGCGTCGTGCCATATGCGACTATAGCAGAATTTTTAGTGTAGTGCCGTATGCGACTATAATCGAATTTATAGCGTCGTGCCATGTAGTCAGAATTATAGCATCGTGTTGGGTACAATTATAGTTGAATTTATAGCGTCATGCCGTATGCGACTATAGTCGAATTTATAGCGTCGTGCCATGTGCAACTGTAGTCAAAATTATAGCATCGTGCTGGGCAAAAATTATAGTTGAATTTATAATCGTCATGCGTATGCGACTATAGTCGAATTTATAGCGTCGTGCCATGTGCAACTGTAGTCAAAATTATAGCATCGTGCTGGGTACAATTATAGTTGAATTTATAGCGTCATGCCGTATGCGACTATAGTCGAATTTATAGTGTCGTGCCATGTGCAACTGTAGTCAAAATTATAGCATCGTGCTGGGTACAATTATAATTGAATTTATAGGCGTCATGCCGTATGCGACTATAGTCGAAATTATAGCGTCGTGCCATGTGCAACTGTAGTCAAAATTATAGCATCGTGCTGGGTACAATTATAGTTAAATTTATAGCGTTATGCCGTGTAACTATAGTCGAAATTTATAGCGCCGTACTGCGTGCGACTGTAGAATAATTCATTGTGCTGAGCATGATTATAGTCAAATATATAGCGTCGTGCTGTGTGCAACGGAAGTCGAATTCATAACGTCGTGCCGTGTTCGACTGTAGTCGAATTTATAGCGTCAAGCTGTATGCAACTGGAGTCAAATTTATGACGTTATGCAGTGTGTGACTGTTGTCGAATTTAAAGCGTCGTGCCGTGTGCGATGATAGTCGAATTTCTAGTGTTGTGACAGACGTTTGCTTTTTGGTCCTGAGTGCAAAAATTAAAAAAGCAAAAACAAAGAATAAAAAACCGGCAAGGAATGGTTTAAGTAGTTTATATATATATATATATATATATTATATATATATATAAACAAACTGTTTATGGTGTAAGGGTTTATGTCATGGGAAATGGACTCGTCTCCTTGAGTTCAAATCCTGAATGTGGTAATTGCATTTCAATTTGTGCTAATACCCTTGGGAAAGGTATGAATCCTACTCTCCTCCAGTTATGGATAAATAGTAGGGCAGACTGGGATCTTTAACCTTGGTTAGGCAACCGGTCTCGGAGAAGGTAAACTCTAAATTCAAACCTGTTGAACTCCGCATAAGAAATTGACCTTGTGTCACATCCTGCTGGGGTTGGTAAATATATATATATATATGTGTGTGTGTATGTGTGTGTGTGTGTGTGTGTGATCAAATCCAAGAGAGAAAATTATGTTCGGCCAAAGGCTTGTCTGTCTGCCTCCTTTCATCACTGGCCCCGGTGAAAATACACAACTATTTCAACTAATTTTTTGTCTGAATTTTTTAGGTTAGGCTTGATAATTTGTATTATTTAGATTTTTCGGGCTGTTGTGCTCATCTTTATTGTTATATACACTGTGTTTCGGCCGATTTGCCCTCCGGACTTCTTCAGGTGTTTTTGTCGAACTCAGGAACCTTTTCGTCGAACTCAGGAACCTTCTCGTCGGACTCTGGAAAATTTTTTGTCGAACTCGGGAGCTTTCATGTCGTAATCAATAGGATTCACAAAACTTCAAAACGATCCCTTTATTTAATCCATCGGGGTAGATTGTTCTCATTCCACTAACCAAGACCTTGCACAAGTGTTAACCTATGTTAAGTATTCTATATTGTTTTCGCCCGTAGTCAAGATTGAACCTGCAACCTACAGGTGATTGTCACTTAGAACTGTTAGCGCCACATGTCCAACAAAAAACACCTGAAGAAGCCCGGGCTGCATCGACCGAAAAGTTGTGTATATAACAATAAAGATGCGGACAACAGCCCGAAAAATCTAAATGATACTAATTATCAAGCCTCATCTAAAAAAAAAAATCACCACAAAAAAGTAGTTGAGATAGTTGTGTATTTTACCCGGAGCCAATGATAGAAGGAGGTAGACAGACAAGCCTTTGGCGGAACATAATCTTCGTTAATAATACACAACTAGTTTCTCTTTTTATATTCCTTTTCTTAATTCTTTTTTCTTTTTCCTTTTTTCCTTCCCTTGATATGAATCCGCCATTTTTTTTGTCGTTGTTTAAATTTAATCAGATTGAAGCATTTTTCCGGCTCCATCTTGGATATTTTCCCTTGTGTTGCAAATACTGTCCCCCTCCCCTGTCTCCATAAATAATTCAGCTGCCAGAGCGCTCAGAATTACCATTCTATTTCGGTTAATCTTTGAGAATCCAGATGCTTACCTTGACAACAGCTGCGTTCCACTCACCATTTTGAGGCACGCTTCTCATTTCATTGATAATAAGCAAAAGTCTTCAACGCTTATCTCGTAAATTGAAAACTCGTTTCTTGAAAAGAGAATAATGCGCATTTCACAGCCGTCAAAATCTAAACTGTCAATAAAAGACTGCTTATCTCAAGGTTGCCGGATTAAAGAGATCTGTCCGTTGCCGGACTACAGGAAATAATGAAAACAGACATCATAATAATGTAGTAAATAAAACGAGAAGGCCGGTTTAGATCAGTCGGTAGAGCGTACGACTAGGAACCGCAAGGTTCCTGGTTCGATACCGACCCTCACCACCAATAATGAAGGTGGCCCATTGTTCTTAGTAAATATATCCGCCAATTTTGTTCTCAGTCCAGTTTAGTCAGTCGGTAGAGCATCCGGCTCTGGACCACAAGGTTCCGGGTTCGATACCGGCCCTCACAAATAATAATCAAGGTGGCCATTGTTCTTAGTAAATATGTCCGCAATTTTGCTCTCAGTCCAGTTGGCAGAGCATCCGGCTCTAAACCACAAGGTTCCTGGTTCGATACCGAACCTCGCCAACTCAGAGTATTTAGTCTGTGCGGTAAAGTGTAATGGTAGTGTGGCACTCCACCTCAGACGCTAAAATCAATCTCCTTAGTCTAGCGCTAGTGAAAAGGGGATAGACTCCCTCGCTGTATAGCTGATACCGACATTAGGCCACCCCGACGACTTTCATATATATATATATATATATATATATATATATATATATATATATATATATTAAAACCTTAATTTATCAGAAATAAAGTCATAAAATTTTCTTCGTCATAACTTATTTTCTTATGGTCAAAATTTACATAGCAGATGTGTACATTTTGTGCATTAGAAAATCAGATTTGAAGAGGCCATGTAGCCGAAATAAATTTATTTCTGATATGGTTTTTATATATTTATTTATTTATGATATACTCCGTTTATGTGAAAATATGCACATATACTGATATTTATATGTATATACGCAAAATCTTATTTGTACGTTTGAGTTCTCAATTTTGGTTGTATCCTATCACGGAAACACTTGATGCAATTCACCTATATACAGGGTGTTCGGGAAGAATTTGACATACATATATTTGGTTATTTTTCTCCTTAGGTTGGAGGTATTGACGCACAGTATGCATCATTTATAAACTTAGACCCTTCTTCCTTCATATACGTGATGACAGATAGAATGGATGACTGGAACCCACCTGAATCATGGAAGAGAATAACTTGTATCATGATGATCTGAGCCGGCCATCAAAACAAGGAGATTATGGTTGCTGCCCAATGCTCACCGAAAACCAATCGCCTTGCCAGTACTACAAAAGCCTAGTTAATCGACAGAATTAAGGTAGATTTTGAGACCTTCCAGGGAAACTGTAACATCAGCTTGCTCCTGGTTCCGGAGCAGGATTGAGGCTGTGATTGACGCTAATGGCGGTTATTTTGAGTGAAACTTGTTGACTGTAGTGTAATTTCCGTGCCTGTTGAATTTCTTTACAATTGATTAAATTCTGTAGTTACCATGCATTTTTTCCTTTTCCTTATGAAACTGTCAAATTTCTCCCAATCACCCTATATATATATATATATATATATATATATATATATATTATATATATATATATATATATAATGAACGACAGCAAATAAGAAAAGTGCATACATAGAAAGAGTGCCCAATGCTATAATTGCAGAGCAGGTGAATTTAAAGAAAGAATTTAAAATTATATATATATATATATATATATATGTGTGTGTGTGTGTGTGTGTGTGTGTGTGTGTGTGTGTGAATATATACGCTATTCTATGTGAAAATAAAATTGCCTGGATGAATTTCAATCTATTCGAAACTAAACATAAAAGTAATACAACTGAATTACAATAGATAATCACATATAGCCATTAAAGTCATACGGAAAACACCGGTTTCCGTTAGATCGCCGAAGTAAAACAAACGTGTAATCGACTGCCATTAATCAATATCTTGATTAATCCAGTAGATTAAACCCTGAAGATCCTTATGGTAAAACTCGAGTAGGTTAATACTGTGTACCTTTATGTTAATAAATTTGCTCTACTAACGTATTGAGCGCTTTATATTTGTTATATCGCTGCCTTATCATTGTGAAACTTGAATCAACTAACCACTGTGACCATTTTCACCGGTAAGTCACTTTTTTCCCACAAATACCATATATATATATATATATATATATGTATATGTGTGTGTGTGTGTGTTGTGTGTGTGTGTGTGTGTGTTCGCATTTACGATATTAATAATGCAGAATAGATTTTAAAAATAATCTAAGTAAATATTTTATCACGGAAATAGATTTGGAAAATGAATTTGTCTTTTAAGTTTTGAATTCAGTGGTTTTCCTTCTCCTAGGGGGTTGCCTTACTCAGCCGAAAAAAAAAACAGTCTTCCTTACTATTTATCCATGGTTGTGGACGAAGCAGAAGAGACGGATACATGCCCTTTTTAATGCATTAGCGTGAAGTTGAATGCTAACATCCTCGTCTATGATTTGAACAAGGTTCGCCGAGTCCATCTCCAGCAGTGATAAAGGTTACGCTATTCATCTGTAGTGATTAATTGCCTTGGGGATTTTAACGAGTGTGGCTTGTGTCTAGTGTAAAATGTTAAGAAAAGTAACAGTTTTCTTACCTCAAGACACAACATGCAGCAACAATAGCATTTTTTGTCAAAGAAAACTAAAATAACCCGGCTTTCATTTCTAAAGGAAGCCACGTGTATTGATAGGTCAGTCGGCCGTGGCTTGCCATTATAAAATACTGGGGGGAAATGTTGAGGAAGGACTGTCTTTTCACATTTCATATAGTCAGTTGGTCAAGCGTGTACAAATACGAGAAACGGTGTGTTTGAAAGTAAGTTTCGGTGTTGAGCAAGAATGTGTCCCCTGTGGACTGGTATTCCGGCTTTTCGGTGTTGGACTAATGGGGAGAGATTTTCATTTGATTATCAAGGTAGCATAAAATTTACGCCCACTTCTGTTCTACTCTTTTCTCCTTACGGCTAATTCTTTTACGTCACGATCTATGGAGAGACAGACTGGCGAAGATTCATTCTTTATGTTCAGGGAAAATAAATTGACGCAAAAGAGCTTTTGTATTAAAGTAGCCAAATTGGGTAGCATTTGCTATTGTTATTTTAGCGGACTCAGGTGGGAAATAGAAAACAATTGAAGTGTTATAATTAACTTACCAGGGAGGGAACCAACCAGCGACTTACCTGTAAAAAGAAAGAGAAAAAACATTTTGTTAAGCATTTAGGTAAGTGTTAATATAGTTGTTTAACTAATACAATTAGAGATGCAAGCAAGGATTGAACTCACTGAAATAATATGATTTTCCCATTTTCTTTACTTTGTTCATTTATTCTTTTCTTTACTTTTTTGTTTTGTTTAGTGATTTATCTATTTATTTTTTTATCATTTGTATCCTTTCTTTCTTTTTCTTTCTTTCTTTCTTTCTTTCTTTCTTTGTCGTCATTTCTTTCCTTCTTTATTTATTTATTTTTTCATTTTTTTTATTTATCTTTCCTTATCATTTTTTCTTTCAATATCGTTATTTATTTATTTTCTTTATTGCTTTTTCTTGTCATTTCTTTCTTTCTTTCTCCCTCTTTCTTTCTTTCTTTCTTTCTTTCTTTCTCTCTCTTTTTCTTTCCTAATTCTCTCTCTTTTTCTTTCTTTCTTTCTTTTTTTCTTCTATCTTTCTCTCTTTTTTCTTCCGTTTATTATTTGCTTTCTTTCTTTCTTTCTTCCTTTCTTTCTTTGTCATCATTTTCTTTCCTTCTTTATTTATTTCTTTTTCCTTCTTTTATTTATCTTTCTTTAATCATTCTTTCTTTCAATATCGTTATTCATTTATTTCATTTATTGTTTTTTTTCCTCGTCATTTCTTTCTTATTTATCCCTCTTTCTTTCTTTCTTTCTTTCTTTCTTTCTTTCTTTCTTTCTTCTTTTCTTTCTCTCTCTTTTTCTTTTTTTCTCTTTCTTTTTCTTTCTTCTTTTCTTTCTTTTTCTTTCTTCCTTTCTTTCTCTCTTTTTTCTTCCGTTCTTATTATGTCTGCCTTTCTTTATAGTTATTTCTCTCTCTCTTTCTTTCTTTATTTCTTTCGTTCTTTCTTTCTCTCTTGCTTTCCTTTCTTGACATTCATTTATTTATCCTCTTATTCATATCTCGTAATTTCTTTCTTTCTTTCTTTCTTCCTTTTTCTTTTTTTCTTTTCTCATTATCTATTTCCTTTCTTTTTTTCTTTCTTTCTTTTACTCTTACATTATATTTCATTCTTCCTTTAAGTTTTCTTCTTCTTCTTATGCGTGTTTCATCGTCTTTCTTTGTCTTCTTCATTGATTCTTTTATTTTACTTCGTTTACTTTCTCACTCTCACCATTTCTTTCTCTTTCTTTCTCTTCTTTCTTTCTTTTACTTCGTTTACTCCTTCACTCTTAACGTTTCTGTCTTTCTTTTCTTTCTTTCTTTCTTTTATTTTACTTCGTTTACTGCTTCACACTAACTCTTTCTTTTATTTTCTTATTTTCTTTTTTCTTTCTTTCTATTCAACTTTTTCATATCATAATTTTTCTTCTTTCTTCCATTTCTTCTTGTTTTTTTTTTTTTCCTTTTCATTCATTCTTCTCTCTCGCTTTCTTCTATACTCCTATCGCTCTCTTCTCTCTGTCTCTCTATCACTTCGCTCTCTGTCTCTCTCTGTCCCTTGTCTGCCTCTCTCTCTCTCTACCAATCCTCTGTCTTTCCATCACTCTCTCTCTTTGTCTGTTGTCTTCTACAACTCCATCTGCCTTCTATCACACACACACATCTCTCTCTCTCTCTCTGTTGTCTGTCTCTCTATCTATCTTGTCTGTCTGTCTGTCTTCTCCCTCTCTGTCTTGTCTGCTCTCCCTCTCTGTCTGTCTCTCTCCTCTCTGTTCGCTTCACTCGCTCTCTGCTCTCTGTCTCTGTCTCTCTCTGTACCTGTCTACTGTCTCTCTTTTCTTTCTTCGTTTCTATCTCTCTCTCTCTCTCTACCACTCTCTTCTGTATTTCTATCACTCTCTCTGTCTCTTTCTGTTGTCTGTATCCTCTCACATTCCATCTGTTCTTCTATCAACAAAATCTCTGCTCCCCCTCTCTGTCTGTTTGTCGTATCCTCTCTCTCTCTCTCTCTCTCTCTCTATTCTCTCTCTCTCTCTTCTCTCTCTCTGACCAAAAAGTTACATAAACGACGCAATTGTCCAATGACATTCTAAACCGTCTGCATTTATCTTTCAGCTTTCAGAAATTTTCCCCTAAAAATACACAGTTTTCAAATAAACACCATTCTTTATCTATCCCCATTTTCTTTTGACTCGAGTCGAAAACAGTTTTTAAAAAGACATATAATTGTTATGAAGATTCTTAATGGACGGCCGTAACACAATTCCAAACAAGCAAATAAAAAAGGGGAGGTAATCATGATAGGCTTACGAATAAACTGAGCTGTAGATCATAGCACTAAAAGGTCGGACTAGTTAGTGATCTACTCATGCGGCAAAAGTAGACTTCGGTTTCAATTTACTCCAGACAATTCCTTGAATGTCATGTCTGTGCCAAATTAAGCAAGTTTTTAACAGAGTTAGTCTTCTGTTGGAGTGAAGATATCGACAAACTAAAATATGGTAGCGATCGATAATTTAGAGCTTAGCTTCGTGCAACACAAGGTCAGAGGGTTTTTTTTTCATCTTTTTATCTTTTTTTTTTTTTTTTTTTTTTCTTAAATAAATAGCAGCGTATTGCCTAGGAATCAAGGGTTCCTGGTTCGATACGGTCCCTGCTAGTTCAGAGTTCTTTTTATTTTTACATTATTTTTTTTTATAAAGGAAGTAAGGGACCATGTTAGCTCAGGCCGGTAGCGAATTGGCATAGAAATGCAAAGGTTCCTGTTCGATACGGTCCCTGTAGTTCAGAGTCTTTGTTATTTATCTTTTTTTTTTTTTTAAATAATGGAAGTAAATGCGACCAGTTTAGCTGCAAGCCGGTACTAGAATTGGGGGGAGGGGGGGGCCTAGAATCGCAAGGTTCTGTTCGATACGTCCTGCTAGTTCAGAGTTTCTTTTATTTTTTATCTTTTTTTTTTTCAATAATGGAAAGTCAAAGGGACCAGTTTGGGCTACCGGTAGCGATTGGCCTAGAAGTGCAAAGGTTCTGGTTCGATACCGGTCCTGCTAGTTCAGATTCTTTGTATTTTTTTATCTTTTTTTTTTTTTTTAAATAATGGAGTTGT
>CM042176.1:32293348-32303348 GCA_023376005.1 Doryteuthis pealeii
GCTTCCCGGTTTTAGTCTGTATTACTAAAAATTACGTTTTATTGTTTTACACATCTGCTTACGTCAATTTAACCTTAATGTCAAGATTGCGGTGGAAGAGACACAATTATACAGTTGAGAATAAATAACACTAAAGGGGTGTTATAGGCATTTTAGAATGTATTGGAAATGAATTTTGTTTAAGGATGGTTTGTATTGTTTTATGTATAAAGCTTTTTGAGTTTTTGTTTATTTTTTCTTTGTGCAGAATGTATATATATATATATATATATATATATATATATATATATATATAGTGATAAAGAGAGAAATAACTAAATAACTGAAAGTAAGACGAGAACAACACCGCAAGCAGTGATACGAAGAGAAATAGAAAAGTCGGGTATGGCTGACCATATATGAAATGAAAAGGGAAACCATCTGTCCTTATGGGATGAAGTTAAGATAATAGATAGGGAAGAACATTGGAAGAGAAGACGTCACAAATAATCATCTCATATGATAGGCTATAATAAGTAGACAAAGTATAGAGATGAATGGGAATTAAAAACGCTAGATTAGATTTTTTTTAAATGCAATGTGAGTCAAGGTAAAAAATATACATACAGCATAGTTGACATCAGTTCGAGTACTCAGACTCCAGTAAAAAAAATCAACTTACGTTGTTGTGAAAAACTCACAAGCTATGAATAATGATAATAATATGAAGGGACTTGCTATCACTCAGTCTTCAGTGAAGCACCATATCAGGGAAGAACTCTCGTGGAGTCATAATAATAATAATAATAATAATAATAATAATAATAGCATTATATTTGAGGTTAAAAAAAACATCGACTTGTGTCTTCATCTTCAAAATCCTTTTTATTTTAGAAATTCTAAACGAGAAGTATATATATATATATATATATATATATATATATATATATATATATATATATATATATATTCTTAACTTCTCGTTTAGAATTTCTAAATAAAAAGGATTTTGAGGATGAAGACACAAGTAGATGTTTTTTAACCTCATATATAATGGTATTATTATTATTATTATTATTATTATTATTATTATGAATGAATTATAAATAAATTCTAAAACTAGAAACTCACTTGAGGGGATTGAACGCTGACATCGGAATACTCCGTTATTATAATTTTTTACAGACGCTGCCGCTGTCAATAACAATAGAGATCCGTTGAGCAGGAACAACAGTCATTTGATACAGGTTATCTAACGAACTCGAAATTTATGATAAAAAAAAAATAATAATAAACTAAGTGAATCCAATACTCCATAACATCGAGTTCATTCATTTATTTTTAGATGCTTCGTAATAACGACCAACTTTAAAAAAAAACATAAAAAATATATACCGAAAGAAGCATACGGAGACCTCCTAAAATACACATGAATAATATATATATATATATATATATATATATATATATATATATATATATAATAGTCGTAGAAGATATTTCCCGACCGCGGTTTCGGTGTTACTCCTTCATCATGATGAAGGTTTTAGAGTAACACCGAAACCGCGGTCGGGAAATATCTTCTACGACTATTAATGCTCTATATTCACAATATATTGAGCCCTATTGGATTAACTACTTACGCTATGTTTACATAGTAGTACCCATAAACGAATATATATATATATATATATATATATATATATATATAATATATATATATATATATATATATAACCTTTTGGGTTACTTTAGCAATACGATGTTCATCGCTTTGAATTTTTAATTTTGCTCCCTTCATATATTTTCCACGCTTCTAAAGTAACAAAAAAAGTTTTCTATATATATATATATATATATATATATATATATATATATATATATATATATATAATTGTAAAACTTTTTTGATTACTTTAGAAGCATGGAAAAATATATGAAGGGGAACAAAAATCAAAATTCGAAGCGATGTAGATATATAATGAAGATAACGTACAGTATTTTTTATCTTTCATTGAAGTTTGAAAAGGTTAAGTTTTCCTCAAGGGCCGTCTCTATAAGATCTTCATCTTAATAAAATTGGCGTTGGTGTCTACTGGTGATAACGAACTACATTCATTATCTTTCATTATAATCGGAAGGATTTATAGCGTTGATATGTAATTCTAAATCTGATTGTGCATATCTATCGATTTATCTATCCCCCTCTACCTATCTATCTTTCTATCAATATATATATATGATGGACTCTCCCGTCGATTTCGACGTATGAGTGTCTAAAAGCAAAATCAGCTCGAATGTTTATGGTGATTGTGAGATTTCAGTCCAGCCAGCGACTTGGAGATGAGGCCACAAGTGGAGCAAGAGTGAGGGGTGCCGGAAAAGAATATATATATATATATATATATATATATATATATATATATATAGTGTACAATCTATCGATCTATCCCTCAGTCAACCTATCTATCTATCTATATATCTATCTAATCTACTATATCTTTCTTTCAATATATATATATATATATATATATATATATATATATATATATATATATATATATGATTTTTGGATGTTTTTTTTAGAAGCATTGTTGGAAGTATATATATATAATATTTATATTTTTGCTTGAAGGCAATTACAATGCGTATATCGCATAAAATTCGATAATTATAGAAGATAATAATAAGTGAATTTCGGTAAAGAATTATTCGGTGTGTAGAACATCGTACAGACTGTTTCAACTTTATTAAGTCTCATCAGCGATGTATACTAATAATTCTTTACCGAAATTCACTTGTCATTATTATCTTCTATAATTATCGAATTTTATGCGATATACGCATTGTAATTGCTTTCAAGCAAATAATATTAATAATAATAATAATAATAATAATAATTAATAATATATATATATATATATATATATATATATATATATATATATACATAAGGTAATCCAAATGACTGGTTATAAGGGATTATTCTATTTGGGATTTTTCGAAAGCCCACAGTATAACCATACTGTATGCTCTAGTACGTACAAACATATACTCATACAAGGATTTTTTTGAATCCCTAAAGAGAGCTCAATGTATAATAATCAATAAATTAGATTATATACAGAGCTATATATATATATATATATATATTATATATATATATATATATATATATATATATATATTATCCTGTAGAATACATTTAAGGTGCGATTGTTACTATTGTTTCAAAGCAGCGTGTTAACCACTTATCGTCAAGACATTGCACCCGTTAAGAAATGCAATGAATGTTAATTCATTTATATATGTGTGTACTTGTGTGAGTCGATTTTTTGTATTTCTCCGCTTAGGGATGAATGTAGTGCGTCAATGTCATTGTCCCTCCCCTTTCCTTGCTTCGTCTGGGGTTAAGCGAGGTGACAAGGAGGGGTAGGAAAAAATTAATGCTTCTAAAAGACAACGCACCCGTTAAGATATATATATATATATATATAATATATATATATATATATATATTATATTATATGGGGGGTAGTGAAGATACGAAGTCAACATCGCTAGGTAACTGTCAGTTTCTCGCCTAAGCGATTTTCAAACTGGCAGTTACCTAGCGTCATTAATTATAAGTCTTCGCTATTCTAACTTAAATAGATATGCTCTATTAATGATATTGAGCACTGTTACTTATAAATATAGCGAGCAATATTATCAATACACACACACACACTCACACACACACACACACACCTACACACACACATACTACATACATATATATATTATATACATAGAAGTTTTAACAAAATAAAAGTGTCGTAGTTTGCAGAGCTCAATGTGTGCTCTTATTGTCAGAGTCACAGAGCAAAATTATATAAGTAAAAGAATATAACAGAAGATTTAGATTTTTAGTATTATAGCCTATTTCAGGAAGCCTAGACCAAATGTCTAGTGTTTCCAATCAGCAGATGATTGGAAACACTAGACATTTGGTCTAGGCTTCCTGAAATAAGATATAATGCTAAAAATCTAAATCTTCTGTTATATTCTTTACTTATATATAATATATATATATATATATATATATATATATATATTGGGAGAATATGTGCTTAATTAAAGTCGTACCTAATTTTGAAAGTTGATTAATTAACAATTAATTAATTAGGCGGGCATACCTATTTAAATGTAAGGCTAAACAAATTGAGAAAAATCAATCTCTTTATGTACATTTCGGCCTATTAGGCCTCATCAGCAGAGAGGAAGACCGCCTAGTGCGTGATTCGAACCCTGACTGTCAAGCTGTCAGGCGAGGACCGCAACCCTTACACTAACCGGACTTTCTTAGATTTTTCGTTTTGTTTAGAAGTAGGTTTTTATTCCTCTTATAGTGACTTTTTACACGACAGTATGAGAAGTAAATACACAGACGATGTGTTTTGATATGGCTTTTTAGCCGACAAATATATATATATATCCTCTCAGTCTATCTCTCTATCTCTGTCCTAACCGCACGAGTAGGAAGGGACACAAGGTCAATTTTTAAGCGGAATTTAACTGATTTGAATTCATAGTTTTCTTTTCTGTCTCACCAGAGTATATATCAAGATTAAACAGCCGAGTATACCTACTATTTACCTATACCTTGTGGAAGAATATATGGATTTGTAGCTTTGCAAATGGTATTAACGCTATGTAAAATGCAGCCAGCCCCGTTCAGGATTTGAACTCGTATCACAGTATCCATTTCCTACGACGATAACCATTACACCACGGTATCTCATCTATCTTTCTATCTCATCTACCAATCCACTCGACGGAGTGGCCTGTTGTCGGTATCAGCCAGACAGCGAGGGAGTCTTTCCCCTTTTTACTAGCGCTAGACCAAGGAGATATTTTTTACGTCTGAGGTGGAGTGCTACACCTTCTATCAACTCCCGATTTTATCGCATAGATCCCTCTGCTATTCATACGCTGAGTTGGAGGGGGCCGGTATTGAACCCGGAATCTTGTGATTCCGAGCCGGATGCTCTACCGACTGAGCTAAACCAGACTGAGAATAAAATTGGCGGATATATTTACTAACGACAATGGACCACCTTCATTATTTCCCCTTGGCGTTTGAATAATATAGCAAGTGTCCCTTATTGGGGTCCTTAAGTGACTGTATTTGAACAATAACGGTGAAGATATAGAATGAAGATAACAGATTGCCTTTATTAATATCCACTGCCGTTTGGAGAATTGGACTACCCCCACCCCTATTAATGGAACGCATGTGAACAAAATCGACGCTGTTATCTCGTCAAGAGAAAGGACTGTCTTCTTCATGACTTTTAATTGGCGTTTGAAGAATTTATCGAGTATCTCCAATCTCTTTCATCTTGAAAGTACGACAGGTGAATAAAATTGGAGAGGACATTCACTGAAGAGAACGGGACACATTCATTATCTATCTCAGTCGATCGATTTACCTATGTGAGTCCATCTATCAATTTATCTATCTATCTATCTATCTCAGTCCATCGGTCTATCTATCAATCTCAGTCCATCGATCTATCTATCTATGTCCATCGATTTATTGATCTATCTATCTCAGTCCATCTATCTATCTATCTATCCCAGTCGATTGATCTATCTATCTATCTATCTCAGTCCATCTATCTATCTATCTATCTATCTGTCCATCGATCTATCTGTCTATCTGTCTCAGTCAATCTATCTATCTATCTATCTCAGTTTATCGATCTATCTTCTATCATCCAGTCGATTGATCTATCTATCTATCTCAGTCCATCTATCTATCTATCTATCTCAGTCCATCGATCTATCTGTCTATCTATCTCAGTTCATCGATCTATCTATTTCAGTCTATCGATCTATCTGTCTATCTACCTCAGTCCATCGATCTATCTGTCTATCTATCTCAGTTATCATCGATCTATCTATCTATCTATTTCAGTCTATCGATCTATCTGTCTATCTACCTCAGTCCATCGATCTATCTATCCATCTATCTCAGTTCATCGATCTATCTGTCTATCTATCTCAGTTCATCCATCTATCTATCTATCTCAGTCCATCCATCTATCTGTCTATCTATCCCGGTCCATCTATCTTTCTCAATCTATATATCTGTCTGTATATCTCAGAGCATGTATGTTAGTCTGTCTCTCTCTATGTGTCCATCTATTTATCTATCTGTCCATTTCAGTCTATATATCCACCCAGTCTATATATCTATCTATTTATCTATCTGTCTATCTCAGTATATCTATCATCATCATCATCATCATCATCATCCCCTCCTCCTCATCATCATCATCATTAGGTTGTGCTCACAGCACGGATACCCATGATTCTATCTGACTAATCGTCCCTATCCGCGCAGGATCCAGAATCCACACAGCCTTGATTGATATAGGTCTTTGCTGGCCGGCCTACACCGGACTGTTCATGCGTAGGTGTCCACAGGAAAACGTCACTTATGATTTCATCCTTGCTTCTCCAGCAGTGTATCAATTTATTATTCATCTCTATCTATCTATCGATCTATGCTCATATATGTCTGTCTATATCTACCTTACTCATTTTGTTCATATCTATGTTCATATATATCTGTATGTCTGCCTATGTCTCTATCTATCACACTATGTTCCTATCCATCCATCTATCTAGATATCTAGATAATAATGGAGATTCGGTCTCCATTTGTCTGTAACCGAAACTACGTCACGGCTTACGTCACAATACCGAAATTTGTCAATACTTATATCAACTCTGTAATCAGTTTTAAATATTTGTTTTTTTACTCTTGCCCTTTTTTCAGTTAACTAAAAAGTTTACAAATAGATAAATAAATAGTTAAGTAAACAAACCAATGTGTTTATTTTTTTTTTATATGGAGAAAATGTCAATCCCTGAATGTCAATCTCTGAATAGGTCAATGTACATTCAGGGATTGACATTTTCTCGATTTGTTTAGCCTTTTCTCGATTTGTTTAGCCTTACATTTGAACATATATGCCCGCCTAAATTCATTAATTATTAACTAATTAATTTTCAAAATTAGGTATGACTTCAATTAAGCACATATCCTCCAAAATATCTAGATATCTAAATCTATCTATCTATCTATCTAGATATCTATAGATCTCTACCTACCTATCTATATGTCCATCCTTTCATCTATCTATAAATAATGGAGATTCGGTCTCCATTTGTCTGTAACCGAAACTACGTCACGGCTTACATCACAATACCGACATTTGTCAATACTTAGATCAACTCTGTAATCAGTTTTAAATATTTGTTTTTTTACTCTTGCCCTTTTTTCAGTTAACTAAAAAGTTTACAAATAGATAAATAAATAAATACCTGCGATTTTGTGTTAAATTTTTGTGTAAGATGTTCTAAATAATTATTTAATCAATAATGAATAGATGTACGCAATATTTTATTCAAGGGAAACAAAACTAAGTTTCCATTTCAAATTGTTTTTATTTCATTATTTCTCCTTTGATAAATTTGAAGATTTTTAGCTCAGTCGGTAGAGCGTTCGACCAGGAACCACAAGGTTTTGGGTTCGATACCGGCCTTCGCCAACTCAGCATATGAGTAGCACAGGGATAAAGTGAGGAGCTGATGGTAGGTGTGGCGCTCCACCTCAGATGCTAAAAAATAATCTCCTTGGTCTAGCGCTAGTGAAAAGGGGATAGACTCCCTCGCTGTCTGGCTGATACCGATATTAGGCCACCCCGACGACTTTATTTTTTACTTATTTATGATACAAACCCTAGAACATTGGATTTTTAACTCCCACCCACCTCAGGAAATATCCTTCAAAAATTAATTTTTACACTGTCCAGAGGGCGTTTTTTTCTGCAAGTCTATCTAACGTATGAAAAGATGTATATATTGTGAACAAAATTGGAGGGGATGTTTACAGAAAAGAACGGGTCCCCTTCATTATTTCACATTGACGTTTGAAGAATTTGCCGAGCCCCCCCCTTACTGTGGCTGACCCCCCCCCCCCTGCATGGGAACAAAATTCGTTGTAGATATATAGCAAAAGATGACGGGCTCTCTTTATTAGCATTCATTGGTGCTTGAAGAATTCATCAAGTGTCCCTTGCCGTCACCGCGCCCCCGCTGCCGTGCTCCCACCACCGTCTGTTAAAGTGACTGAATCAAAAATTAATCGGTGTAGATATCTACTAGAGATAATGGATGGTCTTTATTATATGTCCATTGACTTTTGAAAAATTGATGGTTTCCTCCGGCGACGTCGTATCTTCAGTGACGTTAAGATGAACAATATCGGTATAGAATCTACAGTATTAAAGGGCAAGAGTTATCTCCCTTGCTGGAGGTTAATTCCCCTTTTGTGGAACTCTCCAATAAGTATCTGCCGCTGACTAGAGATAAAGAAGGGGACAGAGATAGATAGATAGATAGATAGATAGATAGATAGATAGGATCAGTGTGAGATAGATAGATAGAGAGACATACATATATGAATCATAGATAGATAGGAATAGAGTAAGATAGAGATATAGACATACAGAGAGACAGACATTTATGAAGATAGATAGATAGATAGATAGATAGATAGGAACAGAGTAAGATATATAGACATACATAGAGATAGATAGATAGGAATATAGATAGATAGATAGATAGATAGATAGATAGATAGATAGATAGATAGAAACAGAGTAAGATATATAGACATACATAGAGATAGATAGATAGGAACATAGATCGATAGATAGATAGATAGGATCAGTGTGAGATAGATAGATAGAGAGACATACATAAAAGAATCATACAGATAGGAATAGAGTAATATAGAGATATAGACATAGACAGAAGACAGATAGATAGATAGATAGATAGATATAGATATAGAGATAGAAGATAGATATATAGACATAATAGATAGATAGATAGATACAAGTAAGATATATATAGGATATAGTAGAATAGATAGATAAGAGTAGAACATATAGATAGATAGATAGATAGATAGATAGATAGATAGATAGATAGGAGATATATAGACAGACATACATAGAGATAGATAGTAGATAGGAACACAGATAGATAGATAGATAGATAGATAGATAGGAACAGAGTAAGATAGATAGAGATATATACATACAGAGACACAGACATATATGAACATATATATATATATATATATATATATATAATATATATATATATATAAGATTTTTTGGATGTTTGTTTATTTTTTAGAAGCATTGTTGAATAAAGTATATATATTAATATTTATATTTTTGTTTGCAATTACAATGCGAATATCGCATAAATTCGATAATTATAGAAGATAATAATGACAAGTGAATTTCGCAAAGAATTACTTGGTGTGTAGAACATCGTACAGACTGTTTCAACTTTATTAAGTCTCATCAGCGATGTATACTAACGATTTCCCCCCGACAGAAATCGAAACCGGAACTTCAGCAGGATAGTTAGAAACTATATATGAATAGAGATAGATAGATAAGAACAGGGTAAGATAGATAGAGAAATAGACGTACAGAGAGAGAGACATATATGAACAGAGATAGATAGATAGATAGATAGATAGGATCAGAGTGAGTGAGATACATAGAGATAGGTACTACCACTCCGTATTAGAGTGGAGTTGGGAGCAATGGTGATGAACGGGTGCTCCACATTACCCAGATCACCAGAACTGGAACCCCACCATCAGATAGAGTTTAACGTCATACCCAGGATATGAAGACCCCCAGTCATATGATAAAAAGGGTTGGGGCTTGCTATAAAGGCAATAGGGTTGGGACAATCATATAGGTGTTAGGGCTTGACGTGACCAGCCGATTGATCGGAGGGGCCTCTCCGACCGCCAGTCTGGCCCAAGTAAAGACCAAAGTGGAGTGTTGCATGTCATTGACAGGTCAGCCACCAGGATTCCGTCTTTAAGCATGTTACCACTTACAGAAAACAGCTAGTCCCATTGGCGGGATTTTAT
>CM042176.1:32310848-32400848 GCA_023376005.1 Doryteuthis pealeii
GGGGATGGTAAAAGGCTAGATAAAGGGACAACAACAAGTGTGGGGATGGTAAAAGGCTGATAAAGAGGCAACAATGTGGGGGATGGTAAAAGGCTCATAAGAGGGACAACACAATGTAGGGATGGTAAAAGGCTAGATAAGAGGGACACAGCAATGTGGGATGGAAAAGGCTAGATAATAGGGACATCCAATGTGGGGATGGTAGGCTAGATAAGAGGGACCACATGTGGGATGGTAAAAAGGCCCTAGATAAGAGGGAGACACATGTGGGGATGGTAAAAGGCTAGATAAGAGGACACCAATGTGGGGATGGTAAAAGGCCTAGATAAGAGGGACAGCACAATGTGGCGATGGTAAAGCCCTGAGAGAGCGGACACACAATGTGGGGATGGAAAGCTAGATAAGAGGGACAACACAATGTGGAATGGTAAAATGGTAGATAAGGGGACACACGAATGGGGGATGGTAAAAGGCTAGATTAAGAGGGACGTACAATGGTGGGGATGGTAAAAGGCTAGATAAGAGGGACAGCACAATGTGGGAGTGATGGTAAAGGTAGATAAAGAGGGACACACATGTGGGGGATGTAAAAAGGCTACATAAGGAGGGACACACAATGTAGGATGGTAAAAGGCTAGATAAGAGGGACACACAATGTGGGGATGGAAACGGCTAGATAATAGGGACATTCCAAGTGGGGGAATGTAAAAAGGCTAGATAAGAGGGGACACACGATGTGGGTATGGTAAGGTGATAGAGACCACTGTAAGGGATGGTAAAAGGCTAGATAAAGGGACACACATGTGGGTGAAAAAAAGGCTACCAGATAAGAGGACACACGCATGTTGGGGATGGTAAATAGGCTAGATAAGAGGACACAACATTGGCGATGGTAAAAGCCCTGAGAAGAGGGACAAACACAAGTGGCGATGGTAAAAAGGCCTAGATAAGAGGGACACACAAAGTGGGGATGGAAAAAGGCTAATAAGAGGACACACAATGTGGAGATGGTAAAATGGTAGATAGAGGGACACACAATGTGGGGATGGTAAAAAGGCTAGATAAGAGGGACGTCAATGTGGGGATGGTAAAAGGCTAGATAAGAGGACACACAAGTGGGGATGGAAAAAGGCTAGAAAGAGAGACACACAAGTGGGGGATGGAAACCGGCTAGATAAGAGGACACACAATGTTGGGGATGGTAAAAGGCTAGATAAGAGGGACACACAATGTGGGGATGGTAAAGGCTAGATAAGAGGGAAACACAACATGTAGGGATGTAAAGGCTAGATAAGAGGGAACCAATGTGGGGATGGAAAAAGGCTGGATAATAGGACAATCCAATGTGGGGATGGTAAAAGGCTAATAAGAGGGACACACGATGTGGGCGATTGGTAATGCTAGATAAGAGGGACACACAGTGGGATGGTAAAAGGCTAGATAGAGGGACATACAATGTGGGGATGAAAAAGGCTAGATAAGAAGGGACCACACAATGTAGGGAATGGTAAATGGCTAGATAAAGGGACACACAATGTGGGAGGTAAAAAGGCTAGTAAGAGGGACACACGGATGTTGGGGACTGTAAAGGCTATAAGAGGGACACACAATGTGGGGATGTAAAAAGGCTAGATAAGAGGGACACACAATGTGGGATGGTAAAAGGCAGATAAGAGGGAACAACAATGTGGGATGGTAAAGGCTAGATCAGAGGACACACGAAGAATGTAGGATTGGTAAATTGGCTAGATAAGAGGGCACACAATGTGGGGATGGTAAAAGGCTACATAAGAAGGGACACACAATGTGGGGATGGAAAAGGTAGATAAGAGGGACACACATGTGGAGATATAAAGGTAGCTAGGAGGACTAAATGTGGAGATTGGTAAAGGCAGATAAGAGGGACATACAATGTGGGGATGGGTAAAAGCAGATAAGAGGGACACACGATGTGAGGAAAGTATGGCTAGATAAGAGGACAAACACAATATGGGATGGTAGGCTAGATTAAAGGTATACACAATGTTGGGGGATGGTAAAAGGCTGAACAAAGAGAGACACTAATGTGGGGAGGTAAATGGGCTAGATAAAGAGGGAACACACAATGTGGGTAATGGTAAAGGCTAGATAAGGAGGACACACAATGTGGGGATGGAAAAAAGGCAGATAAGAGGACACACATGTGGGGATGGTAAATAAGGGCTACATAAGAGGTACACACAATGTGGGATGGTAAAGAGGCTAGATAAGAAGGTACACACAAGTGTGGGGATGGAAAAAGGCTAGATAAGAGGGACACACAATGTGGGTGGAAAAGGTAGATAAGAGGGAACACACAATGTGGGATGGTAAAAGGCTAGATAAGAGGTAACCAATGTGGGGATGGAAAGGCTAGATAAGAGGACACACAATGTGGGGATGGAAAAGGCTAGATAAGAGGGACACACATGTGGAGATGGTGGGAAAAGGATGGTAAAGGTTCTAGAAAGAGGGACATAACAATGTGGGGATGTAAAAAGGCTAGATGAAGAGGGAGCACACGCATGTGAGGATAGTAAATGGCTAGATAAGAGGGACACACAATATGGGGTGGTAAAAGGCTAGATAAGAGGTACACACAATGTGGGGATGGTAAAAGGCTAGATAAGAGAGACACATAATGTGGGGATGGTAAATGGCTAGATAAGAGGGACACACAATGTGGGTGTAAAAGGCTAGATAAGAGGGACACACAATGGGGGATGGAAAGGCTAGATAAGAGGGACACACAATGTGGGATGGTAAAAGGCTAGATAAGAGGTACACACAATGTGGGGTAAAGGCTAGATAAGAGGGGGATGGAAAAAGGCTAGATAAGGGGTGGGGATGGAAAAGGCTAGAAAGAGGGACACACAATGTGGGGATGGAAAAGGCTAGATAAGAGGACACAATGTGGGGATGGAAAGGCTAGATAAGAGGGACACACAAATGTGGGGATGGAAAAAGGCTAGATAAGAGGGACACACAATGTGGGGATGGTAAGGCTAGATAAGAGGTACACACAATGTGGGGATGGAAAAAGGCTAGATAAGAGGGACACACAATGTGGGGATGGTAAAAGGCTAGATAAGAGAGACACACAATGTGGGGATGATAAAAGCCTTGAGAAGAGGGACACACCATGTCGGGATATATCTAACTAGTATCTGTTAGGGTCCCATCTATGACTAAATAGATTTGTTTAAGAAGATGACGTGTTTACCTGTTTAAAATGATTGTTATGTGCATGTCTTATATATATATATATATATATATATATATATATATATATATATATATATATATAATAACAACATTTAATTACAAAACACCAAGATACATTTACTTCCCCAGACATTAGGAAAATTCTCACCGAAAATACAAAAATCATCTATCAGAATAACAATAAGAAACGCTTACAAATTCTTGAGGCAATATGCATAAAAAAATTTTAAAAAGCTAACACTAATAAAATAATATTCAATGTCGGTCATAACATATTAGCTATCTTTAATAACTAATACACTAAACACGCAACCCTCTAAAAATAATATACTTTTGTAATTTAAAAACAACTAAAATATAAAGATAAAAGAACTAAAAAACGAACGAACACCAAATCATATACCCCCCCCCCTTGATAACGACTGAAGAAACAGTCGAAAGCGCTCGGGCAGATATTATGGGAAGAATCCTATTTCAACTGGATCCTAACATCAGAAAGATCGCCAGAAGACTGGAAAAGATACAAATCAAGATCATGAAAAAGAAATGTTCCGTGTTGTTCAATAACAACTGCCTACAAAATAACTTGCTGCCAAAATATACAACATTTTACAATATATATATTATATATTATATATATATATATATATATATATATATATATATATATATCTTTATTATACTTTATTATATTTTATATAAGTTTTTGTTTTATTCTTACTCTATAATTGTTCAGATTTATTCAATAGTTTAATTCAAAGTTTAATTTTGTCTGACAACCATCCCCCTAAGAAACCAGAACTTGAAAAGTATCCTTTTTTTTTTCATTTGACTTCCTGTCACCATGGGGACAGTCTTACAATATATAAAAAAATTTTTTCTTAAATTTATTTCATTTATTTATTTTTTTTTTTTTTTGAGAAGTAAAATTTTTCAGTTATGCAATTCAAATAACCTGATCTTCCATCTGATGAGACTGGATTTTGGGAAGCTATATTAAATCAACTTGGATTTATATAGGCCCCAATTTTGGTCCAAATAAATTTATTATGGAATTACGGTGTTGAGTTTTTCCTTCCTTTCTAAGATAGATATATATATATATATATCAATTCCTCTGCACAAGCAGGATGTGACACAAGTCAATTAATTAAGCTGAGTTTAACAGGTTTGAATTCAGAATTTTCCTTCCCCAAGACTGGTTGCGAGGTTAAGGAGTCCAGTCACCCTACAAGTTACCCATAGCTGGAGGGAGAGTAGTCGAATTCATACCTTTTCCAATGATTTGCACTATGTGAAATGCAAACAACCTCGTCCAGGATTTGAACTCGGATCGACGAGTCCATTTCCTACAACTCTAAACATTACACCACGCACCTCCATATCGTATTGTGAATATGTTCTTTTCAAGACATTTCTTTATGAACTTTCACAGCCGTAGTATCAGTGCCGAATTTTATAGAAAGATTTTTTCATATTAAAAAGCTAAAACAAAAAAGAAACAAGTGTTTCAAACAAGGTTATTTTAGAAATTTTAAATCACCGCAGAATATTATGTTAATCAATGTAAATTCTATGAATTGATGTTATAAAAATAAAAGGAAATTTCATGAATAAAATCAATATGGGCCGGTTTAGCTCAGTCGGTAGAGCACCCGCCTTGGTAATCCCAGAGTTCGATACCGATCGCCACCAACTCAGTGTATGAGTAGTACAGATTGGGCAGTATTATGTATATATCGGGTTAGTTCAGTCGGTAGAGTGTTCGGCTAGAAACCACAAGGTTCCTAGTTTGATACCGGTCCTCGCCAACTAAGCGTATGTGTAGCACAGGGATCTGTGCGGTAAAGTAAGAAACTGATGGTAGGCGTGGTGCTCCACCTCAGACGCCAAAACAATCTCCTTGGTCTAGCGCTATAGAAAAGGGGATAGAATCCCTCGCTGACTGGCTGATACAGACTTTAGGCCGCCCCGACGACTTACTATACACACACATATATATATATATATATATATATATATATATATGGGTGGAAACAAAATGGAAATAAATCTGATTTTAATGTAAATAAGACATTTTATGTTCAAAATAGTTTGTTTTTTCCCTAAAATATATCAGGGGATTTTTTTTTTACTAGGTCGACCCCACCCCTTATTTAAATCGGAATAAAATATATTTTACTTGTACGATTTTGAAATATTTTTCTAAAGATATGAGTCTGCATAATTAAATCAGAAATCTTTAGATACATTTTGGAGGTCTCCACTGTCGTAAAACAAAACAAATATCTCAGTGGATTGCAGTGAATATGATGTTTTTAAAGTAATTAATTCTTAAAAATATCTAACCTTTTATCTTATTTATTTAATTTTCCAACCCCTCATATCTTACAAAAATGTATTTTTAAACCGCCCAGAGTTTGTTTTTTGTTTTGTTTTTTTTTATTTATTATTTATTTATTTTTTTGTGATAGTTTGATACTATATAATTTTCTGTTTTTCTTTTTCAGAATTGCCCCATGGCTGAAGAGGTTATCTGACTCCGGCTCTGCATGTCGTGAACAGCGACCTGGCAGCAGCCTCACCATTCAGCAAACATTCCTATTCCGACGCGCAAACTCGCCCCGACTCCTGCCGCTGGCCCGACGCACAATGATGCCCCTCCACGGTCGACCCCCGGGGAACGCACGGGTGGTAATGTGAACAGGCGCCGGCAACGGAAGACCCCGGCCCCGATGTTCCCACGACTACCCAAAGTCTTCCGGATATTTTACATGGGGGTCGCGTTCTTATCACTTTGTTCGTTCCTTATTCTTCGCGAACTCTCGTCCAGAAAGAAACAAGAGCTCAAAATGACCAGATTATCATCGATACCCGCGAAGGACCGGCAGGAGATTGGTGACGGGGATTTCAACAATAAAAACTTTAATTTAAAACAAAGTGAAACTAATATTCTCAACCCTTTCTTTTTTAACGGAATGTCTTACAGATCAGTGCGGGGTGGTTCCTCTTCATCGCAACTTAAACAACCCCTGCAGGTACAACAACAATCAGAAGACATATTTGATTCCCAAACTTCATTATGGAACCAAACGTCACAAACACCTGGTCCCAGCCTCGGTCTTCCTTATAACTTTAGCCAAATTATTAACCCTTCTTTCCTGTGCGCCTCGCAAAACTTCGTGATAGTCTACATTCACACAGCACCAAATAACTTTAAACGGCGCATGGCTATTCGACAGACGTGGGGGGAGAAAGACTTGCTGAAGAACTACGAGATCCGACTCGTGTTCGTCATGGGCGTCGTCGATAGTCTTCGAGTCATGGAAATGGTGAAGCTTGAGTCGGACCGATACAATGATATTATGCAGAGCGATTTTAGAGACTCCTATCGTAATCTTAGCTTCAAGGCAATGGTCGCCCTTCGTTGGATCGCAGCTTACTGTCATAACATTACCTATATCCTCAAGACGGATGACGACATCCTAGTAAACATCTTTCTGCTGGCCAAACAACTGAACGATCTTCACCAGCATAATTTTGGCCGGCAAGACTTCATCATGTGCAATGTGTGGACGGGAATGCGAGCCATTCGGGACCGTCGCAGTAAATGGTTCGTCCCCCGTAAAGAGTTCCCTCGTGACACATACCCGTCGTACTGCTCGGGCTCAGCGTTTGTCATGAGTCCGGACTTGGCCGTCCGTTTACTTAAGAAATCCTTGACCATCCCGTTCTTCTGGATTGACGATGTTTATGTGACCGGGGTTCTGGTCAAGGCTCTCGGTTTGAAACATGTGAGATTTAATTCGGCCTATGTCCTCGATTCGGGCAAAGTTGTCGACCGTTTCTTTAAGGACACTACGCGGACGCTTGTCTTTTACCATGTTCGCGGCTACAACACAATGTATACATTGTGGCAAAGATTAAAAGACAGAATGAATGCGCTGACCTCAGAACACCGGGGTTTCCCGGTCAGCCGAACGCCTGGTCCTCGCTGACACATTGTCTTGTTAGCTTCGTCCTCTTAAAAAAAAATGAATGAAAGAAAGAAAGAAAAAAAGACAGAAAGAAATCTCAGTTTTATGAATTTAAAAAAAAAAGAAAAAAAAAGAGAAAACATTTTGACCTATTAAAAAAATAAAGATATATAATTCACCGAGAAACTGTTGATTGAAAAAAGAATGTTAAAAAATAAAAAAAAAACCTCTGTCCCATAATAATTGTTACTAAGCTTAGCTAGGTTTGGCACAAGGCCGAAATTATGGTGCGCCCATTGAGAAACAAACATGATAACCATGATCTGCTAGCGTAACTCGCTAACGAACACACACCACGCGAGTTGTGACGTGTGCCTGTTTACTCATGATAATGCGAACAGTTTGATCTTTTTTAAAAAGGGACTAAGATGGAAAGATAGCTTTATACTCAATAGTAAAATAATCATGACAAGAAAGATTATTTCTCGGATTTTTTTTTTTTTTTAGATGAAGCCTGATAGTTAGAATTATTTGTATCGGCCAAAACGTTGTACAGATAACAATGAAGACGAGACAATAGTTCGAATAATATAAACAATACTAAGAAAGTATCATTTGGATTATTCTGACTATTTTCCTCATCTTTATTAAAGATGAGGACAATAGTCCGAATAATCCAAATTAATAAATTATCTAGCCTCATCTAAAAAAAATCAGAGAAATAAAGAAAGATACAAAATTTAATTGAATATTAATTCAAATCAAATTTTAACATCAACTTTAATTTAAATTAAAAGTTTAAAAAATCTTTTTGAAATGCGTTGAGAATCAAAAAAATAAAAATAAACACACAATAAAATCAGTTAATTATTCTCCGTCAATAGAGTGTCCGACTAGGAACCCCAAAATTCCAAGTTCGATACCGACCCTCGCCAACTCAGCGTATGAGTAGCACAGGGATATGTGCTGTAAAGTGAGGAGCTGATGGTAGGTGTGGCGCTCCACCTTTGACCCCAAAACAATATCTTTGGTGTAGCGTTAGTGAAAAGGGATGGACTCCCTCGCTGTCTGGCTGATACCGACTTTAGACCACCTCTGACGACTTTACTTATACACGAGTAATAAGTTAACCGATTTTATTGAAAGAAATTTAATATTTTTAAAAATCAAGGTGAAAAATATATTTTAAAATAATTTTAAAAAATCGTTGACATCATAGAGAATTTACGGTATATCAACCCTTTTGGGGTTATTTAATGCCGAATCAAGTCATTTTGATCAACAAAAAAACTCAGATTGCTTACAGTACCTGTTGTTGCTTAATTGGTTACCCAATTAAGTAAAATTATATTTTAAAACAATAAAAAGAAAGCGTTTATATCATAGGGAATTTCATAGAAGATTTCAAACGAAAAGTTTTAACTTTAACTAATTTAACTTCGAGTTTAAACTAAAAATTGACAAAACTATCGTGAATTTGTGAATAGATTTTAAACAAACACAGAGCTGTATCGTCTACACACTAATATGTCTGCTAATCGGAAGTGAAAGGAGGGGGTTCTTATGTATACAGGATACATTTTTGTATTCTTCTAAAATCTGAAAAAAAGAAGAATTAAAGTGCGGGAAAGAAGATAAATAATCTGCCTTCCGACTTCGGTAGGTGTTCATCTAGGAATCACAAGGTTTTGGTTCGATACCGGCCCTCGCCAACTCAGCGTATGAGTAGCACAGGGATCTGTGCGGTAGAGTGAGTAGCTGATGGTAGGTTTGGCGCTCCACCTCAGACGCTAAAAGAAGCAATCTCCTTGGTCTAGCGCTAATGAAAAGGGGATATAATCCCTCGCTGTCTGGCAGATATCGACTTTAGGCCACCCGACGACTTTACTTTATTATTTGATTTATTCTTCAAGTTACATAAAAACAGCCTAGCGGAGGCCATCGTGCTGCAATGTCTGTAGCGACCTTTCTCTCAGTTCTTTGCTCTCACGCTGACACTAGTTTTTTGTCCTTTGAAGCGAAGAACTCCTTCACTGAAGCTTCCACCTTTGTTGAAGCGTCGCAAGCACAGGAAGTAAGCCATGGATCGAGCAAGTATTAATCCAAGGGAGCTAAATCCGGACTATATGCTGGTTGGGGCACCAGTTCGATTCCCTCTGGTTTCTGGAGTTTATTCAGGGCACTAGCACCTACGCAAATTTGGGTACTAATGCACAATAATGCGATATAATATTAGAATTTCATTTTACGTATAAATAGCATTAGATGTCGGAAACTCCCGAAGTATCCTAACCCTAGCCTCTTAAAGGCTTCGGGTATTTCCGTGAAATGTAATAACTTTTATACGTAATCTAATGATATTATCTCTTGTGCGACCTAATTTTGATTCACCCTAGTACATAACTTCCTTGCAATCAGAAATTATTTTCTTGATCGAGTCTTAAAAATACTAGTAAGAATATGCACCCTCCGGGCGTAAGAATTTAAGTTTTAAACTAATGACATATATTAAATTAGAAAGACTAACGAAATTAAATGAGAACGCATATAAAAAGATTACACTTATTCTAATTATATTTTAATTGGTTTCTATATAAAATCATTCATAGGATTGATTTTAATACGTTGGAGAATAAAACAATATTAGAGATCAATAACACCAAGTAATTATTCATTTATTAAACCCAGTTTTGTTAAAACCAGTATGCAAATTAACCACATCATATATTATGTAAACCTTTATTTCTTTGGGATATATAGGACACATTGCAAGATTTTAAACGCACCAATAACATGGACTGTTTTGAGGCAAATCTAACTCTGATTTTCATAGACATCGTTAATAAATGAGATTTATTCTATGGATTATTGATTTTGACTATAGATTAAATACTCATTGATAAACTTACGCAATTTCTGAAGGTACTGTGACATAAGTAGTGACGTAGTTTCGATTACAAACCGACAGACACCGAACCTCTATTATATATAGATTATAGGCAAATAAAAAATAAAATACAATGCTATAAATATATTTATAATTATAATCAAACATTTAGAAATTAATCGAATTTGGGCATTAAATAATCCGTAAGGGTTTGATATGCCGTTAAACAAATGAACCAAACGAAACAACCACAAAATCTTAAAAGTGTCTCTTAAATGGGTTTGATTTCCTGGGGTATTGGGACGTAAGCAGTGACTTAATTTCGGCTACAGACAGACACCGAATCTCCATTATAATAAGATGTGTTTGTAACACAACTGGATTTAAGTTGGTTTCGTGAAACGTTGACCAGAGCCGCGGAAATTAGTGCGGAAGCCGGAGTAATTCAAATAAAAAGATCCTCAGATTATAAAGGTTTAACGTGGATCAGAAAAGCTTAGAGGGGATCACATTTCCGGGTTCTGAAAAAGGAGCGGGAAAGCTTCTGATTGGCCAGAAATTGATTTTTAGTCTCTTAATTATTCAATTGGAATATATGCGTTGATCCCATTGCACAGATACCAAATATTATCAGTCTGGCCTCCGTAATTGAAGTCTTCATATCCGGTTACTTCGCTGCCCACTTCCTGTGTGTCTATTCAATGCCTATACTCTACATATATAACTATTTTTGGTTGGTTTTTGGTTGTTTTGTTTTTTCCGGTCGTTGCGGTAGAGCGTTCGCCTGGGAACCACAAGGTTCCGGGTTCGATACCGACCATCGCCAACTCAGCGTATGAGTAGCACAGGGATCTGCGCGGTAAAGTGTGGAGCTGATGGTAGGTGTGGCGCTCCACCTCAGACGCTAAAAAAACAGTCTCTTTGGTCTAGCGCTAGTGAAAAGGGGATAGACTCCTTTCACTATCTGGCTGATACCGACTTTAGGCCACCCCAACGACTTGATGTCGAATCAAGTTATTTTGATAAACAAAGGATTCAGGTTGCTTACAGTTCCTGCTGTTGCTTAAGTGGTTACTCAATTAAGTATTAAACATGCCCATCGTTTCAAAAGTTGGCATCGTGTTATACTCAATTATACTCAATTAAAAATGGTACGGCAGCCATTACCATACGGTCCTTGTTCGGAAGGTATACTTAGAAGAAACAAAAATAGCGCAGTGTGTGCGTAAATTCAGAAATATATATATTTAAAATTGTATTCATACAGTTTAGCTTATAAAACTAATGTAAACTGCTAATTATTATTGGTATAATGTCATGATTAAGTGCCCCAACGTACGAGTGTTCGAGTTACGAGTGGTCACTCGGTCAATTTTTTGCTTTGTGTTGAGTGCTAAAATTTGAGATACGAGCGAACTTCAGATACGTTAATAAGTTCTCTAAAAAGATGTAAGTTTCCAAATGTATTACACCAAAGAAACATATTATCTATAAAAAATAAACTAAAATATTACAGCACAAAATTAATTCCATTCTAATTTATACATGTGACCATACTTTACTTCTATGTTTACTATAGCTTGTTTAAAGAGTTGTCCTTCTCTTAGACTGGTTGTCGTATTAAGGCTAAAGAACCCAACCTGTTAATAAGTTCCCTATAAACATTTAAGTTGCCAAATTTATTACACTAAAGAAAAATATTATTTATAAAAAAATAAACATAAAAAATATTACAGCACATAATCCATTACATTCTATTTTATTATGTTTTTATACAATACATGTGACTATGCTTTACTTCATTTTATACTATAACTCGTTTTAAGAGTTTTCCTTCTCCTTGACTGGTTGCCGTATCAAAGCTAAAGAACCCAGCCTGCCCTACTATTTACCCATAGTTGAGGGGTGCGATGAATTCATGTTTTTGCCAACGGCGTTAGTGCGAAGTGAAACCTAAACAGCTCCATCCAGGATTTGAACACGGATCGCCGAATCCATTTCTTATGCCATTAAACATTACGCCAGGTGTAAATCCAATAATCTTGTACGTTCAATGATTAAAAATAGAAGTTTAATTTTCATTCATAATTTGTCAAGTAATCTAGTAGATTTGTATTGGCATTTCAGTCTCGGAAGACTATAATAAAAGTTTTTATGTGCCCTTGAAGTTACAGCGCCTCATGTGAGTGTGAAGTCCGATGTTTGAAAAACATTCTCGACCACAGATGTCGCATTTGAAGGCTGTCCCTGAGGATGTTGATGTACCGGTGCTTTGTTGCCGCTGCTTTCTTCTAGACCTCTTAGCTTCATGGTGTTGCGTCAGGGTGACTTTTGACATGAACAGTCCTCTACGGAGATTCTGCCGCCACCGAGGGCGGCCCTGAGCGAAATTTTCCCAGTTGGAAGGGGCAATGCCAAAGCACCTGAGATCATTCTTGCAGACATCCTTGAATCGAAGCTGGGGGCGACCAATCTGTCTTTCCGTTAAAAGACAGGATTCTGTGCGGACGCAATCATGGGTGCCCACAAATCTTTCCGAACCAAAATGAAGTTAGCTAAGAAAATGAAACAAAACAGACCTGTTCCTCAGTGGGTCAGAATGAAGACAGGCAACACCACAAGGTACAAGGCCAAGAGGAGACATTGGAGACGTACCAAACTGAAGATGTAAGAGGTGTTATGTGCACTTGTATAAAACTGGAGGAGAAAGAATCATTTGTTAATCTGAGGAATCATTGAAGGAATGAACATTTTCATAATTCATATCAGACAATAAATGATTGAATGAAACTTTTACCAGACGTAAACTCTGCATTAAGAATGTCTTTCGGGATTTGTCTATCATCCATTCGACGTACATGACCCAACCATCGGAGACGACGTTGCCTCAGTAGAGAACACAAGCTGGGGAGTTGAGCTCTCTCTAGAACTGTTGTGTTAGTGATCCTGTCCCTCCAGGTGATGCCAAGTATACGTCTAAGACAGCGAAGGTAGAAATTATTTAGCCGCCGCTCTTGGTGGGAGTATAAGGTCCATGTTTTATTAGATTAGGACTCAGTTATTTTATGCTCGTGTTGCATCTTGTCATTCTTGGTGCATCAATTGCATCTCAGGGCGCACCAGATTAAATGTATTAAATTTATTTGAAAATGTATTTATCATTATGGGACAGAGACAGTAATAATAATAGTTCTGTCCCATAATAATTGGTACATTTAGTGTAAGAAATTTATATGCAATTGTAGCAACTATTATGAGACAGAGGTAGTCATAATAAGTATACTATGATACCACCTCTGTCCCAGAATAGCTGTTACATTTATTAAATGAAATGTATGCGAAAATGTGATGATTATTTTGGGATAGAGGCTGTATTGATAATATCTCTGTCCCATAATGATTGTTACATTTATTGTATGAAATTTATGTGAAAATGTGACTACTATTTTGGGACAGATATCGTATTAATAATATATCTGTCCCATAACAATTGTTGCATTTATTGTGTGAAATTTATGTGAAAATGTGGCACTTATTTTGGGACAGAGACCGTATTAATAATATATCCGTCCCATAATAATTGTCACATTTATTGTATGAAATTTATGTGAAAATGCGACTACTATTTTGGGACAGATATCGTATTAATAATATATCTGTCCCATAACAATTGTTGCATTTATTGTGTGAAATTTATGTGAAAATGTGGCACTTATTTTGGGACAGAGACCGTATTAATAATATATCCGTCCCATAATAATTGTCACATTTATTGTATGAAATGTATGTGAAAATGCGACTACTATTTTGGGACAGATATCGTATTAATAATATATCTGTCCCATAATAATTGATACATTTATTGTATGAAATGTATGTGAAAATGCGACTACTATTTTGGGACAGATATCGTATTAATAATATATCTGTCCCATAATAATTGATACATTTATTGTATGAAATTTATGTGAAAATGTGACAACTATTTTGGGACAGAGGCTGTATTAATGATACCTTTGTCCCATAATGATTGTTACATTTAGTGTATGAAATTTATTTGTAAATATAACGGTTATTATGGGACAGAGGTAGAACAGGTATTTTTAAAAAAGAAGAAAATTTGAAAAGAAAAAAAAAGAAAAAAGAAAGAAAAGGTCGAACATTTAATTCTTTGTGAATTATTTACAAAGTTTCCGATGCTTTTAAAGAATGAAGACATTTTAAAACCTGATTGAATTTAAACAGTGTTTAAAATTATTTAAAAAATAAATGTTAAAAGAATAAATTTTAAAATTATCAAAAAAATTAAAGCAGTTGAAAATGCACACCCGTTTTAAAAAAATGTTGGGCTTATCTGAAACAGACCAATTACAATCGGTCATGTGGTTTTCTTTGAAAGGTCATGAGGTTTCACATTAGTCAACCATTTCCACTTCCATATAAAGCTATGTTTTAACTACATTCTTTCAGTTGTAGCATGCTCTATATGATCAATCTAATGAGAGAGGTTCTTGTGCTTAAGTTGGGTCCTGGTCCCTGCAACCACTGTCTCGAGGTCCTGCCTGTTTTGCCTGCTTCTGCCGAAAACTAGAATACAGCTGAGGGTGGCGTCATACTCCATGTTCATCCTGGGAAAGGTCGGATGTGAGCACGTGTCCGAAAGGCAGCTTCTATATAAAGCTATTCCTTTCGACAAAAGCGTTTATTTTGAGCATATTAATAGTGGCTTCTTTGTAAAGTTTAATGATTACTAATCAAACTGAAAGAATAATGAAGTTCAGTTAGACAATAATTTTCTGTCATATACGCTTGAGAGGATTTATTTGGACTTGAAAGGAAAATGGAGAGTAATTTTAAAACCGTAGTCATTGGCAAATAATAATAATAATAATAATAATAATAATAATAATAATAATAATAATAATAATAATAATATTGGCATTTCAGTCTCGGAAGACTATAATAATGTTTTTGTGCCCCTGAAGTTACAGCGCCTCCTGTGACTGTGAAGTCCGATGTTTGAAAAACATTCTCGACCACAGATGTCGCATTTGAAGGCTGTCCCTGAAGATGTTGATGTGCCGTTGCTTTGTTGCCGCTGCTTTCTTCTGAACCTCTTAGCTTCATGGTGTTACGTCATGGGGACTTCTGACATGAACAGTCCTCTACGGAGAGCCTGTCGCCACCGAGGGCGGTTCTAATAATAATAATAATAATAATAATAATAATAATAATAATAATAATGGTAGATCTGGAAATCAGAAGAAGAACTGAGACTATCCAGACTACAGCATTGCTGCAATCACCTAGAATACTTAGAAGAGTCCTGGAGACCAGGGGAGACTTGTTGTCACTCAGACTCCATTGAAATACCATCAGCTAACGCCGATGTGAAAAATTTAAAAGGAGATAATAATAATAATAATAATAATAATAATAATAATAATAATAATAATAATAATAATAATAATAATAATAATAATAATAATAATAATAATAATAGGCACAATTGGATTGGAAAGGTGATCCACTGGGAATTGTGCAGGAAACTAAATTTAAACCATACAACAAAATGGTGTATGCATAAACCAGAATCTGTTCTTGAAAATGAAAGGCATAACATTCTCTAGGGCTTTAAGATAAAGACCTATCACCTTATCCCAGCCAGGAGACCAGACCTAGTATTAGTTAATAAAAAAAGATAACTTCCAATTGGTAGATTTTGCAGTTCCAGCAGATCACTGGTGAAAATGAAAGAAAACGAAAAGGTAGACAAATACCTGGACCGTTCCAGAGAATTGAAAAAAAACTGTGGAATATAAGAGTGAAAGTGATACCAATTGTAATTGGTGCACTTGGAACAGTCTCCAAAAGTTTAGAAAACAGCATAGAGGAATTGGAAATTTGAGGAAGAATTGTTAAGATCAGCTATAATAGTCAGAAGAGTCCTAGAGACCCGAGGAGACTTGTTGTCGCTCAGATTCCAGTGAAAAACTCACAAGTGAAATAATAATAATAATAATAATAATAATAATAATAATAATAATAATAATAAATGCGTGCAAAAAGCACGGATTTTTTAGACTCTCTCTCTCTCTCTCTCTCTCTCTCTCTCTCTCTCTCTCTCTCTCTCTCTCTCTCTCTCTCTCTCTGACACAAAATAACTCTGGGGTATATAACCAGTGAGTATATATGAATATATAACATATATAAGGTTAATATACTGCCCTATTCGCATTGAGTATTCGCAGTCTGTCATTTTTTAACGTTATGAAACCAGCCACCTTCCGAATAGCAAAAATGTAGGCAAAAAGTAGAAAATGATTGGTAAGGTTTCAATCTAACTCAGTGATTCCCAAGCTGGGAAGCACGGCAGGTCTTCCACATGGTATCCAGAATCTGCACAGAGCCGATTAATGTAGGTCTTTGCTGATCGGCCTACACTAATGTGTCACTTATGAGTTCATCCTTACTTCTCCAGCAGTCTCCAGCATGTCGTCATCGTTTTACTTGGATGGTTTGTATGATAGGAGGTAAGTGGCCATACAACTGTTTTTGTGGGTTGCTCCTTCCAAGATTTGTTCGAGACAGCATGCATCACCCTTTTGTAGTTCCCATCTAGTTTTTTCTCTAAGCATTTTGTTGAGTCCAAGGGGTGCAGTTATTTTATTAATAACATTAAGATATAATTTTTTTTAAATAGCAGATTGCTTTTTCCCCTTAGATCATTGACTTAAAGACCGCCTTTGGCCGCCTCTATGCTCGATATCAAATCACAGTCTATAAAAAATTATGTTGCAAATAAACATATAAATGAAATGAAGTACTATGTTATTAGCATTTAATAGTTATCGCCCTTGAGAAAATATGATGAGTTGGGCGAGCGCGAATGAAGACGCTCTATTATTATTATTATTATTATTATTAGCAAATATATGCACCCTCTGGGTGCAAGTATTTAAGTTTTAATGTAATAAAATATCATATTAAATTAGAAACGCTAATGAGACTATATAAGAATGCAGATAAAAAGATTTGAAACAGAGGGGTTATAATCGAAAGATAGAACAACTGAAACTTACTCTCCCATCACCCCCGTCTTTCATTGCTAAATTTTCCTAATTTAACTATCTAGTTAAAATCGGAAGTAAAGACTTCAATTGCATTTATTTCTTCTTGTTAATCGATTACTTTTAAGATTTGTCCCCGAGATTTTTGCTCATATTCATTAAAACAAAACCAAACAATTAGAAATCAATAATATCAAGCACATATTTATTAAAATCAAATTTTTATTATCAATATGCAAATTAGCCTTCCCGTTCATACTGTAAACTGCTATTTTCTTGTATATATAAATACCATTGAATGCTGTAAGTATGGGGATATGGTCAATAGTATAAGAATTTTATTAATAATTGAGGTTTAAATAAAAATAAGATCACGGAGAATGTGACGTCAATAAGTATGGCAATTGTGACTTGAGTAGTAACATAGTTTCGGTTACAGACAGAAAAACACATAATCTCTATTATAATAAGAATATTAAGCTGCAAATTTGATTGGAAATCGATTTATTCTCTAATTTAGAGCGTTCTAACACTAGTGCGCTTACAAAACCTCCGCGACGGTGTGCCCTTTTTCCGTGCTACGGTAATATACAAACATACAAAAATCGAATCATTTTAATACGGATGCTTTTTTGGAGGGGGTTATTTTATCAGCTCCTCTGAATCGGGTACCTTGAACAAGCATCAAATTAGGCCGGAGTATCTCATGGCTACTTTTAACAAAGCTTTAATACCAGCTTACCTAACTCTCGGTTTGTAAAACAAAGCATTAAAGTCAGTGTTGTTACCTCTCGGGTACCTTCTACGATGAATCAAAGTCAGAGCAGGTACGTACCTATTACAAGGCACCAATGTCAGCGCCGATACTTTTGGGTATCTCCTGCAGGGCATCAAAATCTGGTACTTCTCGGGTACCTTCTATAAAGCACCAGAATCAGCGCAGGTACTTCTTTGGTGCCTTCTAAAAGGCTTCAAAATCAGCACTGGTACTCGGGTACCTTCTATAAAGCACCAGAATCAGCGCAGGTACTTCTTTGGTGCCTTCTAAAAGGCATCAAAATCAGCATTGGTAATTCTCGGGTACCTTCTATAAAGCACCAGAATCAGCGCAGGTACTTACTTGGTGCCTTCTACAAGGCATCAAAATCAGCACTGGTACTTCTCGGGTACCTTCTATAAAACACCAGAATCAGCGCAGGTACTTACTTGGTGCCTTCTACAAGGCATCAAAATCAGGGCTGGTACTCTTTTGGGTACCTTCTACAGGGCTCCAACTTCTGCACAAGTACCTCGGGTGATCCTTTAAAAAAGAATGAATAAACAAATAAATAAAGAAAAGAAAAAAAAGTGGATGCTGTTTTAAAGAAAAAAAGAAAAAAAAAGAAAAAGAAAAAAAATGACCTTCTTATATATATTTTTGTTTTTGTTTTTCTCAGACAGAAAATTCTTTTTTTTTAAATAAATATAAAAAGTAAAAAAAAAATGAAAGAAAAAAATTATGTGGCAAGAAATTTTGCCAAATTTGACAAAAAATGAATACAAACTGTATTAATAATTAAAGGGAAAAAGAGAAAAAGAAATGAAATAACGAAATATTATGATAACATTGATGAAACAAATTGAATAAAAAAACAAGTCTTTTTTCTTATTTCTTTTTTGTTCTGTGTTTGGGTGATAGTGAATGTGTATATATATTTACTTTGATGTTAATTGTTTTACAGGACACTCACCAAATTGTAAGAATATCTTTTTTTCTTATTTCTTTTTTGTTCTGTGTTGGGTTATTTCCTAGTTGATATTACAGGGTGACCCAGAAAAAACAGAACCCAAATTATTTATTTATTTTCCCATTCAACTAACCCTAAACCCCAACCCTAACCCTAACCCTAAACCCTAACCCTAAACCCCCTAGTTGATTAACATGATATTACAGAGCGACCCAGAAAAAACAGAACCCAAATTATTTATTTATTTTCCCATTAAACTAACCCTAAACCCAAACCCTAACCTTAACACCAACCCTAACCCTAACCCTAACCCAGTTGAGTAACATAATATTACAGGGTGACCCAGAAAAACAGAACCCACAACTTTTGTAATAAAACTGTTAATTTTCATTTTCATTTTCATTTTTTTTAAGTTTAAGTCCAACAATGGTTAGGGATAGGGTTTGGGGTTTAGGGTTAGGGTTAGGGTTAGGGTTGGGATTTAAGATTAGTTTAATGGGAAAATAAATAAATAAATTGGGTTCTGTTTTGGGGGGTCACTCTGTAATATCATGTTACTCAACTAGGAAATAACCTGTGTTTGTTCGAGTCCAAATCAACAAAAGGCGATTTGACGATCAGTTTTGTATAAGATATTCTTACCATTTGGTGAGTGTCCTGTAAAACAATTAACGACAAAGTAAATATATATACACATTCACTATCACCAGATCTTCATTTTTGTGCTGAAAATTATGAAGATTTGATTTATATTCGAAGATATTTAAAAGTTAAACTGCAGCTAGTTGTGAAGTTCCATTTTTTGAGCTCTGGTGGTGTGGAGTACCCCTTAATTACCATTACTCTCAAGTCTACTCTGACTCCACATTCCCCAAACCTCCAAAACTGGAACCTCACCATCAGGTAGAGTTTAACGTCATTCCCAGGACGTGTAGACCCTCAGCCACCGCCTTCTAGCACCCATATAATAAAAAGGGTTGGGGCTTGCCATAAGGGCAATAGGGTTGGGAAAATCATATAGGTGCTAGGGCTTGATGTGACCAGCCGATTGATCGGAAGGGGCCTCACCGACCGACCGTCTAGCCAAAGAAAGGGCCAAAGTGGAGTTTTGCAAGTCATGAACTGCTCATCCACCTGGGTTCTATCCTTAAGGATCACGGGTCGCCACCCACGGCCAACAGGTAGCCCCATTGGGGGAGTCTTACCCCTCTGCAGAGGTGCAGTCGGTGCATTCTAACGCCCCAGTGACAGGCCGGATCGCTCCTTGATATTGCTCGGATGATAGTTAACATATAATAATAATAATAATAATAATAATAATAATAATAATAATAATAATAATGTGTGCGGTGAAAGAGATGAGACTGTAAACCACGTATTAAGTGAATGTCGCAAACTAGCACAAAGGGAATACAAAGCTAGGCATGACTGGGTTGGGAATGTGATCCACTGGAATTATGCAAAAAATTAAATTTTGACCATACAACAAAATGGTATATGCATAAACCAGAATCTATTCTTGAGAATGAAACATAAAATTCTCTGGGACTTCGAGATAAAGACGGATCACCTTATCCCAACCAGGAGACCAGACCTAGTATTGATTGACAAAAAAAAACAATTAAAAAAAAAAAAAGATAACTTGTCAACTGGTAGACTTTGCAGTTCCAGCAGATCACACGGATATTGCTCGGATGATAGTTAACATATCCAATATATATATAATATATATGTGTGTGTGTGTGTGTGTGTGTGGTGGAAGAAAAGAAGTGAATCCGACGGTATGTAGTATATTAAGAAAGATTGAAAAAACACAGGTTTAAATGAGTTAAGTGGTGAGTTTATTGGCCGACGCTGCAGTGTTTCGATCTATTAATATTAATTGTCACATAGTCAGTTCCAACAATAAAACAACAATATTTAAAACTTTAATTACACAACTCTTACTATAAAAAAATGTATCCCCCCACACACCCGCCTTCTTTCTCTTCTCTTACTTTAAAAAAATAAAAATTTCATTTGACGCGTAAATGCCATCTCCCCCTACCTCTTACATATCAAACGCACACAGCAACTCAAAAGTTAAAAGAATATTCTCTTGCCACCTGAAACATACATTGTTTCCCAATGGTAACCATGCTCACACACACACATACACACACACACACACACACACACACACACACACACACACACACATACAACCTTGAGGCTTGTTTCGCTGTCGTTTATCGCAAAAGATTTATACACACACGCGCAGCCACACACCTAAAAAATGCACAATGCTTTCTTTTCAATACACACACTTACACAGTCCCATACTCACACCGCAAAAGAGAATATTTGACGTCATATTTCAAACCGTCTCCTTTTTTCAAACTTCAAATTTTAAACAGATTGATAAACAAGGACTATCACTCACCTTTCTCGTTATTCTGTGATAAAAAAATTCTTATTACCTTCCATATACCAATAAATGCCCTGAAGATGATCTAATTAATAGATCGAAACACTGCAGCGTCGGCCAATAAACTCACCACTTAAATCATTTAAACCTGTGTTTTTTCAATCTTTCTTAATATACTACACACACACACACACACACACACATATATATATATATATATATATATATATATATATATATATATATATATATATATATATATAAACCGAAAGATTTGAGCGGAGGTAGAACTATTTATTCATTCATAAATAGACAAATTTTCTGAATATTATTTTCATATTTTCATATCTGAGGTGGCGCATATATTCAAAATTTAATAATCTAATCATTCAAAATTTAATCAAATTGAAATTTAGCTTTAGGGATTTCAAACGTCAGCAACATGGAGCGAAATGCCAGCAGGCGTTAAAATGATTTTAATAAAACATCAACGCACGAAAATAGTATTTATTATTATTTCATTCCTTGCGTGTTGTTCACACCAACGTTAGCTGATGGTCTTTCAGTAGAGTCTGAAATTTTAACACCAACTATGTAATAATAATAATAATAATAATAATAATAATAATCCATTAGCAAACTAGCACAACGAGAATACAAAACTAGACACGACTGGGTTGGGAAGGTGATCCACTGGGAGTTATGCAAAGAATTAATTTTGACCATACAACAAATGGTATATGCATAAACCAGAATCTGTTCTTGAGAACAAACGCATAAAATTCTCTGGGATTTTGAATTAAAAACGGATCACTTTATCCCAGCAAGAAGACCAGACCTAGTATTGATAACAAAAAAGAAAGAACTTGTCAACTGGTGGATTTTGCAGTGCCAGCATATCACAGGGTGAAGCTGGAGGAAAATGAAAAGATGGACAAATACCTGGACCTTGCCAGAGAATTGAAAAAGCTGTGGAACATGAGAGTGAAAGTGATACCAATTGTAGTAGGAGCACTTGGAACGGTATTAAAAAAAATTGGAAAAAAGACTGGAGGATCTGGAACTTAGAGGAAGAATTGAGACCATCCAGACTACTGCACTGCTGCAATCGGCTAGAATACTCAGAAGAGTCCTGGAGACCCGAGGAGACTTGTTGTCACTCAGACTCCAGTTAAATACCATCAGCTAACGCTGATGTGAAAAACTCAAAAGAGGTTATAATAATAATAATAATAATAATAATAATAATAATAATAATAATGTAGACTGTGTGGTAACAGAGGTGAGACCATAAACCAAGTATTAGCACAAAGGGAATACAAAGCTAGGTACGACTGGGTTGGGAAGGTGATCCACTGAAAATTATGCAAAAAATTAAAGTTTGACCATACAACAAAATGGCATATGCATAACCAGAATCTGTTCTTGAGAATGAAACACATAAAATTCGTAAGGACTTCGAGATAAAGACGGATTACCTTATCCCAGCCAGGAGACCAGCCAGATTGAACAAAAAGAAAAGAAAAAGAAAAGAAAAAAAGATAACTTGTCAACTGGTAGACGTTGCAGTTCCAGCAGATCACAGGAAAATCTCGAAATAATAGAGCTATAGTAATATAACACCGCCTGGAACCTTGATTGCCGCCGAGAATTCGACGATATAAGCCGTGCGTTAATCAAGATCTTTATGGTTTCTCTTCGGGACTCATTATGAAGGACGTGTGAAAGTGCCTCGATCTACCCGATCCACTTCCTGCTTAGACTTGTGCCACTGGTTTATGACAGTTCCCAATAAAAGCCGTTAGAAAAACGAAGGCTAGAGGAACTGGAAATCTGCAGTTTTTTTTTGTGAGGCTGCTTCCAAGATTGTGTTTCAAAACGACACGCACGATCCTTGTGTAGTTTCCATCTAGCTTTTCCTCCAGCCGTCTATCAAGCCGTATAATTACTACTGTATGGCGAGCCATACTGTAGAATTATACGACCACAGTTTGAAATAATCTCGTACATTTTATTTTAACAAGAGAAGTAGCAACTCTCATATATCGACCAACCTCTCCGCGTGGAGAAGGAGCCGTGGCTACAAGGTCATATTTTAAACGGAGATTTTTTACCAGTGTTGAATTCAGTTTTCCTTTTCTAGACTGGTTTTTCTAACCCATCTATTATTATCCATAGTGGTTGTGTTGAATAGTTAGATTCATATCCTTCCCAAGAGTATTAGCGCTCATGTAAATGCTCCACCCATATCTTGCTCTGGCATCTTGATTTCTTAAGACGATAACCATTACACCACGCGATCAGACTTCTATATGATCTGCAAATAGCAGTCCATACGTTTCTATGCGTATATTAACTACTGGCTTTTGTAGAGGAGATATTCTACCTTCGGTATGTGAACTGGTCTACTAATTTCAGAAGGTTTGCCATTTAATTGTTCTTGTCCTGACATCATCCTCTCTATTCGTGCGATGTTGAGAATCGACTTGTCTTGACTGCAGCTGAGAACCTGTTCATTTTGCTGCCTGCTTCAGGCATAGATACATTATATATATATATATATATATATATATTATATAATATATGTGTGTGTGCTGTGTGTGTGTGTGTGTGTGTGGAAAAAGTGGAAGTGAATCCGACAGTATATAATATCATGAAAAAATTGAAAAACAGAATTCTATCATAAACGAGTTGAGGTTTATTTCGCCGGACGCTGCAGTGTTTCGATCTATTTCATGTAGATCTTCTTCATCAGGGCTTTCGTTAGTTCTGTGATAATTTACATTTTTCCTTAAACTAACGAAAGCCGGACTGAAGGAGATCTATCAAATAGATCAAACACTGCAGCTAGGCGATAATAAGTCATTACTCGTTCATCGAAATCTGTATTTTTCAATTTTTTTCATTTCTTTAATGATATCTACATTCTATATATATATAAATATATATTATACTTATATTATATATATATAATATATATCTGACCTAATATAACCAATTATGTTCTGGTGGAGTCCGTTACTGATACATTTCAAGATGTACTTTTAACCAAATGGTGCCTACACAAAACGTCTAGGATGTAACGTCTAGGTCCACATTCCCAGTAGAAAATCACAGCTATGGACGAAAAACACAATCACGATTATACACAGATTTTAAATATATATATTACTTCTATCAATATTCATATATATGCTACTTATATATATGATATACTGCGTTGTTGCTGTCCCGTCTCTTTCCTTTGCTACCACCGCCGAATGACATCTTCTCTACATTCCTATGCTATGTCTCCGCCCTAAGCATCCTCTTTTATGCTGTCTCGTCCGCATTCTTTCTGTGATGCTATTTTCTAGTGACACTAGGCACTACTCGATTCAGCGCCGTACGTTCCTCGCTCTCATGTGATCGAGAAAGTGTGTGTGGCTGACGTACACACACATCATGTCACGTTGATAAAATCGTTCAACTTACTTTTTTCCTCGTTTCTGTCTGATGATTGTGTTTCACTTGAAACTTTAAATAACAGACCAACTTAAGAAGTATAATTTGCGAGTATTTTTAGGTTTTAAACCCACTCCTTACCATATTAAGGCATTGACGCAATTTTGTCTTTGCTTTACTAGTACTCATTATATAATTCTTACTATCCTATATAGATAATAGTATATATATATATATATTATATATATAAAGTAGATAAAGTATATCATATATATTGATACGTTACATACCTCTACTCTACGTGATATCTACTTAACTTCTTAATGATCCGCTTTATAAGGAGCTATATTGCTGGAAAAGTAAAGACCGATCAAGTCGTACTGCTAGTATACGCATATGATCAACCACACTCTACCTGCCAACCTCATCAAGAGTCTCAGACCTTCGAGTCTCGACCTACTTGCAACATGCATCTACTTTCTCATTATATATTATTAATATAAACTCTAATATACCAATATATATATATATATAATATATATTATAATTTATAATGTGTTGTGTGTGTGCTTACGCTATTGCCTCGTCGATGCTACTCTCCCTTGACCGTCTGTTTTATCGTCTATCTACTCGCACACCTTCTCTCTCTCACAGTCGCGCCATCGTCGAGCTTAGGTCGTCTCTTTTATTATTCTATTATGACGTCCCACTCTCTTCATGTCGCTACCTTTGTACGTTTGTGCTACAACGATAGCTCTCCATTGATATCACATCTTTCTTCATTTTAAGGCCCGGGTTAGCTCAGCTAGGAGAGGATCTCCTGCTACTTGCTCTGGCACTACTCGATCGAAACTTCTAGTTCATCATCTATCGTCTACGTTTCGTGTTGCTTTGGCTATCTGTGTTTTCATTATCTCTACGTACTTGCGATACTATCATGGTCTCGTTCGTGCATTATCTGGTCTCTTCGCGCACGCCACACTGCAGATACTCTACCTGGTCTCGTATGAGTGCACAGGATCTTGCGGTAAAGTAAGGAGCTGATGGTTAGGTGTGGCACTCCACCACAGATGCTTGAAACAATCTCCGTGGTCTAGCGACTATAGAAAAGGGACAGACTCCCTCGCTAGACTGGCTGATACCCGTCAACTTAATATATATATATATATAATATATATATATACAAGGCGTGAAAAAATCGAGATTTTTGTACTTTGTTGCATACCCTTCTCATTACTTACTTCTTACTTCTATTCTTCTTCCGTTCTTCTGACATCTTAAGTTCTTCTAGGTCTCTCTAACATCTGGACTTCTCTGGGGACTTCGTGTCTGCGTCTTCCATTGGGATTTCTCTTATCAGAAGCCCTGTGTCATTGGTAGTTTTTAGATAATAACACAAGACTTCGATTTACTTTGATCATATTTTATTCTCGAAATCCCCCACCAGATACCTGCGCAGATCGAGTCGGAGCGTATATAACACGACTCACCACCGTCGTGGTTTCTCGCCGACTGACTAAAATCTATTCTAATCTAAACCGGAAGAGGGTCTTCTCCACCGATTCTCACGGTATCCACCGGAAGGAAGAATCAGGAAAGGTCAAGCCTTGTCATCAATCCTTCAAGCCAGGGCCTGCAGCTTATAACGGACATTTGATTTCTACATATTGCACATAAATATTAGGTATCTAATAATTATGTAACACTTTCTTTCTTAGGTAAAGACTGCTTCATTCACGTATGTAAATTAGTAGAAAAAATGAAGTAAGAAAAGTTACACAAATATATATATATAATATATATATATATATTATAAGCACTGGTAGCGAGGCTCCATTACTGGAGCACTGGGAGTGTTGAGTACACCTTAATACCATTCCTCCAATGTCCACTCTGACACTGATTAGTAGTACTTGGTAGTGTCCCAGGTAAAAATAGATCTGTTTAAAAATCATTTGTATTGAATAGGAAACCATATGACTGTTGACAAGCAAATCAATATTATTACTAACAAGATATGCGCTCTCCGAGCGAAGTATTTAAGTTTTAATCTAATGAAATATATAAATTAGAAAGACTAACGAAATTAAATAAGATCGCATATAACAAGATACATTTATTTTAATTATATTTTAATTAGTTTCTATATAAGTTATTCATAGGATTGATTTTAATACGTTGGAGAAATAAGACAATAATATAGAGATCAATAACAAAAGTAATTATTTATTGAACCGTTTTGTTAAAACCAGTATGCAAATTAACCACAACATTATATAAAAGGAGAGAATTGGTATGTACGTGTCGACGCATAACTCGAAAACAGGAGGGTCCTCAGGTTAAATCTTGCATACACATTGATATCGTTCTAACTAAGAACACTCTAAATTTTGGTTATGATTTTTACTGATTAAGGGATATAAATAATTAATTAAACCAAAAATCAAACGATTTTCGAATCTAATAAAATAGCTGCAACTGCTTATCAGCAGCTACATCCAGCAACGATCAACAGGCGACCCCACCCTGTTGCCTCTTTCCTATGTCTCTATTCTACTGGTGGGTTGTGTTATTTTCAGAAAGTATGGGCATGTTGTTGTCTAATATACAGTTTAATTTTTTTATTTGCTGAGTTAGAAATATATATATACAGTGATGCTGATACCTTTTAATTTATTGGGTCCTGGGATGCATGGATTTATTTGAATGGGTCCCAACTAAAGTTTTTAAATAAATTGCAGAGTTTTTATGCTATGAACATCAAAGCTCAATCCACCTATGTACCCATTACATGTGTAATTCGCTTTCAAGAAAATATTGAAATAGCATTTTACAGTTAGCTGGAAATGGTGGGGGAAGAGAAAAAAACACTAGGACGCATGGATATGATTTTACTATGTCCTTTTAGATTTTAAGAAAAAAGAAAAATGAAAGCCTTTTTATCACGAATACTTCATATTTCTTAGGATTAAAACGTATGTAGGGTATATATTTCGTAGATTAAGCTCAGCATCATCAGTCGTTTATTGATTATATTGACAACTCCCTTAATCCACTCCTCTTTCCGCCCACTTTCCCTTCTATAAACACTTGCATGATGCCTTATAATCAATAAACGACTGATGATGCTGAGGCTTAATGTTTACGAAATAATCTCCACATATATTTGTCTGCAGTTTTGTCCCTGTGTTCCTCATATCTCTACCACAGACACCGACTATATACAGGGTGTCCATTAAAGTCTCTTTACAGCTTTGAAAAATATTTCAAAAGCAAATGAATAGACAATGAATAGACAAATGATATGAAATTATTATTAGGAAGCGCGGTGTGCGATGGTTAAAGTCATTGGAAATGGACTCGTCGCCCCGATTCAAATCCTGGATGTGATAATTGCATTTAACTTTGTACTGAATACCCTTGGAAGGTATGAATCCTACTCTCCCTCAGCTAGGATAAATAGTAGGGCAGACTGGGCTCTTAACCTTGGTTAGGCAACCAGTCTAGGAGAAAGGAAAACTCTGAATTCAAACCTGTTGAAACTCGCTTAAGAAATTGACCTTTGTGTCACATCCTGCTCGTGGGATGGGTTGGTATAATATTATATATATGAAATTATTACAAAATGAAGAGTACAAATTGACAGTTTATTTGCTCGTTTAATACATCTCGACATGGCACCATTAGTTGCTCGAAGCACATTGACGATATTCGATTTCTTGCCATGTTCGCTGTAGCAGAGCGTCATCAATTTTCACAGCGGAATTAGTGATCTTTTGCTTTAGGTCAGTGATGCCCCTTATCTTTGCGTCAAGCCCTAGCCCTAATGATTTTCCCAACCCTATTACCCTATGGCAATCCCCAACCCCTTTTTATCATATGGATGCTAGAAGGCGGTGGCTGCTGGTCTACAGTCCTGGAATGACTTTAAACTCTATCTGATGCTGAGGTTCCAGTTTTGGAGGTTTGGGAATGTGGAGCACCCCTTCATCACCCTGCTCCTGTCCACTCTGACCCGGAGTGGTAGTACTGTTAGGTTCCCATCTATGGGTTAAATAGAAAAATTATTATAAAAAAAATTGTATTATCTATTAAGAATGATTTATTAAAAACTTTGTCGGCAAATAAAAGACCCACTGAGGTTGATATGCCGTAAAACAAAACAAACCAAACTTATCTTTGTTAATATACGATATCTTTAGCATAACCCACAGAAAGAAGTCCAGGGGAGTGATATCTGGAGAACGAGGTTAAGATGCTTTTAAAAAATACATAATTTAATTTTAAGTCTCTATATCCCGATTGCGCGGTCACACAAAACTTATACAATCTCTAAAAATAAGTTAAATTCTTTAAAAGAAAAAATCAAAGAAAATTAAAAATAATTTTTAAAAAAAGAATGTGATTTATTGATTGACAGTTGGGTCTTTAAACAAGTTCAGAAAAGAATCGTTTTAATAACTTTCTGTTATGACCTGTTTAAGGGTCAAAAAATAATTACTCAACGCGGAGATAAAATGTAAGAGAACAGATGTATTCAGCAATATATCAATGTACAAAATGAGGTGGGTTTCCTTCGTTACAGCGTACCAGCAAGACAGTAATCTGCTACTTCTCACTTGAGTAGCTTTGCTCTGTTAAAATTACCCTTGGGTAAATCCAATGTTCGTGTCATAGACTCTCTCTCTCTCTCTCTTCTCTCTCTCTCTCTCTCTGTCTGCTGTCTGGTCTGTCTGTCTGTCTGTCTGTCTGTCTCTCTCTCTCTCTCTCTCCTCTCTCTCTCTCTCCTCTCCTTCTGAATTTAACGATCTGTAAATTTGGGCATTGTTTCACAACGTCAAATCCTCTGTAATTTATTCTATAAGAGAGACGAGAGGACGAGACGAGAGAGAAAGGAGAAAGAGAGAGAGAGAGACGAGAGAGAGAGTGAGGGGACAGTGTTTAGATTTCAATTTTGAAAAAAAAGAAACTCTCCATTGTCGAAAATTGTTTTTGTTTTTTTAAGATATTGATAATTACAATTTTAATTGTGGTTTGAGAGCCACATATGGCCTCAAACATTTCACATCATGTGATTAAAAATCCATGCTAATAACACTGGTTTACAAAGAAATTGAGGCAAGCACAAAAATAGCTGTTTTAACCTAATTTGGGGGTGCTGAATTCAGATTTGAAATCCGTTTTTACTCATCACCTCTAGTTTTTTAGATATGCATACTGTACATTTTGTGTGACTCATGTCTTCTTTTTTAGTTATTATGCAATAAATGTAAGTGATAGCATTACATTATATATATATGACTATATATCAAGACAGATTTTGGCAGTTAAGCGTAGCCAACACGTCTCAATCAACAGCCAGTAGTGCACTGGCCAGTAGTGCACTGACAGTCAGCAGATCATCTAAGAAAACACATTTCTAACTGTCTGCGGTACCATGAATTGTGTACATTGTTTCATCCAAGTATATTTATTCCGTCAATGTTCTTTATCTATCCTGTTTTATCTGTAATAAGCTGCTGCAACTGTTGAAATAAGCACGTATATACTCTGTATATACTAAAATGAGACTATTTAAAAGACAGAAAAGTAGAGGTGATAGAGAAAAACGGTTTATTAATTTGAATTCAGCACACCCAAATTAGTAAAAAAAAAAAAACCTATTTACATTCTTGCCTCAGACAAAAAAATATTTTTTTTGTAAACCAGTGTTATTAAAAGTTTCGATAATCTTTTCATGATGATTTTTGTATAACGTTTTGACCAGTATTATCCTGAATCTTCCTATTTCTAGTTGCTTTGTCAATCATTATTATTAATAATTGTGATTAGTATTATTCTTCCGACTACGGATTAAATAGCATCACGACTGTTCTTCTTCTAAAAAAAAAGAAAGACTTTAGCATTAAACTAAACAGAACGTAACCCGTCGGGTCACCCATTGAGCTCTGAGTAGATAATTGGGATTAGAGAAACGTGAGTTTGCAAAGCGAATTATTTTTTTTTTAATAAATACGACCGGAGAACTATAAAAAAGCATTAAAATCCTTTTGTAAGATTTCTAAGAAAGGGAACGTTTGACCTAATTTAGATTTAAATGGACCTGATTCTTGAAATTTTATTAAGAACCAAAGAAGCTGACCTTGTGCTACATCTAAGCTAAGCTTAGTAAATAACAGGGCACCTCACGTGGTGTAATGGTTAGCAAGACAGATTGGCAGACCATTGTTAGTGCGTTCGATTCTTACAGGGTGCCCCACACTTTTGGCTTTGTGCCACATCTAAGCCTAGCTTAGTAAATAACTATATTACGAAAATAAGGGCACCTCTCGTGGTGTAATGGTTAGCAAGCTAGATTAGCAGACCATTGTTAGTGAGTTCGATTCTCACTTGGCGTCCCATACTTCTGGCCTTTTGCCGCATCTAAGCTAAGCTAAGTAAATAATTATATTACGAAAATAAGGGCACCTCTCGTGGTGTAATGGTTAGCAAGGTAGATTGGCAAACCATGACTAGTGAGTTCGAGCCTCACTGGGGTGCCTCTTACATTCGGCCTTGTGCCACATCTAAACGAAGCTTAATAAATAACTATATTACAAAAATAAGGGTACCTCACGTGATGTAATGGTTAGCAAGGTTGATTGGCAAACCATGACTAGTGAGTTCGAGCATCACTGGGTGCCTCTTACATTCGGCCTTGTGCCACATCTAAACGAAGCTTAGTAAATAATTATATTACGAAAATAATCTAACCAATTAAAATGGATTTTTTTTTCAGACATAACTCAATCCTAGAATTAAGGAATATTTTAGTATGAATTTTGTGTCATTAAACTAAACAGTTTAGAAAACAATCATTGATTCACTCAGCTTTAGTATAATAATAGATTATCCATGAAGGTTGATGTGCCATTAAATAAAGAAACCGAAACCTGCTAATCTTTACACCATTCCGTGAATGTCTCTGTCATGGATAAATGTAAATGCGCATGTGTGAAGGAAATCAGATAACCACTAGTGATGGCTAATTAGCATTCTGTTACTTTTATCAAGTCAATTTTTAAACGTGCTGAGATAGGAGCGGAAGCAGTAGTTTGCAGCTGCATAGCTATCACGGAAATCTATTCGCGCTTATTATATATCCAAGGCACGGATGTAGTTGTAAGATTTGCGAGCTCGTATTTAAAAAGATGGTAGGTTCCTGTGTTTTGTGTATCCTAAAAATATTTTTCGGTTAGTACTGGCTTCTTTCTAAAATTATGAACTTTTTTTTTTCTTGGTGATATATAAGACACCTTCCAGGATTTTAAACGCACTAATAACATGGGCTGTTTTGAGGCAAATCTTACTCAAATTTTCATAGAGACATCGTTAATAAATCATATTTAGTCTATGTATTAATGATTTTGTCAATAAATAGTCATTGATAAACTTTCGCAATTCCTGAGAGTATTGTGACGTAATATGCGATGTAGTTTCGGTTACAGACACCGAATCTCCATTATAATTAGATAGTTTAGATTTTTAAAATATACCAATCTGACTGTAATTCAATAAGTATTTTCTGTGAATATAACTCCCTGTTTGCTGTAAGTAAAGAAGGTAGAGTGGCCCACAGCCGGACAGCGAGGGAGTCTATCTCCTTTTCGCTAGCACTCGACCAGGGAGAATGTTTTTGTTGTGTGGTGCACCACATCTACCGTCAGCTCCCCACTTTACCGCACAGATCAAATTAGCCAATCCGTGCTACTCGTACGCTGAGTTGGCGTATACCGATCGAATATCGATACCGATCGAACCAAGAACCTTGCGATAACTAGGCGAGTGCTCTACCAACTGAGCTTAAATGATATTTAAGAATTTTATAGTTTTAGTTAAAAAGTGCCGAAATTCTCAACTTATATGGTTATATTTAGGTGTTTGTAATGCAATGGTTATCGTCGAAGGAAATGGAAACGGGGAACCAAGTTCAAACCTTGGACTAGGCTGATTGCAATTTCTCTGAATGTTTTTAGATGAGGCTTGATAATTTGGATTATTTGGATTATTCGGATTATTGTCCTCATCTTTATTGTTATCTGTACAATTGGACACATGGTAGATATAGGTACTGAGTTAATACAGTTCTAAGTGGCAGTTATATCTAAGCTGCAGGTTAAATCCAAGCGTGACAGTAACAATAATTAACACAGCTTAACACTTGAACTCATGCAGTCATGGTTAGCAGATCGTGAACAGTATAAACCCTGTGAATTGAATAAAGGGTTAGATTCAGAGTTCTTTGAAGGCTCTCCATTATGACAAGAAGGTTCCCTCGTTCGAAGAAAAGGTTCCCGAATTCAAAGAAAAGGTTACCCGGTTCGAAGAAAAGGTTACCCGGTTCGAAGAAAAGGTACTCGAGTTCGAAGAAAAGGTTACCCGGTTCGAAGAAAAGGTTACCCGGTTTAAAGAAAAGGTTCCCTCGTTCGAAGAAAAGGTTACCCGGTTCGAAGAAAAGGTACCCGAGTTCGAAGAAAAGGTTCCCGAAATCAAAGAAAAGATTGCCCGGTTCGAAGAAATGGTTCTCGAGGTCGACAAGAAATAACTGAAGAACGCCGGAGGACACATTGGCCGAAACATTGTATAGGCTGATAACATTTCACATTGCTCTAATACCCTTCGGGAAAGGTATGAATCCAATTCAGATACAAAGGTATTCTTTCTCAAACTATGGGTATATAGTACAGCAAACTGGAATCTTTAATCTTACTGTGGCAACTAGTCTAAAGGAATGAACACTTTGGATTCAAGTATCCATATCCGGAGGGAGAATAGAGTATATTCATACCTTTTCCGATGGTATTAGCGCTATGGAAAATGCAAACAGACTTATCTAGGATTTGAACTCGGGTCAACGAGCCCATTTCCTACAACTCTAACCATTACACCACGCGCCTTAAACAGTATAATTGATAAGCTTTCACCCCGGGTTGATCGGTGACGGAGCTCGCTGATTGGTTGGATGATCACGTGGCCGGACTAATATGTGGGAAAGTTAAAAGTTAGTATACATTGAGATTCGACAAGACAGCCGTCGGATGCAGACGTGTAATGATGTGTGTTCTTCCTGTTTTTTGAGGCTCGGGAAATAAATGCGTACACCAAAAAAATATGTCTCCGAGTTCATAATTAAAACTAAGATAGGACTCCGGAGGGCTCATCGGCCGAAAACGTTGTATAGTCCGAATAATACAAATAATACTAATTATCAAGCCTCATCTCAAAAATTAAGAGAAATAAAATTAGGTTTTATTTGTGAAATACATCTTTGCGTTTAATCTTGTTTTGAATTTGAAACATACAAAAAATTTGTTCGTATGTCCGAATGAGGGTTTCTAGGAATCCACAAGGAAGTTGAAGGGGTGCTAGCCGGAAAAAATATGGGAACCACTCATTAAATTGTAAGTAAAAGTAACTCGTTGAGATGCCCTAAAGTTGGTATAAACCAGACAAAAAAGAGAGTCTATCCCCTTTTCACTAGCGCTAACCAAGGAGATTGTTTTTGAGTCTGAGGTGGAGCGCCACACCAATCATCAGCTCCTTACTTTACGCACAGATTCTTGTGCTACTCATACGCTGAGTTGGCGAGGGTCGGTATCGAACCAGTCCACAATTGTTCTTTACAAGGATGGCTTTGGCATTAAATAATCCACAGAGATTGATATGCCATTAAACAAATAAAACAAACCAACCATTACAAATTGTCATTAACCACTTCAATACCATAAAGACTTACATGTAAGTCAAATCTTAAGTTGATATTTTAAGATTGTACCATGTGACTAAACTGTATCACGTGGCATTAGCATGGCATCACTGGCAAGTGCAGATTCTACAGGGATGGCTTTGGAATTAAATAATCCACAGAGATTGATATGCCATTAAAAAATAAAGCAAACCAAATTTCTCTTCTCTTCTAATACCCTTGGGAAAGGTATGAACTCTCTTATCCCTCCAGCTAAGAGTTAAATAATACCATTACTGTTCTTTTACAAGGATGGCTTTGGCATTAATTAATGTATTAAATGTAAATGTAATGAATTATACCCATGGGAAATGTATGAACCCCCACATCTCTCCAGCTATGGGTTAAATAGTACTACTACTGTTCTTCTACAAGGATGGCTTTGGCATTAGATAATCCACAGAGATTGATATGCCATTAAACAAATAAAGCAAACCAAATTTCTCTTCTCTTCTAATACCCTTGGGAAAGGTATGAACTCTCTTATCTCTCCAGTTAAATAGTTCTATTAATGTTCTTTTACAAGGATGGCTTTGGCATTAGATAACCCACGAAGGTTGATATGCCATTAAACAAAGAAACAAAACCAAACAAAACCAAGATTTGATCACTGTTTGTTGAATCACTTTTACGTGTTCGTATCCCCACATACCATACCGTACCTCCTGCATTAAAGTTACAGAGATAATGGGAGGAGTTGAAGAATATAAAAAAACGATAAAAAACACAAGACAAAAAAAGGCAGGGAATGATTTTTTTTTGAAAGCAACATTTTTTTTAATTAAAAAAATCCGAGTGGACCTTAAAAAAGAAACAAACAAATTTTAGGAAATTATATTTTAATGTAAAGAATATTATGCACAAAAAACAGAAGTAACTAAAACAAACGAACAAAGAAGGTGGCAAATAATCTGCTGGTTGAATAAAAACAATAAACAAGAGAGAAATCCCATCATAGAAAAAAAGAAATAAAAGAGTGAGACAAGTTGTATCTAGTCATTAGAAAGTTGCATCGTCATTGTCTTCACTGCGCATGCGTAATGGTAATTCGCGGTAAAACGTTGAACGACGAGAAGAGAATTAAATAAAAGAAATCGAATAATACAAAAGATAAAGGAAACGTAAAAAAGTTTAGTTGCTAATTCTCATTTGATGGGTGATTATATTCACGCTGCTAGTTGACAGGAAATACACTTTTGTTTTGAATAAATAAAAGAAGGTTTAAAAAATTAAAGAAATGAGGGGGTAATAAAAAAAGGGAATGGAAAAGGACGGATAGAATAAGAAAGAAAGAAAGAAAGAAAGAAAGAAAGAAAGATGAGGAGAGAAACCATGGTAAGAAAAAAAGAAGGAAAGAAAAAATCCTGGTGAGAAGAAAAAAGAAAGGATCATGTGGAGAAGAAACCATTATAAGAAAAAAGAAAGAAAGAAGAAGGAAGGGAAGAAAGAAAGAAAGAAAGAAAGTATCATGAGGAGAAGAAACCATAATAAGAAAAAGAAAGACAGAAAGTATCATGAGGAGAAGAAACCATAATAAGAAAAAAGAAAGAAAGAAAGAAGGGAAGGAAGGAAGAAAGAAAGAAAGAAGTAAAGAAAGAAAGTATCCTGGTCAGAAGAAACTATAATAAGAAGAAAGAAAGAAAGAAGGGAAGGAAGAAGAAAGAAAGAAAGAAGAAAGAAAGTATCATGAGGAGAAGAAACCATAAGAAGAAGAAAGAAGAATGAAAGAAAGAAGAAGTGAAGAAAGAAAGAAAGAAAGAAAGAAAGAAAGAAAGTGTCATGAGGAGAAGAAACCATAATAAGAAGAAAGAAAGAATGAAAGAAAGAAGAAGTGAAGAAAGAAAGAATGAAAGAAAGAAAGAAAGAAAGTGTCATGAGGAGAAGAAACCATAAGAAGAAGAAGAAGAATGAAAGAAAGAAAGAAGTGAAGAAAGAAAGAATGAAAGAAAGAAGAAAGAAAGTGTCAAGAGGAGAAGAAACCATAATAAGAAGAAAGAAAGAATGAAAGAAAGAAAGAAGTGAAGAAAGAAAATAAGAAGAAAGAAAGAAAGAAAGAAGTGAAGAAAGAAAGAAAGAAAGAAAGAAAGAAAGAAAGAATTCTTCGGACAAGAAAGGAAATAAAGAATCTTGCCGAGAAGAAAGAAGTTAAGAAAAAAAAGAATCCTCGGGAGAAGAAACCATCTTTCCTTTTTTTCTCTCATCCTTTTCTTCCTCAAACAAAGCTCATCTTAAACCTCCTATTCCTCTTCCCCTATTATTTCCCTCCTTCTTTTATATCTCTGCAAATTTAGTTTTTTTAAATATTTTTCCTTCCCTTTTTATTCTTCTCTTTCTTATTCGTTTTCTTTTTTTCCTCCTTTTCTCTTCTTCAAATATAGATTTTTTTCTCTTTCGCTTTTGTCTCTTTCTTTTGGCCAACTTCAAATTTCCTTTCTCCTTCTTTTTATTATTCTCTTTTTTTTTCTTTTTTTTTTTTCGTTTTCCTTCCCTTTTCCACTCCCTTACGCCACCCCAAATTTAGCTTTTTCTTTCCTCTTCTACCTCTTTTTTTCCTTCTGCTTTATCTTTCTTTGTTTCCTTCTTCTCTTACTCCTCAACAAATTTAACTCATTCTTCTTCTTTTCTTCTTCTTCATTTTCCTTCTCGTATTTTTAATTTCATCTTTTTTCTTCCATCGAACGTTGCATTCTCCTGTCATAATCAAATTTAGTTTCTTCTTGTATTTCTCCCCACTTTATTATTATTATTATTATTATTATTATTATTATTTTAATTTTCAAACCTGTCGTAGCTGGTGGTTCACTGGAGGCTTCTGAGTATTCTAGTCGATCCCAACAGTGCTGTAGTTTGGATGGTCTCGATTCTTCTCTGATTTCTAGTTCACCCAAATTCTTTTCCAGAGCTTTGGGGATTGTTCCAAGGACACCAATTACAATTGGTACGACCTTCACCTTCATATTCCACAGCTTCCTCAGTTCTCTGGCAAGGTCTAAGTATTTGTTTATCTTTTCGCTTTCTTTCATTTTCACTCGGTGTTCGGCTGGGACAGCAAAATCCACGAGATGACAGGTTCTCTTTTTCTTGTCAATTAATACTAGGTCGGATAATAATAATAATAATAATAATAATAATAATAATAATAATAATAATAATAATAATAATAATAATAATAATAATAATTATTATTATTATTATTATTATTATTATTATTATTATTATTATTATTATTCACTTTCTTTTTGGCCCTCCTTCCATTTTCCTCCTCCTACTCATACCCGGTTTAGCTTGGTAGAGCGTCAAACTAGGAACCACAAGGTTCCGGATTCGATACCGGCCCTCGCCAACTCAACGTATGAGTAACACAGGGATCTGTGCGGTAAAGTGAGGAGCTGATGGTAGGTGTGGTGTTCCACCTCAGACGCCAAAACAATCTCCTTGGTCCAGTGCTATTGAAAAGGAGATAAACTCCCTCGCTCTCTGGCTGATACCGACATTAGGCCACCCCGACGACTTGACAACTTACTCTTACCCCACCTCAAATTTAGCTTTTTCATTTCTTCTTTCACCTCCTTTATTCCTTCTTCTGTTTTCTCTTCTAATTCTTTTTGCCTACTTCTCCTTCTCCTCCTTAAATTTAGCTCTTTCTCCTTTTATTCTTCTTCCTCCTCATATTTTTATCTTCCATTTTTATTTTCTTTCACCGAACACTTCATTCTCCATTCATAATCAAATTTAGTCTCTTCTTGTATTTCCTTTCATTTCTTTTATTATTCTCTTTATTTTTCATTCTCTTTCTCTTTTCTTCCTCCTACTCTTACCCCGCCTCAAATTTAGCTTTTACTTTTCTTCTGCCTCCTCCTTCCCTCCTTCTGTTTCCTCCTCCTATTTCTTTTTACCCCCTCTCTTTCTCCTCCTCAAATTTAACTCCTCCTTTTATTCTTCACACTCCTCTTCCTTCTCCCCGTATTTTTATCTTCCATTTTTATTTTCTTCCATCGAACACTTCATTCTCCTGACATAATCAAATTTAGTTTCTTTTTGTATTTTCCCTCATTTTTTAAAATTATTCTCTTTCTTTTTCATTCTTCTTCATTTTTCTTCCTCCTACTCTTACCCCGCCACAAATCTAACCTTTTCTTTTCCTCCTCCTCCTTCCCTCCTTCTGTTTCCTCCTATTTCTTTTTGTCTCCCTCTCTTTCTCCTCCTCAAATTTAACTATTTCTCCTCCTTTTATTCTTCTCCCTCCTCTTCCTTCTCCTTTATCCTTTATCTTTATTATTATCCTCCATTTTAATTTTCTACCACCGAACGCTTAATTCTCCTGTCATAATCTATTTTCTCCATCTTTCAATTCCTGACTCATCCTTCATGATCCTTCCTTCCTTTTCAAACGATTGTCTATTTTAACAATGGCGTCTCCTTCCGCTTTGAATTTTATTGGTATATTTTGCTATCAAAATCATTTCACTTCATCTTCTTTTCCGTTTTCCTTCTCGCTTAGATTCCCGCCTTTTTCCTGTACAATACAACCAAAATCCAAAGTCATCGTCTGCAATCATCCATATTCATCCTGATTCCTTTTCATGCAAACCGGCTAGCCAGTATTCACTAACATAAACTGTAAAGTATTTCTCTGGGACTTGGCGCCACTCATTCTTCACCATTGTCTTTCTGTTTACCATTCCTATCATTTGCAAACAGATGATTGGTTATTTTCTATCATCGCGTCGAGGGTTTCAAATTTGAAATGGCGCCCGGCTTTGTTGAAATACCAGCCGTCATACGCCGAGCAATTCTATTTTTAGGATTTTTTTTCCATCAATAAAAAAAGCAAATAAAAAAAAATAGAAGCGGATCTCAACTGGACAGAAGAATAAAATAAAAATATATAAAAAAATGATTGATTTACTTTCCATTCTAGATAAATGAAAGATGCCGGAAAATGCAGACTTGAATATCTTTTTTTTATTGATTTAATCAGTCATACCACTGGGTCAAAAAAGAATACATACATACATTACGTTTACATACAAACACTATATAGCTCAGTCGCCTGGGAATCGCAAGTTTCTGAGTTCGAGACCAGTCCCCGCCAACTCAGCGTATGAGTAGCACGAATTTTTAATCTGATCTGTGCCGTAAAGTGGGGAGCTGTCAGTAGGTGTGGTGAAGTTCCACTTCTGGAGGTCTGGTGAATGTGGAGCACCCCTTCATCACCATTACTCCCAGGTTCACTTTGGCCTGGAGTGGTGGTACCTGTTGGGGTTCCATCTATGGGTTAAATAGAAAAAAATGTTTATAAAAATATTGAGTATCCATTAAAAATGAATTTATTCAAATCTTTGTCGGCATTAAATGACCCACTGAGGTTGATGTGCCGTAAAACAAACCAAACCAAATATATATTTACCAACCCTTCCCCACAAGCAGGGTGTGACATAAGGTCAATTTCTTAAGCGGAGTTTAACAGGTTTGAATTCAGAGTTTTCTTTCGCCTAGACTGGTTACCTAGCCATGGTTTAAGAGCCCAGTCTACCCTACTATTTAGCCATAATTGTAGGGAGAACATTTGGGTGCATACCTTTTGCAAGGGTATTAGTGTTATGTGAAATGCAAATAAAAAATTCAAATCCTTTCTCAATAGAAATCACTAAAGTAAGAGACGGATTTTATCTTCTCTGATAACTTAGGATTTCCTAAGACACTAAACATTACACAACGCACCTCCAATAAATATATGTATATCATACACACACACACACACACTATATATATATATATATATATATATATATATATATATATATATATATATATATATATAAGTCTTTTGAGTTTCTGGTCGAAATACATTATTACGGAATGACGGTTCGTTAAGTTTTTCTTTCTTTGAAAGTTAAATATTGCTCTGTATTTAATCTAATCTATTGATTATTATACATTGAGCTCTCTTAGGGATTTATAAATATCCTTGTATGAATTATATGTTTGCAACTACAAGAGCATACAGTATTGTTATATAGTGAGGTTTTGAAGATCCCAAATAGAATCATCCCTTACTACCAGTCATTTGGATACCTTACATTTATATATATATATATATATATATATATATATATATATATATATATATATATAGTATGTTTGTGTGTGTTTGTGTGTGTGATATACATATATTTATTGGAGGTGCGTTGTGTAATGTTTAGTGTCTTAGGAAATCCTGGTTATATTATATATATATATATATATATATATATATATATATATATATATAGTGTTTGTGTGTGTGTGTGTGTGTGATATACATATATTTATTGGAGGTGCGTTGTGTAAATGTTTAGTGTCTTAGGAAATCCTAAGTTATCAGAGAAGATAAAATCCGTCTCTTACTTTAGTGATTTCTATTGAGAAAGGATTTGAATGTTTTTTTAAAATTATTTATATATATCTAATCTTGTCTGGTTAACACCCGGTGGGGATATTGCAACATGTATCAATTTTGAATTCAAAATAAAAACGTTCAAATAGAAGAATTTAGTTAAATTTTTTACAGTTGTAAAATAAAATAAAATATATTAAATTAATTAGATGGATAAGTAAACAAATAAAGAGATTATCTTCAATTATATATTAGAAAGATTGATGAACGAACCAGGCCCCTTTCGATTTGCTAGGCGAGTGCTCTACCGACTGAGCACTATCTCATTTTTAGTCACCTCTTCTGTCATATCAACTCTTTTAAAAACTCTTTAACAAAAAATCTTCAAAAAACTTTTCTTTACAAAATCTTTCTTCCTATACTTAGAGTCCTGGAGATCTGAGGAGACTTTACTGTCAGTGAAAAAGATGACACTAGTTGAGAAGAAATTAAAATTAAAAAGTAACTTCACAGAAATATTCCTGTTTTTCTCCTCATTATTGGTCATCTAATATATATATATATATATATATATATATATATATATATATATATATATAAAGAGAGAGAGAAGGAGAGAGAGAGAGAGAGAGATGGATATATAGATAGATATAGATAGACAGATATAGATAGACAGATAGATGTACATGTATATGTATATATGTAAAATGAAAACGGAAGTGAATCCGACGGTATGTTGAAAAAAGAAATATTAAAAAAGAAAAATGATTATAAGAAATAATACATTATTCAAAAAATAATTTTAAAAATAATAATAGTTTGAATAACATGGACAAACTCCGGACCGAAACACGTGTAAGTAAAATTGATTAAAATATCCTATTTTATCCATTCTATAATTTCTTTCCTTTATTTCTTTTTTCAATATATATATATATATATTAATTGAGATACGTTAGTACTTATCATACCAATGCTCAACTCTTCTCGGGTGAATCTTTTTTAATATTCTAAAAAAAGTTTAAAATCGACATACCCTTATATATATATATATATATATATATATATATATATATATATATATATATATATATATAATGTTTTTTTCGTCAGAAACTTACATTAAAATAAATTCTGTCATGGATGCAGAGTTTGACATTTTGGGAAAAAAAAAATTAACATATCAATCTCGCTGCAGAACACTGTATAAAGAAAATGGCGTTAAGATGGTTCTATCATCGCCATCTTCCTAGCCCCCCCTCTTCCAACCAACCTCAGTCATCATCATCGTCATGATCGTGATTGCCAGTTCGTTCATGTGAGAATCTGATCCGTGTCGAACATGACATCTTGAAAAGCCCAAGGTCAGTTCAACGCTATTCCATGACACTTTGTATTAGTTGTCACAGCTTACTCTTTCATTGTGATTTCAAATTCTATCTCCAGAGTATTGAGCAGCTTATTCAAGAATTGACACAAGAAGAAGAAGATCGAGTAACACGGAATTGTTTCGTTTTCTTTTCTATTTATTCTTAGTTGAAGACATGTCAATTATTTTCCATCGGTGCGAGTTTTTCACACCACTTTTAACTGAAGTCCAAGTGACAACAAGTCTCTTCAGGTCTCTGGGACTTTTCTAAGTACTCTAGCTGATCTTAACAGTTCGACGATTGATATCATCGTTACCTGAATATTCCACAGATCTTTCATCTCTCAGGTAAATATTACCATTATACCAGTCCTTCCAAGTTTTTTATACCAGCGATAGCTAGTGGTCAATCACTGGAGCATAAATGACAAAAAGTCTCTTCAGGTCTCCAGGACTTTTCTAAGTACTCTAGCTGATCTTAACAGCGCTGTAGTCTTGGTCTCCAGTCGCCTTCTGATCTCCAATTCGCCTAGTCTCTTTTTCAGATCACAAAGAACACCAATCTATTAATAATAACTGACCCAGTGTGGTAGTACCTGTTAGGGTTCCATCTATGGGTTAAATAGAACAAAATGAGTTCTAAAAAAAATTTTTTTTTAAGAGTTTTTAAAAATTTGAGTAACCATCAAGAATGAATAAAACAGAACGTCTTCAGCATAAAATAACCCAACAAGGGTTGACATGCCGTAAAATCCAACCAACTAAACTAACCAACCTACTACTCCTTTAAATTGATTCCACCTCGTTACACCAACTACAATTGATATCACCGTCGCCTGTATGTTCCACATCTTCGTCAGTTCTCTGGTAATATTGTTACATAATTGTGTGTTGGCGTGGGTTTGTGACAATACCCTGCAGCAAGAATTCTAGGGGCCCAAGTGGAAAAATACCAGACCATTTGTAAGCTTGACCCCAAAGTCGGGAATCTCGCACGTCAAGTGTTTTTAGGAAATTAGTTTCAACCAGAGATGAAGCAGAATAGACGTGTTCTACTGAGAAAGGCATGGTCAGCTACAAATATTTTTTCAGTCATATGGAGGTCCGATCTCCCTGGCAAGCTGAAGCGAGAGTTCTTCCAGGCGGTGGTTGTGTCGGTGCTGCTGTATGGCTGCACCACCTGGACCCTAACAAAGCGTCTTGAGAATAAGTAAGCTAGATGGGAGCTGCACAAGAATGCTGCGTGCAGTCTTGAATAAGTCGTGGAAACAGCATCCCACAAGGAAACAGCTGTACGGTCACCTGCTCCCCCCCCCATCTCACAAACTATCCGAGTGAGACGGACAAGACATGCAGGACACTGCTGGAGAAACAAGGATGAACTCATAAGCGACGTTCTCCTGTGGAAGCCAACACATGGATATGCAAGTGTGGGGCGCCCAGCAAGGACCTACATTGACCAGCTATGTGAAGATGTTGGCTGCTCCGCAGAGGAGCTTCCAGGTGTAATGAATGATAGGGAAGGATGGCGAAAGATTGTCATGGTTACCCGTGCTGCATGCGCGACATGATGATGATGACAAGAACCAAAATCTTGTTAATTAATTGCATGACTTAAAAAGAATCCCTTAAAAAGGGAGCCCATAGCAAAAGAAGCAGCTAGAATCTAGACGATAACACGACCGGCCAAAGTAGAAGACGAAAATACAACCACTAGACGTAGAAAGAAGAAATGGAAACAAGTAAATCACAACACAACTCACTCTCTCTCTCTCTCTCTCTCTCTCTCTCTCTCTCTCTCTCTCTCTCTCTCCTCCTCTCAATAACCTTCTCTCTTCCTTCAATCTTTCTCTAAAACGTCTCTCTCTCTCTCTCTCTCTCTCTCTCTCTCTCTCTCTCTCTCTCTCTCTCTCTCTCTCTCTCTCTCTTCCTCCTCTCCCAATAACCTTCTCTCTTCCTTCAATCTTTCTCTAAAACGTCTCTCTCTCTTTCTCTCTCTCTCTCTCTCTCTCTCTCTCTTTCTTCTCTCTCTCTCTTCCTCCTCTCCCAATAACCTTCTCTCTTCCTTTAATCTTTCTCTAAAACGTCTCTCTCTCTCTCTTTCTCTCTCTCTCTCTCTCTCTCTCTTTCTCTCTCTTTCTCTCTCTCTCTCTCTCTCGTTCTTCCTCCTCTCACTACAACCTCTACTTTTATTCTTTCTCTTACACCTCCTCTCACTAGAACCTCTCCCATCCTTCTTTCCATTCTCTCTCCCCCCCTCTCTCTCTCTCTCTCTCTCTCTCTCTCTCTCTCTCTCTCTCTCTAATACCTTTCTCTATCACACGAGTACTCTCTCAATTATACACCCGCAATGGGATATATAACAATACTAGAAGTGGCTACCCGGCGTCGCTTGGGTAAAGGGGGTTTAAAAGTTAGTATCGCAGATCCATTATTACTCATTACAAGTTATATCCTCACTGGATGCCCCATAAAATTCCCCACGTAAATATATAACAATATAGTAAGAAATTTAAATCCATAATCTACATTGTAAAAAAAATACAATATAAATGAGGCGATTTATTCAATCAATCAACATCATATTTCAATTACCTTCTATTACTATACAAATTTTAATTTAAAAATATCTTCCCAAATATAAATAAAATCTCCATTATTTTTGCTTAAAAACCAAGCCCTGGACAAAAATAGAGTGCACTGTTCAGGCCAAAATAGGTCGCTTTTATAGTCAAATAAAAGTTGCAATGCACCATGGGTAGTCACCCATAATGCCTCGCAACCTCTATAAAAAGTCCATTCTGCCCCCTCTAACTTCTTGATACTTCTTACTCAGAGCGGGCATAATGACGTACCACATTCCTTCTTCCCTCAACCACATTCTTTTCCTTGCCAGGGACAGTTTCGCAGCCCAGGCATCGAGGACGCTTTGAGTCAGGTAAGTTCGACTCGTTACTACAATGTACTACCACACTGGGTCAGAGTGGAACTTGGAGCAATGGTAACGATTTATAAATATATATATTTACTTTGTCACTAATTGTTTTATTTTCGAAGTTTCCCCCGGACATACACATATACACAACTTCCCTTTATATATGTATAGATAGAAGATGGATTACCATTATACCATTCCTTCCTAGTTTTTCATACCAGCGATAACTGGTGGTCAATCCCTGGAGCAAGTTTCTTTATGTCTCCAAGACTCTTCTGATTATTCTAGCCGATCTTAACAATGCTGTTATCTGGGTGGTCTCGATTCTTCCTCTAATTTCCAATTCATCCAGGGTTTTTTTTTCAAATTCTTGGTGACCATTCCAAAGGCACCAATTACAATTGGTATCACCGTCGCCTGCATGTTCCACAACCTTTTCAGCTCTCTCATAAGACATCATTATATCACTTTTTCTGAGTTTTTCATACTAGTTATAGCTGGTGGTCATTTACTGGATAATAAGTGACGACAAAACAAGTTATTTCTGTGTATTCTAGCCGATCTTAACAAAGCTGTGTTCTGGATGGTCTCAATTCTTCCTCTGATTTCCAGACAGATAGACGGATAGATCTAAACAATTACTTCAGCTCATCTCTGTCTGTCTGTCTCTGTCTGTCTGTCTGTCTCTCAGGTTTGGTTTATTAATTTAACGGCATATTAACTCCTTATTGGTTATTTAATGCCGAAACTGAAATTCCTGAATTTAAAAACCTAGAAATCGTTGGACGAGAAGATCCACCCCTATCTATGTAAAAAGTAAAAAAAGTTGTCGGGCCGGCCTAAAATCGGTAACAGCCAGTCAGCGAGGGAGTATATCCCCTTTTCAATAGCGCTAGACTAAGGAGATTGTTTTGGCATCTGAGGTGGAGCGCTACACCTACCATCAGCTCCTTAATTTACCGCACAGATCCCTGTGCTACTCATACGCTGAGTTGGCGAGGACCGGTATCGAACTAGGAACCTTGTGGTTTCTAGCCGAACGCTCTGCCGACTGAGCTAACCCGGCCCCTTATTCAAAAATATGAATATGTTGTAGTAAAGACGATGGAGTGTCCAATTAGTGGTATCAGCCGAACAGTGAGTGAGTGTATCCTCTTTTCGCTACCGCTAGACCAGGAAGTTTGTTTTTGCTTAGATAGAGCGCGTCACCAACCGTCAGCTCCCAGATGCTTTACCGCACATATCAGATTACCCAAGCAGTGCTTAGTTGGTGAGGGCCGATACCCGGAACCTTGCAATTCCCAGGTGGATGTTTTACTGACTGAGTTAAACTAGTCACAGCAGTCCGAAAATAAGTACATCTCTTACATATACTAGCAAAAAAACGCCCTCTGGGCTTTGTAAAAATAAATTTTTGAAGGATATTGCTTGAGGGGATGGGAAAATCAAAGAAATGAAATAAAATTAGTATTATTAGCGTTATTCGGACTATTGTCCCCATCTTCATTGTTATTTGTACAACGTTTCGGCCGATATACCCTCCGGCCTTCTTCAGGTATTTCTTGTCGGACTCGGGAACATTCTTTTCGAACTCGGGAACTTTCTTGTCGTATTGGGGAGCCATCACGGAACTCTGAACCTAACCCTTTATTTATTCCACGGGGGTATCCTGTTCTCATTCCGCTAACCATAGCTGGGGTAGGAGTTGTGTTAATTAATTATTTTTCTAACTGCTTTCACTCAGGAACCAGAGATAAATGTCACTTAGAACTGTCTTTTAACCTAACTGCCTAATCCACTCGGCCATGTGTCCAATTGGACAATTGAGTGTGAATTTTGGGACCTTATAAACCTAATGTCTTGATTTGGCTAGAATATCTACCAATTTTACTTATGTATGATTTTTTACCTAGACTCATATTGGGTTTTTTTGTTTGTTTTTTTCTCCTCAATCTGATCTGGCCTTCTAAGTGACAGTTATCTCTGGTTCCCGAGTTCAATCCTGAGTGAAAGCAGTTAGAAAAATAATTAATTAACACAACTCCTACCCCAGCTATGGTTAGCGGAATGAGAACAGGATACCCCCGTGGAATAAATAAAGGGTTAGGTTCAAAGTTCCGTGATGGCTCCCGAATACGACAAGAAAGTTCCCGAGTTCGAAAAGAAGGTTCCCGAGTCCGAGAAGGTTCTCGAGTCCGACAAGAAATACATGAAGAAGGCCGGAGGGTATATCGGCTGAAACGTTGTACAAATAACAATGAAGATGGGGACAATAGTCCGAATAACGCAGATAATACTAATCTTCAAGCCTCATCTCAAACATTCAGAGAAATGAAATAAAATGTTTAATATTAAAAAAGATGAATTACTTAATTAAAAAGCATCATATTCATTCCACTCCACGGAGATGTTTGTTTTGTTTTACGATAGTATGGACCTTCAAAACGTTTCTAAAAAAATTCTGATTTCATTATTTAGACTCTTATCTTTATAGAAAAATTTTAAAATTGTACTTGTAAAGTGTATTTTGTTTGGATTTCATAAAATTAAATTACAGGAGGGGTCAACCTAGTAAAAAAAATATATCCCCTAATATATTTTAGATAAAAAAAAATTATTTTAAACATAAGTTCATCTTATTAGTTTAAAAAATTTCGTGAAAATTTGACTCTTAATTGATTTTTCATATCATTTTTTTTAAATTATTGTGACGTAAGCAGTGACGTAGTTTCGGTTACAGACAGAAAGAGACCGAATCTCCATTATTAATAGATTTATACCATTTTATTTTTCGTTACAGATTTAAAAAAAAAAACGACAGATGTTTCCCAGACGATTTATCTTACGATTTGGAGAGTTCAATTCGCTCACTCATCCACATAATTTAGTCTCTTCCCGTGGGGATAGCTGAAAAATGAAGACTATGGAACTAGACCAACCAATATCCACGCCCGGAAGCATCCATATTTATATAGTCATATAAGACATTCCACTGAACATCCTACAATGTGTGGTGTATTCAATTGCAGCTAGAATACAACAGTGTTTGGAAAATTAAAATGACCAATATTTGAAAGTTAAACTCTACACTGTCAAACATTTCCTCGTATAGTGTGGAGTTTTTTCTAATCAGAAAGAAATACTTCAAATGATATGAGGGATCTGTTTGAGAATACTAACATGGATGACATTTTATCCTTATTGAGAGAAATAAAAATGTATCGAAAATTATGAATCGTATATAAAATACATCCACGAAATACATCTACAAAAATTACACCTGTAAAGGAAACCTGAGTACCAACTTTTATTTAACTCTAACAGTTTTTGGCATTAAATAACCCACAATGTTATTATGCCGTTAAAGAAATCAATCCGAAACCAACGAAATAAAGTTAATGGAAATTAAGGTTAAATCAAACTTAACTGACCTAAATTCCATCATTGTATGTCACCCTGCCGAAAGAAAAAAACACCAAAAATCAGGGAATTAACCGAATTTAATGATATTTTTGTATTGATATATTAATGAATAAAAGATATAATGCACTAGTTATTTTATTTAAAAACTTCTACATTTTTCAGGTCAGTTAATTTGAACTACGTATATTTGAGAATCGGTGTTGCGCCTCAAAGATACGTGGTTCAAATTAATTGACCTAAAAAATGCAAAAGTTTTGAAATAAAATAACTGGTGCATAATATTTTTTATTCATTAATATATCAACACTGAAAACTTCATTAAATTCGGTTAATTCCCTGATTTTTGGTATTTTTTCTTCTTTTGGAGTGGTGACATACGATGGTGGAATTTAGGTCCGTTAAGTTCGATTTAACCAAAATTATTTATACCCATTTGGAGATAATAAGAACTTGAAATATAGAAACTTTTATCAGAATGATTTGATTCGGAATTAAATGACCCGAAAGGGGTTGATATGCCGTAAAATAAACAAAACAAACCAAACATCTAATTGTCAATCATGCTGTTTTACTCATGTCTTAGTGGAAAACGAAATGGCTCCAAACCCTTCCCATATATGGACTGAAGGCGTCTCAAAGAGAATTGCACCTCGGTTGGCCAATTCTAGGTCAAAACATTTGTTACACATTGCTTTTGTAAATACTCCCATAATGGACTGTTCTGTTTTTTATTAGAAAAAAAGGGAAGAAAAGGGACTTGCTACGCAGAAAAACATAATAAGAAAGAAAGAAAGAGAGTGGGAGAAGAGGGTTATGGAGTTGCGCGCGCGAAAGCGATAATTTTAAACTGTTTCTATCGAACATAATGAAAATATGAAAAGAAAAAAGGAAAGAAAAAAAGGACAAGAGAGAGAGAGAAGAGAGAGAGAGAGAGAGAGAGAGAGAGAGAGAGAGAGAGAGAGAGAGAGAGTTAAATCAAGATTATTCTTTTTATATATTGAACTATTTTACAATAGCTCTTAAATAAACAAACGTTGTAATAATTAAATTATCATACTGTGATAGATCCATAGGTCAATGCTAGTGTTATCTATATTATCGAATCAAAATTTATAATAACCGTATTACGGTTGGTTCCCGCTAAATCTGTGCAGATGAGTTGTGTATCCTGAAAAATATGTTGATGTAAGCAAATAACACATTAATTTAGCAATAGCTCTTAAGTAAACAAGCGTTGTAATAATTAAATTATCATTTTGTGGTATATCCATAGGTCATGCTAGTATTATCTATATTATCGAATCAAGATTTATAATAACCGTACCACGGTTGGTGCAGATGGGTAGTGTGTCCTGTAAAATATATATGATATATATGATATATATATGTAAATAACACATTTAACCTTATTTATTAGTGCTATGTGAAATGCCAACAGCTTCGTCTAGGAATTGAACTATGGGTTAAATAGTAGGGCAGACTGGGCCCCTCAGCCTTGGGTAGGTAACCAGTCTAGGAGAGGGATAACTCTGAATTCAAAATTCCCTCCAGCTATGGGTTAAATAGTAGGGCAGACTGGTCGCTTCAGCCTTGGATAGGTAACCAGTCTAAGAGAGGGATAACTCTGAATTCAAAATTCCCTCCAGCTATGGGTTAAATAGTAGGGCAGACTGGGCCCTTCAGCCTTGGGTAGGTAACCAGTCTAGGAGAGGGATAACTCTGAATTCAAAATTCCTGAGGTCGGTCGTTGATTGGGTTTGTGGCAACCCTTGATGCACCAATTCTTTCCTATCGACTGTGCCAAAAAGTGTGGATGGTCCAACACAAGCCTTCACCACTATAAACAAATAACTGTGTGGATGTTCATTATATGAACCCTCATACGTCGATCGACGGGAGAGTCCATCACAAATAACACATTTATCATCTTATACGAAAATTAATCTTTATTGATTTAACATATACATGAGAAGTAAAACAAACATTGTAATAATAAAATTATCATACTGTGGTATATCCACAGGCCCTGCTAGTACGCATTATTGCACCTATGGAAAAGAAAATCTTATGTATATTTACCAACCCCTCTGCACGAGCAGGATGTGACACAAGGTCAATTTCTTAAGCGGGGTTTAACAGGTTTGAATTCAGAGTTTTCCTTCTCTCAGACTGGTTACCTAGCCAAAGTTAAAGAGCCCAGTCTGTCCTGCTATTTACCTATAGCTGGAGGGAGAATTGGATTCATACGTTTCCCAAGGGTATTAGCACTATGTGAAATTCAAACAGCTTCGTCCAGGAATTGAACTCGGGTTGACGAGTCCACTTCCTATGACTCTAACCATTAGACCACGCGCATCCATAAGAAAATCTTATAGCAGAGTTTTTCCAACCTTTTTCATCTCACGGCACAGTGAAATTGATCGAGGTACACCATCAGTATATAAACATATTATTATTTTATCATTTAAATTTTAAAAGAAAAGAAATAGTGAAAATGTACTACAAGTGTAAAAGAAAACAATGTAATTTTATTTCTAATGGTATATTTTTAATCAATTAAAACAAAAAAAAATTAAAGTAATAGAATAAAAATATAAAAGGATGATCAACCGTCCTCAACAGTCGCGGCACACCCACGGAAGCTTCACGGTACACTAGTGTGCCACAGCACACCAGTGGAAAAACTCTGTTCTAGAGACTCCAGTTCCAAAGCTCTTGAAAGTGCTGAGTCACTCCTTGCCTCTACTACCAGTTTCACTGACGTTTTTCTATGCAAAAGGATGAAACCCCTCCTCACAAAATATAGTCGTAAGCAGGGGCCGGGTTAGCTCAGTCGGTAGAGCGTTCGTATAGAAACCACAAGGTTCCTAGTTCGATACCTGTCCTTGCCAACTCAGCGTATCAGTAGCACAGGGATCTGTGCGGTAAAGTAAGGAGCTGATGGTAGGTGTGACGCTCCACTTCAGACGCTAAAATACTCTTCTTGGTCTAGCGCAAGTGAAAAGGGGATAGACTCCCTCGCTGATTGGCTGATACCGACTTTAGGCCGCTCCGACGACTTACTTTATAACACTAAATGCATCTGGATTAATAGTGAGGTAGACTGGGCTCTTTAACGTTGGCGAGCTAATCCGTCTAGAAGGGAAACCCGCTTAAGAAGTTGACCTTGTGCCACATCATCTTCGTGTGGGAGTATTGTTAAATATACATACATGAATAGAAATTAATAGGCTGTGAACAAAATATAAGATCCCTTATGGCAAGCCCCAACCCCTTTTATCATATGGGTGCTAGAAGGCGGTGGCTGCGGGTCTACATGTCCTGGGAATGACCCATTCATCACCATTGCTCCCTGGTCCACTCTGGCCCGGAGTGGTAGTACCTGTTAGGGTCCCATCTATGGGTTAAATAGAAAAATGTATTTATGAAAAAATTGTATTATCCATTAAGAATTGATTTATTTCAAAACTTTATCGGCATTAAATGACCCACTGATGTTGATATGCCGTAAAACAAAACAAACCAAACTAAAGACAAACATGGGCAAAAGAAAACAATGTAATTTTATTTCTAAACGTATATTTTTAATCAATTAAAACAAAAAATATTAAAGTAATAGAATAAAAATATAAGAGGATGATCAACCGTCCTCAACACTCACTTCACGGTACACTAGTAGAAAAACTCTTTTAGGGGTAATTAAGAAAATAAATTTAATTGATATTTTTTTATCACTTTAATATAACAAGCAATTAAGAACTGAATTTAAGTTTTTGTCATATGTACAAAACAGTTTTTAGAAAAACAGAATTAGGTTTCAAAATACCAAAAGTCAAGGATTACATTTTTTAATTTTATTAATTATCTTCCACCTATTCTCTCTTACCTAGTCACTCCCTGGTGTTCTTAAAAAAAAAAGTCCGGTCATGGACCAGGTCCTTTTGTTAATATATATATATATATACATACATACATATATATATACACATATATACACACACACACAGGGTGTCCAAAAATAATGTATACACTCTTTTTTTGTATTCTTTCTCTTGTATCAATTTTATATTCTATTTCTATGATTTTAGATGAGGCTTGATTATTAATATTATTTCTAATATTCGGACTATTGTCCCCATCTTCATTGTTATCTGTACAACGTTTCAGTCGATATACCCTCCGGCTATCTTCAGGTATTTCTTGTCGGACTCGGGAACCTTCTCGGACTCGGGAACCTTCTTTTCGAACTCGGGAACCTTCTTGTCGTAATCGGGAGCCATCACGGAACTTTGAACCCAACCTTTTATTCAGTCCACGGGGGTATCCTGTTCTCATCCCGCTAATCATAGCTGGGGTAGAGGCGTTAAGCTGTGTTAATTATTATTCTATTTTACTGGTGCCTCTGACCAGGATTGAACCTGCAATCTAGAGATAACTGTCACTTAGAACAGTCTTAACCTAACTCCTTTATCAACTAGGCCATGTGTCCAAAGAAGGTTCCCGAGTCCGACAAGAAATACTTGAAGAAGGCTGGAGGGCACATCGGCTGAAACGTTGTACAAATAACAATGAAGATTATGACAATAGTCCGAATAATACAAATAATACTAATCTGTCTTATGGTGTCAAAATATACGATGTTGATATCTACGCTTGGTTTGCTGACTGAATCACTAAAGAGAAACATGGGTGCTACTTCTTTTAAACGTCTTATTCTCAAACTCTGTTCTGCATAAGTTTTAATTGCGTTCCTTCAAGGGTCAGTGGGTGTCCCTATTTTTCAATTATCTTGTTTGAAAAACGCCAACCGTTAATATAGGAAACGAAAAGTTAATTGGAAGGTTGCCTTCTGGTCTTTCACTGACACTTCAGGTAACCTTTATGTCGTCCGGGGAGTAGGGGGGAACCCCCCGTTGGGAAAGAAATGGCCGCCCCTAAATCTTAGAATAGGCAAATCAATATTCAGAAAAATGGATTGAAGGAAGGAATTTTTCAGACTTTAACATGAAATTTATCTGCTGACATTATTGCCGTTTCTTGTATATTTCGAGTCGGTGGGGTGCCGAGTGTGGGCCGGGCTATATGCTTCTATGTGGCAAACGGAAAATCCACATCATGTGTAAAATAAAATATCTTTACATATATAAAGGCCAGTTTGTGTGTATGTATGTCCGGAGGAAACTATGAAAATAAAGCAATTAACGACAAAGTAAATATATATATACACATTTATTATCACCAGATCTTGCTTTTTGAGCAAAAATAAAGAAGATTTGATTTATATTTGTAAAGATAGGTAAAAATAAAATTTAAATGATAATAGCATAATTTTTTTTTTTTTTTTTTTTTTTTGCATTTTGTATTTTAAATAGGAGGCATTAATTTTACTTTTCAGAGTGCCTGTATCAACTCAAGGTCTTTTTGTGTAGAGATTCTAATGGGTCATCCTGTGATGATCCAACTCTTGATTCAGTAATAATGGATCTGCGAGACTACTTTTTTTTAACCCTTCGCCCCCTTAAATCTCCTTAAACGTATTGTTGTGTCGAAATTGAAGGACTCTAATGGATGTAAACATTTTCCAAAAGCTATTGAGGAAGTAGAATTTGTTGGAACTTGGGACCAGTTTAAGACAGTTTTATACACTCAAAATTTGAACATGCAACATCAGACAGTCCTCATTGTTTTTTTAAAACAAGTTTTAATAAATACATGACTGGTATTATATATCTATATATAATTTGTTTTATTTTAATACATATTTAGAGTTTACATTTCAAATTGTTTTATTTTTTAATCCTGTAATGAATTTGATGATTTTACTTACTTAGGGTACAAACTCGCTGACATTGAATTTTTTACCCTCAGGCAATATATTTTAAAAATCTATTCTTACATCGCCCGGAGGGTGTTTTTATTTTGTACTAGTGTTATTAATGTATAAATTATTGAATGTATAAATTGTAAGGAAAATTATATAAGATGTATACAATTTTTGAATAACAAAGTTTTTTTATCGTAAAATCAATGTTTTTTTGTTATCTTCTTTTAAAACAACCCTATATTGGACAAAATAACTTTTTTTTGCCGTAATGGACTTTTTCAAAATATTGCCAATACATAAAACAGACAATTATTCAGTTAAGTAACATAATTTCATTTATTAGTAAAAAAAAAAATATATAGGAAATAAAAACAAATTTAATAATATCGAATTGGTTTGATGAAAAGGATTAACAGATCACTAAACGTCAAGTGGGAAGTTTTTTGGGAGGTAAACTGGAGGGTTTTTTGTTGTTGTTTTTTTTAAATTCGCACTTAGATACGAAAGTATCAATCATTTATTCAATATAATTCACTAATAAGCAAGTCTTAGGCAGTAGTTTCCCTCCCCAATCCAATAAGCCTGATGGTATATTATATACTGCTAGGGGCACCTTGAGTAGTGGTAATGATGCTAAGACCCCGAAACCACGTTCGGACCCCATGACCATCATCTAATGAAGGCTCTATTGGAACAAATCCTTCATAAAACACACTTTATACCATACACTATCTCTAATTGTCTAAAAAGTTCAGGTGAACACAGTTAAAACGCTGGGAAATTAAAAAATTTGGCGCGGAAATAAGACGTTGGTTGGTTGGTTGAATTTATACCAAGTCATCACTTGGGTTATTCTATGTCGTAAATGTTTTTGTTTTATTCATTCATGGGTGCCGTTATAGTATGTGCCCTACCTTTTTGATTCTATTATAGTGTGTACCCTACCCGGTTTGAATGTGTCCTACCTCAATAAGAGTATATCTATAGATATAAGTAGTTAAACTATATAAGTATTGAAACTAATTATTTGTCACATATATTCAATTTCAAGAAATGCAATTCAGTCATAAGCTGTATATAGTAATTAAGAATAATTAAAAAAGAATTTATCCATAATTTACATGAATCAGAGATCTATTTAATTCTAAAATATTCAAAATTTCTGAAATAGGGTTAGGGTTAGCAGTTATTATTATAACCTTATGATATGCTTTTTATGGTAGGCCACATACTATAAGAGATACATGATTTTGTAGTCCACATTCAAAAGGTAGGCCACATACTATAAAGGTACCCATTTATGTTGGGTAATTCAATTTTTACTAGCATGACCAGTGAATATATCACAGTATAATGATTTAATTATTACAACGTTATGTATGTTTAGTTAAGAGCTATTGTGAAATAGTTCAATATGTAAAAAGCATAATTATCTTGATTTAACTCCACTCACTCTTTTTTAAAAAGAGGTTTGTAAATATTTACATTGATTTGCCGATACAAATCTTGTGGAGGCGTTTAAAATATCTACATTAATTTGCCGACAAAAAAAGTGACAAAATCACGATTAGGAAATATCAAAGTTGGGCCGGAAATTCACCTGACACTGGCTCGCTAAAATATAGCGTAAATTAAGGCAGGAGGCCGGGAAAGCATGAGATCAAAATTACTAAAATATATTCCGTAATTCACAATTTCAATATTACAAATAAAACAAATATAACTTCTTTTTTATTTCGATCCATTTTGATTTTACGTTGGGCATTTAAGCGATGCAAAGACCGTTTGGAACGTTTCATTTTTTAAATTGGGTGGAAAAAAAGGGAACAAAGAATAAATCTGCGATTAAGCGACTCCAGATAATCTGGATTTAAATTTTTACGTTGCATCATGAACAATTTTGACGGTCTCATTTTAACAAGAGGTTGTTGCAGGATGATAACGGGCGGAAGATTTAGGAACAAGCGTATTGATATATAGACAAGTAAGGGCCGGGTTAGCTCAGTCGGTAGAGCGTTCGGCTAGAAACCACTATGTTCTTCGTTCGCTACCGGCCCTCGCAAACTCAGCGTATGAGTAGCACAGAGATCTGTGCGGTAAAGTAAGGAGCTGATGGTAGGTGTGGCGCTCCACCTCAGATGCCAAAACAATCTCCTTAGTCTAGCGCTATTGAAAAGGGGATAGACTCCCTCGCTGAGTGGCTGATACCGACTTTAGGCCGCCCCGACGACTTATTAAAACTCATTCTAAAATTTGGCGGGTTAATGAGACGTTGGCTGATTGGTTGGTTGGTTTTACGGCACCTCAACCCTTATAGGGTTATTCTATGTCAAAGATGTTTTTATTTTAATGATTCATGTTGGGTATTCAATTTCATAAGTCTATTTTTAAACATAGTAGGGCCGGTTAATCTCAGTTGGTAGAGCGTTCGGCTAGGAATCACAAGGTTCCTGGTTCGATACCGACTCTCGCCAACTCAGTGTATGAGTAGCACAGGGATCTGTGCGGTAAAGTGAGGAGCTGATGGTAGGTGTGGCTCTCCACCATAGACGCTAAAACAATCTCCTTGGTCTAGCTGTCTTCCTCGCTGTCTGGCTGATACCGACATTAGGCCGATACGACGACAACGACTATTTTAAACATAGTTAAAACCCATTTTTAAAAATCTATCTAGCCCATATATGGGACATTAACAGGTTCTACAACTCCGGCTCAAGGTGGACCTGGGAGTAATGGCAATGAAAGGTAATCCACACTCTCCAGAGCTCCAAAATTTGGTATGTTGACATTATTGTTGTTTCTTGTATATTTTGTCAGTCAAAGCTTTGAAATTCAAAAATCTGGCGGAGAAATAAGACGTTGGTTAGATTTTAGGGCATATCAACCCTTGTTGGGTTATTTTATGCCGAAGACGTCTTTGTTTTATTCATTCATGTTGGACATTCGATTTTTTTTTAAATTAGAGTAATGGTGATGAAGGGGTACTTCATTCTCCCCATGGCCGCCCTGTCGGTGGGGCGTTAGAATGCACCGACTGCACCTCTGCAGAGGGGTAAGACTCCCCCAATGGAGCCACCTGTTGACCGTGGGTGGCGACCCGTGATGCTTAACAATAGAACCCAGGTGGATGATCAGGTTACGTCAAGCCCTAGCACCTATATGATTGCTCCAACCCTTATTGCCCTTATAGCAATCCCCAACCCTTTTATCATATGGGTGCTAGAAGGCGGTGGCTGCAGGTCTACATGTCCTGGGAATGACGTTAAATTCTATCTGAGGTTCCAGTTTTGGAGGTTTGGAGGTTTGGAGGCTTGGGGAATGTGGAGCACCCCTTCATCACCATTGCTCCCTGGTCCACTCTGACCCGGAGTGGTAGTACCTGTTATGGTTCCATCTATGAGTTAAATAGAAAACATGAGTTTATAAACAAAATTGTATTATCCATTAAAAATGAAATTATTTCAAAACTTTATCAGCATTAAACATTTTTTTTTACCAATAGAAGTATTCGGCATAAAATAACCCAAGGGTTTGACATGCCGTAAACCCAGCCAACCAAACCAAACCAGAACTGGAACCTCACCATTAGATGCAATTGAGTCCAGAACATTCAGATCAGGTAAAGGTTTATTTGTTACATAATTATGGAACCCTAATATCTTTTTAAGGTAGTATAGAAATCCTTATGGCGATCAGTACAGCTGATGGCCTTGAGAGTGAGTGACAATGCTTGACCTCACTCTGACCTTGCCTTGCGGGATAGACCGTGAGAATTGGAAGGCAATAGAAAAGCCCCCTTCCGGTTTAAGGTGTAAGCAACTCAGTTAGAGAGTTAGGAGTTAGAAACGAAGCTAGCAATATGTGAGACTCACTGCGTGATTGTCTGGTCTGGGGTTCTACGAATAAAGTAACATCAAAAGTAAATCGAAGTCTTGTTGTTATTACTAAAAGCTATCAATGACACAAGGCTTCTGATAAGGAACGATCCCCAGCAGGAACCAGACCCGGAACCCTCAATAGAGACCAGACGAGACCTTAGAAGATATACCAGATCCGGCCAGAAGAATAGACGACCAGAGTAAGACGTAAGAGGTATATAACATATAGATATATAGTGCCGGTAAAGAGGTATGCAACAAATATACCTATGTGGTACCGTCGAAGAAAAGGCACTACGTAACAAACATATTATTGTTTATCAAACTCAGATGTTTGTACAAATGGAAGGTAAATGAAATCTGTAAAAACACTTTTACAATAGCTATCTTTTGGCAAATCCGACAAACTATCATATGGAACCTCGTTATCAAACCTTAAAAATCAATATCCACCCCACCCACCCTCTCTCTCTCTCTCTCTCTCTCTCTCTCTCTCTCTCTCTCTCTCTCTGTTCGATACCAGAGGCAAGATAAACAGTGAAACCAATCAGTAAACGAATAGAAATCATGACCTTTATCGATAATCAAATCATGAGGCCTGTTACCCGCCGCCTCCGCTTCGTTTACGTCGCTATGAGAACTTTAATGCAGCATTCAGTATCGCCTGGTGGCGACATCTACCTCAAATTGCGTCAAGGGGGGTAATTTAAGGAATTAGATAAACTTGCCTCACGACTGGCTTTCCCCTAATGGCCGGGTTTGCTTTCGCTAATTATCTCTTAAGTTTTTATTTTTATCTTGTGTTTCTTCGAAATATTCACACTTCAGCGTGAACAATTGATAGTGTAATACATCGCGTGGTGTAACGGATATCGTTACTGAAATTGGATGCGGTGAGACGAGTTCAAATTCTGGACGAGGCCACTTCTGCGTGAATAATTCATAGTGTAATACATCGCGTGGTGTAACGGATATCGTTATGAAATTGGATGCGGTGAGACGAGTTCAAATTCTGGACGAGGCCCACTTCTGCGTGAACAATTGATAGTGTAATACATCGCGTGGTGTAACGGATATCGTTACTGAAATTGGATGCGGTGAGACGAGTTCAAATTCTGACGAGGCCCACTTCTGCGTGAACAATTGATAGTGTAATACATCGTGTGGTGTAATGGATATCGTCATTGAAATTGGACACGGTGAGACGAGTTCAAATTCTTGGACGAAGCACACGTCTGCGTGAACAATTGATAGTGTAATACATCGTGTGGTGTAATGGATATCGTCATTGAAATTGGACACGGTGAGACGAGTTCAAATTCTTGACGAGGCACACGTTGCGTGAACAATTGATACATCGTGTGGTGTACGTCATTGAAATTGGACACGGTGAGACGAGTTCAAATTCTTGACGAGGCACTCTGCGTGAACAATTGATAGTGTAATACATCGTGTGGTGTAATGGATATCGTCATTTTGGACACGGTGAGACGAGTTCAAATCTTGGACGCACACTCTGCGTGAACAATTCATAGTGTAATACATCGTGGTGTAACGGTTATCGTCGATGAAATTGGATACGGTGACGACGAGTTCAAATTCTGGACGAGGCTAGTTGTATTTCACATAATGCTAATACCCTTGGGAAAAGGTATGAATACAACTATTCTCCCTCCAGCTATGGGTAAATATGACAGACTGGGTCTTTAACATTGGTTAGGCAACCAGTCTAGGAGAAAGAATACTCTGGATTCAAACCTGTTAAACTCCACTTAAGAAATTGACTTTGTCTCAAATTCTGTTCATGTGAAGAACTGGGTAAATATAGGATACCTCGCTTTACGTCGTTTCGGCCTACGTCAAAATCTTTTTTTTTCTTTCTTCCATAGACGTTTTATTCTTTCCTTCCTCTCATATTTTTTTTCTTTTTTTCATGTTCTATTTTTTTCTTTCTCCCATATTTTTTTCCTCGCACACTTCTTTCATTTCTTCCTAATACATTTTCTTTCTTTCTCCAAAATTTTCTTTTTTCCTTCTTCCTCCCACATTTTCGTTATTTCTTTCTTTCTTTCTTTCTTTCACATTCTATTTTATTTCTTCTATACTTTCTTTTTTTCTTCCTCGTATATTCTCTTTCTTTCTTCCTCCTATAGTTTCTTTTTATCTTTTTTTTCTTCCTCCAACATTTTCTATTTTTTCCTTCACGCAATTTCTTCCTTTCTTTCACGTTTTCTTTTTTTGCTAACTCCAATATTTTGTTTTTCTTCCTCACACATGTTCTTTCTTTCTTTCTCATTTTCTTTCTTTCTTTCTCTCAGATTTTTCTTTCTTTCTTTCTTTCTTTATTTCTTTCTTTCTTTGAAATTTTCTTTCTTCTTCCCACATTATTATATTTCCTTGTTTCTTCTTCTTTCCACATTTTCTTTCTTTCTTTCTTTCTTTTTTTTTGACACATTTTCTTTCTTTCTTTTTTCACCTTTTCTTTCTTTCTTCCCCCTACAATTTCTATTTTATTTTCTTCCTCTCCACTTATTCATATCCTTTCTTTCTTTCTTCCTTTCTTTCCCCTGCTTCTTCTGTTCACTCATCTCTAATGTTCTGTATTATCATAACAAAATAATTTCATACTCTGTAGTGAGACCAAACAATAGGACTCAAATTACAAACCATGAAATACTTTACTAAATAATAGAGCGACCCATCGTGGTATAATGGTTAACAATCTAGTCTCGCATATCCATTACAACTAGTGAGTTCAATCCTCGTTGGATATCCCATACTTAGGATCTCGTGTCACATCCTACCCGTGGTGAATTGGTTGGGTAAATACCTACTTTACTGAATGACAAACATTTACGTTAAGCATTTTGGTAGGAAAACTATGACGATTGACGATATTAAAATTTGAAAAAATAGTTATTTTTAAGAAAGAGTGGTTGTTTTCAAAGGATCATCAACCTGTCTAGGGTTATTTTATGCTTTGAGTTTAAGCAATTGTGTTCATATTCACGTTTTTTGTGTAGCTGTTTCCTAAGAGGTTTTTTTTTACATACGATCCCGTCGAGTGCTATTATAATAGAGATTCAGCGTTTTCCTTAAAAGTACAACCGTTGTCACCTTGAAACACCTTCTGGTTAAAAATGAGTCCCTCCAAATCGTCCTAGATGAAATGCAAAAATGTAAATCCTGGTTATCTGGTGTTGTTTATCCACCGAATTCTTATTTATTATGAGTGTCATCACATCAGCTAAATAATGGATCCTTCCGTTTTTATTTTAAAGAAAGAAAGGGAAGGAAAAGACATACTACAAATAAAAAAGTATAACAAGAAAGAAAGAGAGTAGGGGAAATATAGTGAGAGGGGTGAATGCACGAAAGTGATAATGCTAATTTGTTTCAATCGAACATGATGAAAAAAGGGAAGAAAGAAAAAAAGAATGAAAGGGAGTGAAATCAAGATCATTACACTTTTTACATATTGAAATATTTGGCAATAGCTCTTAAGCAAACATATCAAACTTTGTAATGATTAAATTATCATACTGGTCCCGCTAGTATATATAAATTTGGAAGTGGACCTGGGAGTCATGGCAATGAAGGGGTTCACCACAATCCCCATATCCCCAGAACTGGAATTTTACGATCAGATTATAGTCATACCCAAGACATCTCTTTTTTTTTGGGGGGGGGGGCCTTTTTTGCAAGAGACATATGCAACGTCTTCTAAACCCCGCCGACAGAGTGATCGACAAGACAGAGGTAAAAGATGCCATTACTTAGACGTTGGACATTAACTCTAACCCTGACAATAATGATTTGATCGTGCTAGTAATATTTAAGCCCAAACTGAAATGTGCCTATTTCTGTCTGTCTAAAATAAGCTAGAATAAACAGTGAACACAAGACTATTAGCATAAATTGGTAGAGAGACTTTCCTGCTCTAAAATGGCGTGCTACACGAACATAATTAAATTGTAGTTTATTTCAAAATACGCATCAAAATTTGAAATAACAACACAAAAACGGAATTTCTTTTCCTTTTTTTTCTTTTTTTCTTTCCTTTCTTTTTTTTTCTTTCTTTTTTTTTTTTCTTTCTTTTTTTTCTTTTTTTTTCTTTTTTTTTCTTGTTGCACGAACCCAATAATTTTTATATTAGATTTTTGTCCGACTATTTTTTTCTAATGATATAACCGTTATGAAAATTGATTAAACCATTGTTTTTTATGAAGGAATTAGATTTAGCCAACGGGTGTCAAGTTTTCGACAGGCTCATCATTGTCATAGCCTCTGTTTATTTAATGATAGAACGAAAGAAAGATCCTTTCTTTCTTTTCTTTTTTTTCCCCCTAAGATAAAAGATGAAAAATAAAATTGAAGAATTCAGTCGTCCTAAAATCTAAAACATCTGAATCTTTATCCAATCTGAAAACTAGATAACTAAAGCAATTTCTACCCCTAGGCAGGATAGCCTCAGACTAAAAACCAAAAGAGAAACTAAATCGATACTTGTTTTTTACCGCTCAATAAAGACGTGGGGGTGAAGCATATCATTTTTCTACCTCGTGGGGAATTTAGCCTCAGACTAAAAACCAAAAGAGAAACTAAATCGATACTAGTTTTTAACATTTTTTAAAAATCGTTTTTACTTGTAGAAATGTCTCGTATTGTTATATAATTCGTGGGTAGCCTATGAATTATGTATGTAAGTGTTGTTAAAATTCAAATAACGGAAAATTGAAAATTACCATTAACTGTTGAAAAAAAGTTATTGGCATGAATGCTGATTGGCTAAAAGAATGCGTGAGAACAGAAATTAGTTCAGTCGGTAGAGCGTTCGGCTAGAAACCACAAGGTTCCTAGTTCGATACCGGCCCTCGTCCACTCAGCGTATGATTAGCACAGGGATCTGTGAGGTAAAGTAAGGAGCTGATGGTAGGTGTGGCGCTCCAACTCAGACACAAAAACAATCTCCTTGTTCTAGCGCTAGTGAAAAGGGGATAGACTCCCTCGCTAATTGGCTGATACCGACTTTAGACCACCCCGACGAATTTACCTTTACTGGCCGTTAGCCGAGAGAAGCAGACGTATGGATTCTTCGTTCCCAAAATGCTAGCTTCTTTTTGGCTTTTTTTTGTTTTGTTTTTTGTTTTTTTCAATAAAGAATATGAAAAACAAATAAGCCCTGCTTGAATATTCCAACAAAGAAATGAACAGATACCCAGCCCAGAAGAAGAAGAAAGAAATCATCCCAGAGGAAGATTGTGGCTGACGCAGTAAGAACAAGAACAAGTAAGAGCCCATCACGTCTCTCATCTTTCCCCATTCATATACCGGATATGAAAGGGGTATATAAAAGTATTCTTCCTTTCCATTGGCCCACAATTTTATTTAGTTGGATATTTGTTGTTTTTGTTTTTTGTTTTTTGTTGTTGGTTTTTTTTTGTTGTTTTTGTTTTTTTTTGAGGAGATAATTTTCGAGATGAGGTTTCATATGTATCATTTTGATTTTTCGGACTACTGTCCTCATCTTTATCGTGATATATAAAAACACAACGTTTCGGCCGTTATACCCACTTTCAAAAGTTTGTCAACGCCTTGTTTGCTCAACAGTTAAACTATTCAAAATAATTTATCATGTTGAATCATTGCCAAGCTCGAATAGACAAGGTACACTTGAAGAAGTCTGGAGGGTACAACGGCCAAAACGTTGTATTTTTATATATCATGATAAAGATGAGAACAATAATCATAAGACATTACTCATAAGAAATAAGTATTCGATGGATAAACGACACTAGATAATCAGGATGTACATGTTTGCATTTCATCTTGGACGATTTAGACGGTCTCATTTTTAACCAGATGGTGTTGCAAGATTATAATGGTCTCACTTTTAAGGTTTTGGTTTGTTTTGTTTTACGGCATATCAACCTCGGTGGGTCATTTAATGCCGATAAAGTTTTGAAATAAATTAATTCTTAATGGATGCTCGATTTTTTTTAAACACATTTTTCTATTTAACCCATAGATGGGACATTAACAGGTACTACCACTCTGGGCCAGAGTGGACCAGGGAGCAATAGTGATGAAGGGGTGCTCCACATTCCCCAGACCTCCAGAACTGGAACCTCACCATCAGATAGTTTAATGTCATACCCAGGACATGCACTTTTAAGGAACAGGCGTATTATTTATTTATCTATATTTATTTATTTTGTCTTTTGTTTTTTTTTCATTTAAAGTGTGGTAATAAAAAAAGCAACACATACGAGGGAATTATTCCTTGTGAACTAATACCTTAATATCGAGGAGAAGACGTCGTCAATAAAGACAAAAAACAAAACCTTCAGACTATCGTCTCCATTTCACTATATCCGCAACAATTTTACACTGACATTCGCGATTGAAGACAAAGAAAGTAATAAAAGACTTCAATATCAGACAAAAACGTTAATTAAAGAGGGGAAAAATGGTCGACATTGAAAGAACGTAAAGAACGAAATTTACCGAAAGCGTTTCGCAACGCCCCTTCCCCCCCCCGCGTCGCCCAAACCGAAGCTGGCAGCGTTCCTGCTATTCAGTTGTTGTAAAAGAAATAAGTGACACTGTCACGCCATGTTCTGTCCAATTACGGCTTTGCCTCATGGCAGGATTTGGCATGGACTGTCGTGTCCGTCACAAAAAGAAAAAGAAAAATCATTAGATGTGTTCTGTTTTTTTTTTCTTTTACTTGTTCAATATTTCTTCGGAATATTGCCAATATCCATCATATTGTTTTGAGTAGCCTCATCGTTCCTATTGTCTTTCTAGTTAGATAAGAGAAAGACGATTGTCACTTGAAAAGATATTGTTTTGATACCAGTGTTCTTTTTAAATTGATGTGTTCTGGGTATGACACTAAACTACATCATATGGTGAGGCTCCAGTTCTGGTGGTTCGGAGTGTGGTGTCACAGCTTCATTGCCATTATTCCCAGATCCAATCTGACCAGGAGGCTCTAGTTCTGGAGGTTCGGAGTGTGGAGTCACCGCTTCATTGCCATTATTCCCAGATCCAATCTGACCAGGAGGCTCCAGTTTGGTGGTTCGGAGTGTGTAGTCACCGCTTCATTGCCATTATTCCCAGGTCCAATCTGACCAGGATGCTCTAGTTCTGGAGGTTCGGGGTGTGGAGTTACCGCTTCATTGCCATTATTCCCAGTCCAATCTGACCAGGAGGCTCTAGTTCTGGAGGTTCGGGGTGTGGAGTTACCGCTTCATTGCCATTATTCCCAGGTCCAATCTGACCAGAGGCTCTAGTTCTGGAGGTTCGGAGTGTGGAGTCACCGCTTCATTGCCATTATTCCCAGATCCACTCTTACCAGAAGGCTCCAGTTCTGGAGTTCGGAGTGTGGAGTCACCGCTTCATTGCCATTATTCCCAGATCCACTCTTACCAGAAGGCTCCAGTTCTGGAGTTCGGAGTGTGTAGTCACCGCTTCATTGCCATTATTCCCAGGTCCAATCTGACCAGGATGCTCTAGTTCTGGAGGTTCGGGGTGTGGAGTTACCGCTTCATTGCCATTATTCCCAGGTCCAATCTGACCAGGAGGCTCTAGTTCTGGAGGTTCGGAGTGTGGAGTCACCGCTTCATTGCCATTATTCCCAGATCCACTCTGACCAGGAGGCTCCAGTTCTGGAGGTTCGGAGTGTGGAGTCACCGCTTCATTGCCATTATTCCCAGATCCACTCTTACCAGAAGGCTCCAGTTCTGGAGGTTTTGGAGGTCTGGGGAATGTGGACCACCCCTTCATCACCACTGCTCCTAGGTCCATTCTGACCCGGAGTGGTAGTACCCGTTGAGATCCCATCGATGTGTTAAATAGAAAATATTTCTTTATAAAAAAATGTCCAATCTATCGCTACGAATATTTCAAAACTTTGCTGGTATTAAATTACCCAGCGAGTTTGATATGCCGTAAAACAAAACAAACAAACAAACAACACTGGTGTATCCATGTTTAGGAGAATGGCACTTAAGAGTTCGTCATTTGGATGATTTGTGAGATGAGAGTTAACTGTATAGCTGGTGTTTTATGGGCATTCGAAAGATCAGCAACAGAACCCATACTCAAACTTAAACCCAAATCAAACTATTAGACTAAATAATAGTTTAATTATAAGTTTTAAAGTATTTTCAAAAACAAGAGAGAAAAAAATAAAAACATTATCTGCGTAAATGTGGTGTGGCGTGCGAAAATAATCAGTTTTCAACAGCTAAAAATTCAATTTCGTTCGCTAAAAATTGTCTCGTGTCCATATATTAAGAAATATATATATATATATATATATATATATATATATATAATACAAATTTTAAAAGTGCATGCTTGATACTACTATGGCAAACCAGTTCCAGAACCTAAAGTATCTAAATTATGTAGTTAGTTACTTAAAGTTTCATGTTGATAATACAGACATATATATATATATATATATATATATATATATATATATATATATATATAGATAGATAGATAGATAGATAGATATAGACCGCCCTGTCGGATGGGGCGTTAGAATGCACCGACTGCACCTCTGCAGAGGGGTAAGACTCCCCTAATGGGGCCACCTGTTGGCCGTGGGTGGCGACCCGTGATGCTTAAGGATAGAGCCCAGGTGGATGAGCAGTTCATGACATGCAATACTCCACTTTGGCCCTATCTTGGGCTAGACGGGCGGTCGGAGAGGCCCCCTCCGATCAATCGGCTGGTCACGTAAGCCCTAGCACCTATATGATTTTCCCAACCCTATTGCCCTTATGGCAAGCCCCAACCCCTTATCATATGGGTGCTAGAAGGCGGTGGCTGAGGGTCTACATGTCCTGGGAATGACGTTAAACTCTATCTGATGGTGAGGGAATATGGAGCACCCCTTCATCACCATTGCTCCCTGGTCCACTCTGACCCGGACTGGTAGTACCTGTTAGGGTCCCATCTATGGGTTAAATAGAAAAATGTATTCATAAAAAAAATTGTATTATCCATTAAGAATTGATTTATTTCAAAACTTTATTGGCATGACCCACTGAGGTTGATATGCCGTAAAACAAAACAAACCAAAAAAAGAAAAAGATATAGATATAGATATAGAAATATATATATATATATATATATATATATATATATATGTGTGGTGTGTGTGTGTGTGTGTGTGTGTGGAGAAAGGTAGACAAATACGGGATGATTTTTCAGGACTTGGATATAGTTCTATAGAACTATATCCAAGTCCTGAACAAGGTATAACAGACCGAAATGTTACAACGTCATCATCACTACCCACAATAAACATCCATTTTCTACAACATCCCGTGTTTGTCTACCTTTCTCCACATACTGTCGGATTAATTTCCTCATATTTCTCCCATATATATATATATATATATATATATATATATATATTTCATTTCCGCTACTAACTAACTCCCTCATCAAATCACATTTACCTAATTTTTACTTTGAATAAAAATTATTTGACTGAAGATGTCCTTATGAATAGGACGAAATATTTCAACTCTTAGATTTGTTTTGAGTTATTATTTTTTGTTCACTATCCTTTTACCTACCTCATACACACACACACAATACACACACACACACACACACACACACACACACACATATATATATATATATATATATATATATTAAATTTTTACTTGAAGGCACTTGCAACGCATGTATCGCATAAAATTCGATACTTTTTCTTATAGAAAATGAACTTGACAAGTGTAATCCCGGCAAAGGATGGCTCGGTGTGTAGAATACCGTACAGACTGTTTCGACTTTATTAAGTCTCATCAGCGGCATATACTAACGATTTCCCTCCGACAGAAATCGAAACCGGGACTTCAGCAGACACAGTGAAACACTAGTGAAACACTTTTATCGCCTCGGCCACAGTACACAGCTGACCATCCTAGCGAAATTAAGCTTGTCAAGTGATACTACACGCCTCTACCATAATAGGTAAGGGGGTGTTATTGGGAGAATAATAACAACAAACAGACCGTATGCCCTTCGGCGAAGTGAATAAGATTTTTGGATGTTTGTTTATTTTAGAAACGTTGCTGAATAAAGTATATATTAAATTTTTACTTGAAGGCACTTGCAACGCATGTATCGCATAAAATTCGATACTTTTTCTTATAGAAAATGAACTTGACAAGTGTAATCCCGGCAAAGGATGGCTCGGTGTGTAGAATACCGTACAGACTGTTTCGACTTTATTAAGTTTCACTAGTGTTTCACTGTGTCTGCTGAAGTCCCGGTTTCGATTTCTGTCGGAGGGAAATCGTTAGTATATGCCGCTGATGAGACTTAATAAAGTCGAAACAGTCTGTACGGTATTCTACACACCGAGCCATCCTTTGCCGGGATTACACTTGTCAAGTTCATTTTCTATAAGAAAAAGTATCGAATTTTATGCGATACATGCGTTGTAAGTGCCTTCAAGTAAAAATTTAATATATACTTTAATCAGCAACGTTTCTAAAATAAACTAACATCCAAAAATCTTATATATATATATATATATATATAATTGTGCAGCATTTCTTCGTTTCTTCATTCAGTCATATTTGGTTGAACGTTTTTGTCTGCAGATTCTGTTCATCGTTCTTTCTGGGTACCGAATAGATGATATAATATAATAACTGGCTGGAATTGGCTGATGTTTTTGTCATAACTTATTTGTTCCCAAGTCTGTGTTTTTGTTATTAGTGTCAGTGATTAAATCGAATATATCATAATATATATAATATCAGTTCAACCAAATATTTCTGAATATATATATATATATATATATATATATATATATAAATTCTTGTGCGTGTAACGTGAATAAACATCATGACACCTGTCAAGTTTCTATGGTGGCTAATTAGTCACTTTTATATCTACGTCTGACGATTATGTGATCCACGTGAATCTTCATCTTCAAGTAATGGACATTAAAATTATATATATATATATATATATATATTATATATATATATGGTATTTGTGGAAAAAGTGACTTGCCGGTAAAAATGGTTACAATGGTTAGTTGATGCAAGTTTCACAACGATAAGACAGCGATATAACAAATATAAAGTGCTCAATACGTTAGTAGAGCAAATTTATTAATATAGAGGTACACGGTAATAACCTACTCGAGTTTCAGCATAAGGATCTTCAGGACCTATAATCAACCGTATATCGCGAAAAAATACACTCGTGAAATCAACTGCAATTAATCAATATCTTGATTAATCCAGTGAATCTAAGCCTGAAGATCATTATGGTGAAACTCGAGTAGGTTATTACCGTGTACCTTTATGATAATATATATATATATATATATATATAGAGAGAGAGAGAGAGAGAGCGACAGAGAGACAGAGGTATATATATATATATATATATATATATATATATATATATATATATATATTATATTTGGGAATAAAAAGGCCTTAAATACCATGGGTATCGTGGTTATGGACCATTTCCACTCGCGAGTATGCTCACGAGCTTCTTCAGACCACTGATATATTATATAAAATATATCTGTGGTCTGAAGAAGCTCGTGAGCATACTCGCGAGTGGAAATGGTCCATAACCATGATACCCATGGTATTTAAGGCCTTTTTATTCCCAAATCACTTTGCTCTGTTTACAATAATTAAACATTGAGCTCTCATACGGAACCTGAACTCTACAACAAACTACGGGTAAAGAATTAGGACCCACCTAGAATCACCTTGTACCAAGAAACTTGGTACCGCACCAAAGTATATATATATATATATATATATATATATATATATATATATATATATGTATGTATCATCGTCCATAAATAAGTGTTACATAATTGATAGGTTACGTATAAATTACGTACGATAGTTTAACAACTAAAATAATGGTAAGTCTGAAGCATAGAAAAAACCGTAAAAAATAAATTTACAGGGCCGCGCTTTTCGTTAGCGCGGTGTCTGTTCTCTGGTTGGTCAGTTCGGTTCATAGGAACAGGAGGAACACAAGGAACTTGAGTTTTTTTTTAGCTATTTTTTATTGGGGAGGCTGACGTATCTCCAAGATGGTTATTTCTCTCTTGCGTGATGGTTAACTTGAGCCAAATAAAGACAACTGAAAAATATCCAAATCTTTCTGTTTGTTACTAAGAACAATAATGGACACAGAGATGAAGAAGATCCAAGAAGTCCCAAGAAAACGGACAAGAAAAACAGAGGGAATTAGCTCAACATAGATGAGCCCAACATAGATTATATATATATATATATAATAAATGGTCCATAAATAATTGTTACATAATTGATAACCTTGTCGGGATGGAGAGATGACGTGTCACGTTGCTTTAGTTACGGCTCTTTCTTCGAATGGAGTCTTTATGTGTTGGTAGTAGAAATATTTAGTATACTTACCTCTCTTTAGTTCGGTATTACATTGGGAGATCCCGGTTGCTTGGCTGCTGTTCAGTTGACAGGCAGTTATATGATGTCTGGAGTCTGGAAACCATTGTGAGGGGGGGGGCTGAGATATCTTACCTTGTTACATTTAGAATCTTTAGTAACAACACAAGGCCGCTTGTTTTTCTCAAGAGAATTTTATTTCCCCCAAAATCACAACTTCCGAGAGCAATAAATTCATGTCATACTCTCTCAGCACATTCTCCCAGACTCGATTCACACTCTGAACTCTTACTCCTCCTCTCTTCCTTTTGCCGCGTCTTATTGGCTCATCAAATCAGACCATGTCATATGTCTATGCTGAATCATCATTTAAACTTTTCCATTCTCCTCTAACTAAAAATTCTTGCTTAAAACTTTCCGTGATAATTTACATATCAGGTTACCAGCATGCTTCCACGTCACCCCCATTACGTAACAATAGGAGAGATGTCTGGCCAACTGAAAAGGGACACAAGAAGATAGAAGATGGTAAGGAAAAAAGAGAGCGATATACAATATAAGTACAAACACAGAATTTTTTAATAGAAAGTTAATTTTCTTCTTAAACAAAGATGCCAGGTTTTTATTATTCTAATAAAAAAGCAATACGGATATAATTAAGTATTATTCATTACCAAACTCTACACCACTGAAATTACGTTTAGCTCAGTCGGTTGAGCATCTGCATAGGAACCACAATGTTCTGAGTTTGATACCGGCCCTCGCCGACTCAGTGCATGAGTACCATGGCTTGGATCTGTGCGGTAAAGTGAGAAGCTGATGGTAGGTGCGACGCTCTACCTCAGATGAAAAAACTTTTAAAACTGATAACAGGTTTGTTCTGTATTCTATGTATAGAAGATTTTCGGTATTTTGACGTAGACAGTGATGTAGTTTCGGTTACAGAAAAATGGAGACCGAATCTTCATTACTAATAGATAATGTAAATGCATTGCTAATTATTTTATTATAGAAATGCATTGCAAACCAAGAAAAGGGGGATTGTCTGTGCTCATGAATTAATACAAGTATAATAATTATAAGTGTGTGAGTTTTTGGCTTTAGTGGCCAAAACTAGTTCTTATAATACATTAGAAGGTTTAAAGAAAGCTTCCAACGTAGATGATTGGTTTGTTTTGTTTTACGGCATATCAACTTCAGTGGGTCATTTAATGCCGATAAAGTTTTGAAATAAATCAATTAATGGATAATACAATTTTTTTATAAATACATTTTTCTATTTAACCCATAGCATGTCATGAACTGCTCATCCACCTGGGCTCTATCCTTAAGCATCACGGGTCGCCACCCACGGTCAACAAGTGGCCCCATTGGGGAGGAGTCTTACCCCTCTGCAGAGGTTCAGTCGGAGCATTCTAACGCCCCAGCGACAGGGCGGCAACGTAGATGAATATCTACATTATTAAATCCGAACAAAGAGGTACGATATAACAACAAATACAGACTTTATTGTTTGAGCACATGGAATCTGACATATATGACAAGATACAAATAGAGAGGACGAAAGTCCTTGGAAAGTAAGAAAGAGTTCATAATGAATATAAGAGTCAAAGCCCCCCACTCCACCCCACTTAATGGACGGAAAAACCACGCGTCTAATCCATCTTTGTGGATGCCAGACCAAGAGAGAGACAGAGATTCTCAGGATGAGTTTAGATACCCAGTTAGTAGAGCCACCTAATCGCGAAACCCTGGCGGCAAGGGAAGATTACCCTTTTGGACACAAGTCCATCCCAGCAGGGCTAGACAATCGCTAAACAAGCATTTGAACTCAGATCGTCGCCCATTTTCTACGACGATAACCATTACACAACGATCGCCTTTGATACTTTAAGTATATTCTCAGTCGTTTACATCTTAATTCTATTAAAAGAGAAACCAGTCTATTATTATATAAAGATGTATTAATACGCCAAAAAGCCGAAACAGCAATACAGTTATTATTAGTAATACACTCTCTTTATCCTTAGCTCTTTGTCTTTAATTCAGTATTCCTCGTGACATTGCAACGTTGTGTATTATTATAGCAGTTCGAAAGGAAATGAATTTAACAGCTCGAATGCATGACATTAGCAAAGGAAAAGATGAAAACACAAAAAAACGAATGCGTAAATAATTGCATTACTTTTGAAGATGTGTAAACCTACAAATGAAGTGATTGCTTTTCTTCTTCAACCTAATAACATTTTTAAAGAATCAATAAATTTAGAATGCTAACGCGCCAATAAAAACAAAAACACTGAGTGATTAAAAATATGAGTGAAAATGACAACATAGCTTTGTATAATTACTACAGAGCATTTAATGGTAAATTAGATATAATTTATATAGTAAAAGTCTTACTAGAGCATTTTAGGCTTTTTGTAGTGAAAACATTTCAGTGAAGTCATTTACAAGAATTAATCGTAATGAATGTTCATATTATAATCATTTACAATAGATTTCTATAGCAAAATTATTCGTAATGTATTTTTATAGTAAGGCCATTCTAACGCGCCAATAAAAGAAAAACCGAGGGAATAAAAATATGAGTGAAAATGACAACATAGCTTTGTATAATTAGTACAGAGCATTTAATAGCAAATTAAATACAATTTCTATAGTAAAGCTCTTACTAGAGCATTTTAGGGTAAAAACATTAGCTATGCTTTTTGTATTGAAAACATTTCAGTGAAGTCATTTACAAGAATTAATCGTCCGCCCTGTCGGCTGGGGCGTTAGAATGCTCCGACTGCACCTCTGCAGAGGGGTAAGACTCCCCCAATGGGGCCACCTGTTGGCCGTAGGTGGCGACCCGTGATGCTTAAGGATAGAGCCCAGGTGGATGAGCAGTTCATGACTTGCAATAATCCACTTTGGCCCTATCTTGGGCTAGACGGGTGGTCGGAGAGGCCCCCTCCGATCAATCGGCTGGTCACGTCAAGCCCTAGCACCTATATGATTTTCCCAACCCTATTGCCCTTATGGCAAACCCCAACTCCTTTTTATCATATGGGTGCTAGAAGGCGGTGGCTGCGGGTCTACATGTCCTGGGAATGACGTTAAACTCTATCTGATGGTGAGGTTCCAGTTTTGGAGGTTTGGGGAATGTGGAGCACCCCTTCATCACCATTGCTCCCTGGTCCACTCTGACCCGGAGTGGTAGTACCTGTTAGGGTCCCATCTATGGGTTAAATAGAAAAATGTATTTATAAAAACATTGTATTATCCATTAAGAATTGATTTATTTCAAAACTTTATTTGCATTAAATGACCCACTGAGGTTGATATGCCGTAAAACAAAACAAACCAAACCAAACAAGAATTAATCGTAATGAATTTTTAGTTCAGGGTAGTTAATGGAAAATTAAATACAATACGTTTCTATAGTAAAAGTTTTACTAAAGCATTTTAGGGTAAGATATTTTGCTATGCTTTTTGTAGTGAAAACATTTAAGTGAAGTCATTTACAAGAATTAATCGTAATTAATTTTCATATTAGAATCATTTACAATAGATTTCTATACTAAAATTATTCGTAATGTATTTTTATAGTAAAGCCATTCTTACGCGCCAATAAAAGAAACTGAGTGATTAAAAATATGAGTGAAAATGACAACATAGCTTTGTATAATTAGTACAGAGTATTTAATATCAAATTAGATATAATACATTTCTATAGTAAAAGTCTTACTAAACAATTTTAGGGTAAAATCATTAGCTATGCTTTTTGTATTGAAAACATTTCAGTGAAGTCATTTACAAGAATTAATCGTAATGAATTTTTATATTAGAATCATTTAAAATAGATTTCTATAGCTAAATTATTCGTAATGTATTTTTATAGGAAAAGGAGGATTGTAAAATATTTACATTAATTTGCAGATAAAAATCTGGTGGGAGGCGTTTAAAATATCTACATTCACTTGCCGACAAAAAGTGATAAAAACGCGACTATAGGGGTGCATCATTAGCTATGCTTTTTGTAGTGACAACATTTCAGTGAAGTCATATACAATAATTATTTGTTCGTTTGTTTTGTTTTACGGCATATCAACTTCGGTGGGTCATTTAACTAGATCACCGAAGTTAAACGGTGATAAGCCTGTACAATACTTAGATGGGTGACTATTTAAGCAACAGCAGGTATTGTAAGAAACCTAATATCAAAATCACTTGATTCAGCATTAAATGACCCGAAAAGGGTTGATATACCGTAAAAGTCTTACTAAAGTATTTTAGGGTAAGACCATTAGCTATGCTTTTTGTAGCGAAAGAATTTCAGTGAAGTCTGTGGGGATTAAAATAAAACGAAAATAAAATTAGAATTTTGAAAAACAATAAACTCCCATGGGGCCTTCACCGGAAGAACCCTCTGCGCATGTGTGACAAAAAAGATTGTCCCACTGCCCCCGAAAGGATCTCTCAGCCATTTTGAGTCAGGTCTCAACTGGGTCTGGTCATTCCTACTAGCCAGGGGGATATCCCCTTGCTAAAAGCGAATATGGACGGTCAATGAAGCCTAAGTCATAAAACTACCTTCTGCCTTTGTCTCTTTCCTTTTCGTTCCTTTTCGTTCTTTAAATTCTTTCCTTTTCAGTGCGACTACCAAATGAGATGGGGTTAAAGCATAAAAACCCTAAGAACACGCAACCAAGATTATAAAGCTACCTTTAAACCTGTAAAACACCCAAAACCACTATATACCCAATAAGTCATATACAAGAATTATTTGTAATGCATTTTTGTATTAGAATCATTTACAATAGATTTCTATACTAAAATTATTCGTAATTTATTTTTATAGTAAAACCATTTAACGCGCCAATAAAAAAAACACTGAGTGATTAAAAATATGAGTGAAAATGACAGCATAGCTTTGTATAATTACTACAGAGCATTTAATAGCAAATTAAATATAATACATTTCTATAGTAAAAGTCTTGCTAAAGCATTTTAGGGAAAGATCATTAGCTATGCTTTTTGTAGTGACAACATTTCAGTGAAGTCATTTACAAGAATTAATCGTAGTTAATTTGTATATTAGAATCATTTACAATAGATTTCTATTGCAAAATTATTCGTAATGTATTTTTATAGTAAAATGGGGGTAGTAAAATATTTACATTGATTTGCAGAAGAATCTGGTGGAAGGCGTTTAAAGTATCTACATTCACTTGCCGACAAAAAGTGACAAAAACGGGTAGGATCATTAGCTATGCTTTTTGTAGTGAAACAAATTCAGTGAAGTCATATACAAGAATTATTTGTTCGTTTGTTTTGTTTTACGGCATATCAACTTCAGTGGGTCATATTACTAGATCACCGAAGTTAAACAGCGATAAACCTGTACAATACTTACATGGGTGACCATTTAAGCAACAGTAGGTATTGTAAGAAACTGAAAATCAAAATCACTTAATTCACCATTAAATGACCCAAAAAGGGTTGATATACCGTTATACAAAAACAAATCTAAAGTAAAAAAAAGTTAAAGTCGTCGGGGTGGCCTAAAGTCGGTATCAGCCAATCAGCGAGGGAGTCTATTCCCTTTTCCCTAGCGTTTGACGAAGGGATAGTTTTTGCGTCTGAGGTGGAGCGCCACATACATCAGCTCCTTACTTTACCGCACAGATCCCTGTGCTATTCATACGCTGAGTTGGCGAGGGCCGGTATCGAACTAGTTTCTAGCCGAACGCTCTACCGACTGAGCTAAACCGACCCTAAAAACAAATCTAACCGGTACTAACACTCCTGTTTGGTTTGGTTTGGTTTGTTTTACGGCATATCAACCTCGGTGGGTCATTTAAAGTTTAGAAATAAATTTATTCTTAATAAATACTCATTTACTAAAGTCTTACTAAAACATTTTATGGTAAGATCATTTGCTATGCTTTTTGTTGGTTGGTTGGTTGGTTGTTTTTTACAGCATGTCAAACTCTTGTTGGGTTATTTTATGCCGAGGACGTTTTGTTTTATTCAGCCATGATGGGTATTCAAAATCTTTTTTAAAACTCAATTTTTTAAACTTAAATGTTTAAAAAATTGAGTTTTAAAAAGATTTTGAATACCCAAAAACTCAATTTTTTTATTTAACCTATAGATGAGACGCTAACAGTTACTACCGCTCCTGGTCAGAGTGGAGCTGGGAGTAATGCGTATAAAGGGGTACTCCACGCTCTCCAGAACTCCAAAATTGGAACTTCACCATTAGATGCAGTTTAACGTCTTACACATGCTTTTAGGAATCTTAGAAGCGGACGCCATCAAATATACAGAGATTAAAGAAAAAAAATTATTTTAAATACATCAGAAGAACAAGAAAACTTCTAGAAACCAAGCTCTGCAGCAGAAACCTCACCAAGAGAATAAATACCTGGATTGTTTCCCTTATAAGATATTCTAGGCCATTCTTAAGTGAGGAACTCTGACAGATAAACCAAAAGACAAGAAAATTAATGACAATGCACAAGGCATTACACCCTAGAGATGAAAGAGACAGGCTATATGTATCAAGAAAGGAAAGTGTAAGAGTTCTCTCCAACATTGAGAATTGTATACTTAAATACTTGCGATCACGGTGCGCATACTTTTACTTGTAATAATGATAATTATAGAGAAGCTGAATCTCTACTAAATGCAGCACATGACAAAGCAGTAAGAACAAATTTTATCAAAGCGAAAAGAGATAAGACGGAACAGAACAGCAAATGTAGTATTTGTGAAGACATAGACGAAACTGCTAATCCCATAATAAGCGATTACAGCAAACTAGCGCAAAGGGGATTAAAAGACTAAGGACAACCGAGTTGGAAAGGTGATCCACGGGGAATTGTACCAAAAACTAAATTTTGAACATGCTACCAAACACCCGACAAAAAGCAACTGTACGGCCACATACCCCTATCTCACAAACTATACAAGTATGATGAACAAAACATGCTATATACAGCTGGAAAGAAAGGATGAACTCATAAGTGACGTTCTCCTCTGGACACATACACATTGACACGCCGATGTAGGTCAACCAGCAAATACCTACATAAACCACCTCTGTAGGGTTTCTGGATGCTGCGTGAAGGATCTGCCAGATGTGATGACTGAGAGGGACCGTTGGCGAGAGAGAGAGAGAGAGAGGGGGAGAGAGAGAGAGTCATGGGTATCCGTGTTGTCAGTGTGAGCAGCTGTTGTTGATGATGATGATGATAGCGAGTAACAGTAATGTCAATATAAGATAAGTGCAAACAGAAAAACAATTTTAAAAATCTAGAAATCTAGAAATCTCTAGATTTCTAGATTTTTTTATCTAGAAAACAAAAATGGGGCGGAAAACAACTTGTTCAAGCGACAAACTAAGGAATGTCCTGAGTATGACGTTAAACTGCATCTAGTGGTGAGGTTTCAGTTCTGGAGCTCTGGGGAGTGTGGAGTACCCCTTCATTCGTCATTACTCCCAAACAACTCTGAGGGTCTTACTGCACTGAGTATGACGTTAAACTGCATCTAGTGGTGGAGCTCTGGGGAGTGTGAGGTACAATGTTTAAGAAATTTTAATACCCATCAAGAATAAATTCTTCGGCATAAAATAACCCACCAAGGGTTGACATGCCGTAAAACCCAACTGTAGTAGTTAGAAAAAAAGGGTAATGCTGAAAGTATTATGGTTCATGAAAGGGATCATCATTATTTATTTCCTTTGAAATAGTGCAACTGTAATCAAAGCTTCCTAATGTCCACTCCTTTCACAAAATTCACCTTATTTATTGAATGACACTCGTATATTTCTCTCTATTCCCCCTATGTGACACACACTAATGATAGGTACAAGTATATTAATATATACATGATGATAATAATATTTTCATCTGTAATGGACAAAATGTTAAACTTTGATTTTCTTTTTCAGCTATATTAAAGATATAAAAATGTCCCTCTAACCCCTCAGATGATAAAAAAAGAAAATACGTTTGATACCCTTGAATAGCACGATAAAAAGAAACATATTTGGTTTCATCTGTGATTAATATTAGTTGTATAAAGAAAAATGTATGACAAAAGTGTTATAGGTGATACACTAATGGAATGCGCCGACAGGTTACTATAAATAACAGGGATAATTGTGGCTTAGCAGTAAGCCAATGCGAGTGCCAATAACTCTGTTTGTGGGACGTAATTTCCACATCTCTCTATTGTATTTGTCTACTTTCCGTTAATACATTTTTCTACATTTGTTACCCGTCGTTTTGTTCTTATTTGACCCCTTAAAACCTCACAACAAAAAGTGATCGGCTAATTTTTCATAGCGCTAATACTCTTTGGAAAGGGATAATTTTACTATATGAATCCATATGCTTGCGCGTATATGGAGGCGCGTGGTGTAATGGTTAGAGTCGTTGGAAATAGACTCGTCGACCCGAGTTCAATTCCTGGACGAAGCTGTTGGCTTTTCACATGGCGCTAATACCCTTGGGAAAGGTATGAATCCAATTCTCCCTACAGCTATGGGTAAATAACAGGGTAGACTGGGCTCTTTAACCATGGCTAGGTAACCAGTCTAGGAGAAGGAAAACTCTGAAATCAAACATGTTAATCTCCGCTTAAAAATGACCTTGTGTCGCATCCTGCTCGTACGGAGGGGTTGGTAAATATATATATGAATCCATATCCGACGCTGTTTTGCATTCCACATAGCGCTAATACCTGTAGGAAAGGTATGAATCCAAATATTCTCCCTCCATACATTGGAGTGGTAGTACCTATTAGGGTCCCATCTATGGGTTAAATAGATTAAAAATATATTTTTTAAATTTTTTTAAAAAGAAATTGAGTTTGTTATTTTTTAGATTGAATACCCAACAAGAATGAATAAAACAAAACATCTTTGGCATAAAATAACCCAAGGATTGACATGCCGTAAAATCCAACCAACCAACAAACAAACTTAGGAAATTGCACTCAAGATAACCTGAACGTGGCTAATAAGGGAAGACCTCAAGAGAGAACTGAATCTATTTTGATAACAACTCAAAATGATACAATGAAAACCAATTATGCCAATGCGAGAATTGATAATACTCAAGAGAATAGTAAGTGTAGCTTATGTTGTGACAGATGGTTTGGTTTGTTTTGTTTTACGGCATATCAACCTCAGTGGGTCATTTAATGCCAATAAAATTTTGAAATAAATCAATTCTTAATGGATAATACAATTTTTTTAAAAAATACATTTTTCTATTTAACCCATAGATGGGACCCTAACAGGTACTACCACTCCGGGTCAGAGTGGACCAGGGAGCAATGGTGATGAAGGGGTGCTCCACATTCCCCAAACCTCCAAAACTGGAACCTCACCATCAGATAGAGTTTAACGTCATTCCCAGGACATGTAGACCCGCAGCCACTGCCTTCTAGCACCCATATGATAAAAAGGGGTTAGGGCTTGCCATAAGGGTAATAGGGTTGGGAAAATCATATAGGTGCTAGGGCTTGACGTGACCAGCCGATTGATCGGAGGGGGCCTCTCCGACCGCCCGTCTAGCCCAAAATAGTTGTGACAGAGATGAAACAGTTAATCACAAATGAGCGAATGTAGGAAACTGGTACTAAATGAATTTTATAAACACATTTTTAAAACTCACCTTTAACCCATCGATGGTACCTTAACAGGTACTACCACTCCGGGTTTAGGTGGACCTGTGAGTAATGGTGATAAAGAGGCACTCGTCCCCCAGAATTGGAACTTCATCATTAGATACAGTTCAACGTCATACTCAAGACGCATGACTAATAAGGGAAACCTCAAGAGAGAACCGCCCTGTCGTCTGGGGCGTTAGAATGCACCGACTGCATCTCTGCAGATGGATAAGACTCCCCCAATGGGACCACCTGTTGGCCGTGGGTGGCGACCCGTGATGCTTAAGGATAGAACCCAGGTGGATGAACAGTCCATGACCTGCAACACTCCACTTAGGCTAGACGGGCGGTCAGAGGCCCCCTCCGATCAATCGGTTGGTCACGTCAAGCCCTAGCACCTATATGATTGCCCCAACCCTATTGACCTTATGGCAAGCCCCAATCCTTCTTATCATGGGTGCTAGAAGGCGGTGGCTGAGGGTCTTACTGCCCTGGTAATGACGTTAAACTCTATCTGATGGTGAGGTTCCAGTTTTGGAGGTTTGGGGAATGTGGAGCACCCCTTCATCACCATTGCTCCAAGGAACACACTGACCCTGAATGGTAGTACTGTTAGGGTCCCATCTATGGGTTAAATAGAAAAAATGTATTTATAAAAAAAAATTGTGTATCCATTAAGAATTGATTTATTTCAAAACTTTATCGGCATTAAATGACCCACTGAGGTTGATATGCCATAAAACAAAACCAAACCAAATCAAACCTCAAGAGAAAAACTGAATCTATTTTGATAACAGTACAAAATAATGCCATAAAAACCAATTATGCTAATGCGAGAATTGATAAGACGTATGTGAATAGCAAATGTGGCTTATGTGGTGATTGAGGTAAAACAGTTAATCATAGAATTAAGATAATAATTTCTATAGACACATTCCCCGTTACATTACCACAACAGATGGCAATAAGCATTTAGCATTTGTTATCTATTATTAAAATAGCCAAGGGAGGCGCATGGAGTAATGGTTATAATCATGGAAAATAGACACGGTGACATGTTTTGCTTGTTTTTTTTTTTTTTTTGTTTTTTTGTTTTTTTACGGCATATCAACCACAGTGGGTCATTTAATGCCGATTAACTTTTGAAATAAATTAATTTTTAAAGCATGCACAATTTTTTTATAAATACATTTTTCTATTTAACACATACATGGGATCCTAACAGGTACTACCACTCCGGGTCAGAGTGGACCAGGGAGCAATGGTGATGAAGGGGTGCTCCACATTCAAACCCTCCAAAACTGGAACCTCACCATCAGATAGAGTTTAACGTCATTCCCAGGACATGTAGACCCTCAGCCACCGCCTTCTAGCACCCATATGATAAAAAGGATTTGGGCTTGCCATAAGGGCAATAGGGTTGGGAAAATCATATAGTTGCTAAGGATTGATCGGATGGGGGCCCGTCTAGCCCAAGAAAGGTCAAAAGTGGAGTATTGCAAGTCACGGACTGCTCAACCACCTGGGTTCTATTGTTAAGCATCACGGGTCGCTACCCACGACCAATAGGTGGTCCCATTAGGGGAGTCTTACCAGGTTTGAATACAGTTTTCCTTCTCCTAGACCGGTTACCATACCAAGGTCAAAGAGACCTACTATTTACCCATAGCTGGAGGGAGAAGAGTTGGATTCGTACCTTTACTAAGGGTATTAATGGTATGTGAATTGCAAACAACGTCGTACGGGATTTGAACTCGCTTTGCCGTGTCCATTTCTTACGACGATAACCATTACACAACGCGCTATTATATATATATATATATATATATATATATATATATATATATATATATATATATATATATATATATATATATATATATATATATATATATATATATATATATATATATATTATATATATATATATATATATATATATATATATATATATATATATATATATATATATATATATAATAATATATAATTATATATATATATTATATATATATATATATATATATATAATATATATATATATATATATATTAATTAATATATTATATATATATATATATATATATATATATATATATAATTATATATATATATATATATATATATATATATATATATATAATATATATATATATATATATATATATATATATATATATATATTATATATATATATATATATATATATATATATATATATATATATATATATATATATATATATATATATATATATATATATATATATATATATATATATATATATATATATATATATATATATATATATATATATATATATATAATATATATATATATATATATATATATATATATATATATATATATATATATATATACATTAAGAATTATTAATCTAATAATTCGGTATGCTTTTTCCCCTGCCCTCTAAACCTGCAGTAGACGACTAATGTTGTTTATGAATTTATATCTCTTTTGGGAGATTCTGTCTCTAACAACAAAACAACGACAAATATTATTGTGATTTCTCGAAGGCTTAAATGTCATCTCTCAGTACAATGTTCCATCTGTCAACGTCTTTAACATTATAAATTCTATGCACCCAAAAGTCTGTGTCAGGTCGCTCAATGTGTTATATATCTATAATGAAGATTTTATATGTCATATTAATAGGAAGAATGGGAGGAAAGAGATTAGGGGGAAATATATTAAAAGTGGAAAGATAATAGGAGAATTAGTGTGAGTAATAAGAAATTTAGTGGTGTATATTAAAGTTTTTTTAGTATAGTTCTAGCAAGGAAAGGTGATATTTTATAAAAACCAAGGAAAGGTGATATTTTATTTAAAAAACCAGGTCTCTTAATACTCTACCACAGAGACTTGGTTTTTATAAAATATCACCTTTCCTTGCTAGAACTATACTAAAAAAACTTTAATATACACCACTAAATTTCTTATTACTCACACTAATTCTCTTATTATCTTCCCACTTTCAATATATTTCCCCTTAATATCTATAATGAGCATAAAACCCTGATAGGTTTTTCAGTAGGATCTTTCCACTTAAAAAGTAACACTCGCTCGTCAGTCAACTCGAAAAATTAAGTCCAACCGTTTCTCACCACTGTAAAAGACGGAACTCACCTCAGCATTTATTCTTCTCTGCTGCCAAACCATTTCAGCCAACAGGGGTGACAGCAATCCTAACACTTGCGATCAGGAGGTTGAGCCGTGACTGCCCGTCTTCGTAGTCAAATGGGTCAGATTTCGCGTTGGACTTGACACCGCCTCCATATGCCGCACGCCACTCGTTGCCTTTTTGAACGACAAAGACGGGCTGACTCATCAAAGCTAACTGGCTGTTCGCCATGCCGGTCATTTCCGTTACAATACCCATTTCGTATCGGGTATATATAATTGGGAGAAACTAGAGAGACGAGAGGATGTGATGGGTTCTTACTTTTCTTATTTGTTCTGGCTTGTCGCTGCCATCTCATTTTCTTCTGGGCTGATTTCTTCTCTGGGATGGGTGTCTGTATTTATTCCTCGTTGAATAATTAAGCAATACTTAGTTGTTTTTTATTCTTTAATAAGAACCACGGCCCAAAAGGGTTTCTAACCGCGCGGTGAGAAGCCGGCATCTTGGGAGCGACGATCCTTAACATCTGCTCCCGCTGTCGAGATCTCTAACTAATTCTGATTTCCTTTCACACGCCTTTTCTTCAGCCAATCAGAAGTCGGCGTGTCGGTCAGCGAAAGGTTAACTTCTGCCAATAACTATAACGGCTAACAGTAACTTTCCATTTAACCTCCTCCGATTTTGAATATTCAATGAACTTTAAATTCAGAAACTACACTTACCTACATAATTCGTAGGCTGCCTACGAACTATGTAACAAATGTGCCACTGGTAACCCAGTACTACTGTTCCATAGTTGAATCATCGACCACTAAACCGGTAACCCCAGAATTTTGTCTGTTAAGGAGGGTGTCTAGACAGCCTGCAGAACGAAAAACAAGACCCTTAAGAAGACAGAGGAAGCTGTTTTCTCAATGGCCATCTAGCACATTTCTAAAGTCCAATCCTTCCTCATCGCGAAAGGGCCGTGTAAACCTGGTCTCCATCGTTAGGGATCAACGGCTTTTGACGTACTTTTGGCTGAATTTGCACAAAGGTGTCAAAATTAGGGTGACCCAGAATAAACAGAACCCAAATTATTTATTTATTTTCGCATTAAACTAACCTTAAACCCCAACTCCAACCCTAACCCTAACCTCTAAGCCTAAGCCTAACCCCTAACCCTAACTCTAACCCTAAAGCCCCTAGTTAAAATTAACAGTTTTATAACAAAATCTGTGGGTTCTGTTTTTTCTGGGTCACTCTAATTTTGTCACCTTTGTGCAAGTTCAGCCTATCTTTTCCCATAACTAGGACATGTATGCGAGGTTTGAGGAGCGCTTATGAATTTCCTATTCTATTGTTACTCCTTCTATGAATTCACCACAGATGAATTCGTTGGAGGGAAACGATCAATCGGTCCAGCATGAATGCCGTCACAGAAACAGAAGCGAAGAACCCAAATGTCTGGTTGATTATTTAATACTGTAAGCGATTCTAATTCCTCTGAAGTTAATAGACCAGTTCACATACCTCGGTAGTAATATCTCATCAACAGAAAGCGATATCAGTATACGTATAGGAAAGACATAGACTGTCATATACAGATTATCGATTATATGGAAATCTGATCTCACTGATAAGATAAAGCGAGAATTATTCCAAGCTATAGCCGTTTCAGTGCTACTGTACGGCTGTCCCACTTAGACATGAAAAAATGAGGGAAGCTACACAAGGATGCTGCGTGCTGTTTTGAATTAATCCTGGAAGCAGCCTCGACAAGAAAGCAGCTGTACGGTTATTTGCCACCGATCATACAATCTATATGAGTAAGGCGAATAAGATGCTGGTCACTGCTGGTGAAGCAAGGATGAACTCATAAGTGACGTTCTCCTGTGGACAACTACATATATACACACTAGTGTAGGCCGACCAGCAAAAAACTACATCAATCAGCTCTGATGGGATTCTGGATGCTGCACGGAAGACCTGCAAGGGGCGATGACCGATAGGGATGGTTGGGGAGAGAGAGAGAGAAAGAGAGAGAGAGAGAGAGAGAAGAGAGAGTCGTGGATATCCTTACTGCCAGTGGGACATGATGATGATGATGATGATGATGATGATACTGAAAGTGACATGTTAAAGTGTCCATGATTAACTAGCAGGGCCTGTGGATATACCACAGTATGATAATTTAATTAATATAATGTTTGGTATGTTTACTTAAGAGCTACTGCAATAGTTCAATATGTAAAAAGTATTATAATCTTGATTTCACTCTCTCTACTAGCAAGACCTGTGGATATACCATAGTATGATAATTTAATTATTACGTTTGATATGTTTACTTAAGCTCTTCATTTTACCGCACAAATCCAAACTGTGCTACTCATGCGCCAAGTTTTCCATGGCCGGTATCAAACCTGCAACGTTGTGGTTCCTAGGCGGATGCTCTACCAACTGAGCTATAGTATATTGAACGATTAGTCCGACGGTTTACAAACATAGAAAAGAAAAGAAAAAGTAAATATTCACATGATGTATTTTTTATATCATCAATGCTAATGTTTCGGTTTAACCGACCATCATCAGGGCAATAATGTATTATTTCTATTTTCAAAAAAGAAAATATTTTAAAATGAAAAATGAAAAAAAAATGTTTTAAGTATTTTAAAATGAAAAATGAAAAAAAAATGTCATTGCACTTTTGAACGTTATTGTGTTTTCATTTCCTTCTATAAGTAGTGACGTCAATTATGACGTCACTACTTTTTGTGTTCGATAATTTAAAATTCTTTAATTATTGCATATTCAATAATTCTATAAATCAATAAATATATTGCATCTCAGTCTAATTAAGATTTCTATCTATACATATATAAAGGACATCTGTATGTATGTATGTATGTATGTATGTATGTCCAGCTGAAACTACGAAAATAAAATAATTAACAACAAAGTAAATATACAAGGTGTGTCATAAAAGTATCGAGATTGAAGCTGTATTTTTCCAAGATAGAAATAAACAATGAATGGAACCTTAATTTTTTTTCAAAATATAAGGTGTATCATAAAAATATCGAGATTGAAGCTATATTTACCAAGATAGAAATAAACAATGAATGGAACGTTAATTTTTTCAGAATACAAGGTGTGTCCATAAATGTGCCGAGTTTGAAGCTATATTTACCAAGATAGAAATGAACAATGAATGGAACGTTAATTTTTTTTCTCTTCAGAATACAGAATAAAAAGTGCCGACTTTGAAGCTGTATTTACCAAGATAGGAAGGAACAATGAATGGAACGTTAATTTTTTTTCTCTTCAGAATACAGAATAAAAGTGCCGACTTTGAAGCTGTATTTACCAAGATAGGAAGGAACAATGAATGGAACGTTAATTTTTTTCTCTTCAGAATACAGAATAAAAGTACCGACTTTGAAGCTGTATTTACCAAGATAGGAAGGAACAATGAATGGAACGTTAATTTTTTTTCTCTTCAGAATACAGAATAAAAGTGCCGACTTTGAAGCTGTATTTACCAAGATAGGAAGGAACAATGAATGGAACGTTAATTTTTTTTCTCTTCAGAATACAGAATAAAAGTGCCGACTTTGAAGCTGTATTTACCAAGATAGGAAGGAACAATGAATGAGACGTTTTTTTTTTGTTGTTTTTTGGTGTGTTTGTGCACTTTTTTTCAGAATTTTTTTCAAAAAGTACAAAAATCTCGACACTTTTTGACACACCTTGTATATATACATATTCACTATCAGCAGATCTTGCTTTTGATTTATATTTGTGAAGATGATTAAAAATAGAATTTAAATTGTAACAGCATGGAATTATTTTTTTTCTTATTTTTTTTTTTATTTTTTTGCATTTGATATTTTAAATAGGAGACTGATTTTCCTTTGAGTGTGTTTTGTGCACTTTTTTTCTGACGCTCCACTAGGCCGGATCAACGCAAGGTCTTTTTTTTACATAGGGATTTTAATGGGGCATCCTGCGAGGATCCAACTCACGATTCAATAATGATGGATCGGCGTGATCGAATTTTTGCCCCACCTCACCCCATCTACCCAGGCGACGCCGAGTAGCCGCTTCTAGTACATATATAAAGGACAGTTGGTGTGTTTGTATCTATGTATGTATGTCCGGAGGAAACTACGAAAATAAAACAATTCATGACAAAGTAAATCCACATATACATTAACTATCACCAGAGGTTGCGTTTTGAGCAAAAATAATTAAGATTTTATTTGTATCTAGGGAGATATCTAAAAATTAGGATTTGAATGGTAAGAGAACGGAAATTCATTGGTAGTGTTTGTGATTAAAACATAAATCAATTATGTAAGACCAAAACAATCAATGGATCTGCGAGACTAACTTTTTATTATTCCCTCTCTACCCAGGCAACGCCAGGTTGCCGCTTCTAATACTAAATATAAAACTAATTTAAAAAGAGGTATTGTATCTATTTAGAAATAATCTAACAAAATAAAGTGATACATTTTTTTTTAAAAATGGTCTTTGTTTAATTGTACGAGGGCAATCCCGAAGGTAAGATCTTCAAAATATCTAGAAATCACAGAAACGTTTATTATTCTTTTTGAGTGTTCAATTTTTTTTCAAAGTCGTTTTTTTTAACACAATTGTTTTTAAACTCATTTTTGATCTATTCACTTTTTTTAGTTCTTTTTTCTTTTTTTAATGATGGTCATTATGTTACTACTTATCGATTTAGACAAAAGTTTAACCTTAAATAATAGATTTACTTATTTTTAATTCGCTTTTAAAACTCGTAGAAGCTGATTTTTTGCCAGTCCCTAATATATTGATTATTTTATCAGTTTTTCTCTTAGAAAAAATATTCAAATTTTCATTTCATTTCATTTTCGACTTTAAAAATTAATACCAAAACCGAAGACATTTTTTAACGTCAATTTCACGGTGAAATTTTAATATTAAATTTTTTCAAGTTTTTATTCATTTTAATAGTAAATTTTAATATTAAAGTTTTTAAAGATTTTATTTGCAAGTTTAGCCAAAATTTACTATTAAAATATAGTAAATTTTGGCCAAACTTGCAAATCGTTCGGAAAATTAAAACATATTACAGGGTGACCCAGAAAAAACAAAACCCAAAATACTTATTTATTTTCCCATTAAACTAACCCTAAACCCCAACCCTTAACTCCAACCCTAATCATAATCTCCAACCCTAAACCCTAACCCTAAACCCCAACCCTAAACCCCCTAGTTAAAATTACCAGTTTTATTACAAAATTTGTGGGTTCTTTTTTTTTCTGGGTCACCCTAATTTTCCGACAGATTTGCACCTTTAGAACTATTCAACTCATTGATGGAATCCTAATAGGTACCACGATTCCAGGTCAGAGTGAACCTGAGAGTAATGGCGATAATTTGGAACATCTCAACTCGATGCAGTTTAACGTCACACCCAGGACATTAAGACCCTTAGCCACCACCTCCTAGCACATATATAATAAAAATGTTGGGGGATTGCCATAAGTGCATTAGGGTCGGGACAATCATATAGGTGCTAGGGCTTGACGTGAGCAGTCGATTGATGGGGAAGATTTTCTAGATCATTCCAACAGTTTGATATTGTGTCGTAGCGTGTTACAAATTTTCAACGCAAATTGAACACATTATCAACATTAATATAAATTGAACACATTATCAACATTCTTGAATATAAATTGAACACATTATCAACATTCTTGAATATAAAATTGAACACATTATCAACATTCTTGGATATAAATTGAACACATTATCAACATTCTTGAATATAAATTGAACACACATTCTTGAATATAAATGAACACATTATCAATATTCTTGAATATAAATTGAACACATTATCAACATTCTTGAATATTGAATTGAATATAATGTTGTATAGCCACTTTCCTTGTTTAGACATGTACTTATATTTTCTGTATTTCTTCTTGCTTTGTATAGTTTGTTCTTTATAACAACACAAATCATTACTTTGGAGAATTCCAATTTTTATGAAATTCCTGGATCGGTATCACTCAACCAAAGGATTATACCCAACACTAAGGAACATCAAGGAACAACCAAAAGATCATACCCAACTCTAAGGGACACCAAGGAACAACCAAAGTATCATACCCAACACTAAGGAACATCAAGGAACAACCAAAGGATCATACCCAACTCTAAGGGACACCAAGGAACAACCAAAGTATCATACCCAACACTAAGGAACATCAAGGAACAACCAAAGGATCATACCCAACTCTAAGGGACACCAAGGAACAACCAAAGTATCATACCCAACACTAAGGAACATCAAGGAACAACCAAAGGATCATACCCAACTCTAAGGGACACCAAGGAACAACCAAAGGA
>CM042176.1:32408348-32435848 GCA_023376005.1 Doryteuthis pealeii
CCTTGTCATGGTTGGTGGGTAAAAGAAGGTTTGATTTGCCGGCGCTTCCACTTTTATAATGCTGTTCGCTACGCCACCTAGCGCCTACTTGCAGACACGTGTTTATCGTGTTCCCTAGCTTTAAATAGGAGAACCGTGGCAAGTAAGGAATGTAATCCCTGCACCAGTGTCACGAGCCACCACTGATTATTTTCATACAAAATTAGTTTTAATTAAAGAATGAACAGAGTTATCTCCCCTGACAATTCCTGAAGTAAAATTTACTAGAAGACTTCATTATCTACAAGTAAAAGTAAGAGTAAAATGAATTCACCAATCAGCAGTGAGATACTGGTCTCGAGAAGCTTGAACGTTTTGGTTGGTTTAATGGCATAGCAACACTTGTAGGTTATTTAATGCCAAGAGGTTGGTATATATATATATATATATATATATATATATATATATATATTATATGGTGATCGGGATAAATTTGACATACATATATTTGGTTATTTTTCTCCGTAGGTTGGAGGTATTGACGCACACTGCGCATCATTTAAAAGCTTGGACCCTTCTTCATTCATATACGTGATGACAGATAGAATGGATGACTGGAACCCACCTGAATCATGGGAGAGAATAACGTGTATCATGATGATCAAGGAGATCATCATGATACAAGTTATTCTCTTCCATGATTCAGGTGGGTTCCAGTCATCCATTCTGTCATTACGTATATTACGCATATTTCACTTATATATATATATATATATATATATATATATATATATATATATATATAGCTGGAGGGAGAATATATGGATTCAATTCACACCTTTCCCAAGGGTATTAGCGCTATGTGAAATGCAAACAGCCTTGTCTAGGATTTGAACTCGAGTTGCCAAGTCCATTCCCCACGACTCTAGCCATTATGCCACGCGCCTCCATTAAAATAGTAGGGCAGACTGGGCTCTTCAACCTTGGGTAGGTAACCAGTCTAGGAGAGGGATAACTCTGAATTCAACATTCCTGAGGTCGGTCGTTGATTGGGTTTGTGGCATTCCTTGATGCACCAATTCTTTCCTATCAACTGTACCAAAAAGTGCGGAATGGTCCAACACAGGCCTTCACCACTATAAACAAATTACTGTGTTGGTAGTTCACCGAATGAACACTCATGCGTCGAAAATCGACGAGAGCCCATATATATATATATATATATATATATATATATATATATATAAATCATAAGTGAAATATTATGCATATTATGCAATCTTTAGACGGTTGAATATTTAATCGCCTGAAGATTGCATAATACTCATGAAAATTAACACCATAATATTTTATTCATGATTTTAAATCCGCTCTGCTATTTTACCGTTGGGCACCTTTATATGCTAAAACTTTTCATATTCATTCTCCATTATATTATATCATATATATATATATATATATATATAATAAAGTAATCCACAGACACGTGTTTCGAGGTATCACCTCTCATCAGTGTGGTTATACCGTTTAACAGCTACCCTTGGCCGGGTTCGAGACCCGAATGAACTTTCGTTCGCCAATCCTCTTATCCGTACGGCCACAGGCAGCTGTCAAATATAGGAGATTATTTAATCGCTACATTTCTAAGCGGAAATGAAATTCACTAGAGGCCTCAAACTTTATGTAAACAAAGCGAGGCTTAGCTGTACGCCGAATACGGTGAATTTTGCAATTAAATCCCTTCTAATTAAAGTGCTCAACCAAATTTGGGAGCATGTAATAAAGTAATCCACAGACACGTGTTTCGAGGTATCACCTCTCATCAGTGTGGTTATGCCGTTTAACAGCTACCCCTGTAAGCCAAATTTACTCTTATAGAAAGAATCCAAAGAGATACTGACATTAAATCTGTAATCGAAAACCACGAGTACAGTAGATAAAAAAGGTAAGTTTTCACCCATTTGCATTTAACCAAAAAATTAAACTCATTACCCCGGCAATAAAATGTCGAGGTGCCAAAAAATGTGGGGGTCAATAACACCTAAATAAACAAACACCGACTATCCCACATCAAACAAACCCCTCTTGACCAATTTAAAAATCTAAAAGTCACGCACACAGTACCGAGATACACACACCCTCACACTCACACACATATATGTATGCACATACATACATTTATGTGTACATATATGGTCATACACAAAACTCTCAAGAACCCTTCTTCACATATATAAGAGGATTCAAAAAATAACCCACCGCAAAGAGGTTTTTTTCACGGAACAGATGGACTTGCTACTACTAACACACTCCTCTACCCGGATTATAATAGCATGTCAAACCCTCAAAAAATATTTCAATTTCTATATTTCTTTGATAATGCTCCCTTAAAAAAAACTCTCTAAAAACAATTTCTTCAAACAAGAAATCTTCTCCTGACGATGACCTAAGGTCGAAACTAGTTGAGAATAAATAACATATAAGAAATATTACTGTTTGTCTTATCACTTTTTGTTCATACTATATATATATATATATATATATATATATATACTTATCCCTCCGCACGAGTTGGATGGGACACGTGGGCAATCTCTTAAGCGGAGTTTAACAGGATTTAACTCAGAGTTTTCCTTCTCCTAGACCGGTAGCCTATCAAAGATTAAAGAGCCCAGTCTCCCCTACTATTTACCCATAGATGGAGGGAGAATTGATGGATTCATACCTTTCCTCAAGGGTATTAGTTATGTGAAATACAAACAGCCGTGTCCATTTCCTACGACAGTAATCATTACACCACCCGAATCCTGTTTATATATATATATATATATTAATAAATCATCCACACGCCTCTTCAGTGTGGCTAGACACAACAACTATCCTTCGCTAGAGTCGAACTCCGACTGACTGTTTGCCAGCCTGAATTCTTATCCGCTCGGCTACTGACAGCTGCTGTGGCGGGGCTGATGTTTAAACTATTAAATACATAGGTTTGTTTATATATTTTACGATCACAGAGAGATCTAGTTTGCGAGCAAACGATCATTGTTCATATGCTTAGTAGTGAAAGTTTATATATATGATTTGCTTAAGAAATAATTTTTACTAAATTAATGTGTATGAATAAATTACCTTTTAGAATATTGGAATAATTTTCCAATAGTTCTATTTGACCCATAGATTTATAGAGGCGCTCGGTGTTTTATTGTTTCGTCGTATAAAATAAACACGGCGACTCGAGTTCAAAACCAGGGCGAGGCAGTTTGCATTTCCCATAGAGCCTATAACCTTGCTAAAAGGTATGCATCCAACATTTCTCCCTCCAGCCATGGGTAAATAATAGAGCATCTTGGGTTCTTTAACCTGGGTATGGCAAATGGTCTAGTTGAAGGAAAACTCTGAATTCAAAACTCCGCTTAAGAAATTGACCTTGTGTCACATACTACACGTGAGGAGGGGTTGGTAAATATATATTTTACCCATAGATGAGAACCTAACAGGTACTAATTTGTTTGTCTGTTTTACGGTATATCAACCTTGGAGGGTCATTTAATGCTGGCAAAGTTTTGAAAGATTCGTCGCGATAGTTTGGAAGAAAACATTTTAAACTCATTTTTTTTTTTTTTTTTTTTTTGTAAACAAATTTTCTATTCAACCATTAAAAGGTACTACCACACGTGGTCAGAGAAGACTTGGGAGCAATATTGATGAAGGGATGCTTCACATCACCAAGACCTCCAGAACTAGAACCTCACCATCAGTTAGAATTTAACGTCATACCCAAAACGCTTAGTCGCCGCCTTCTAGCACATATAATAAAAAGTGTTGGGGCTTGCTTATATCTTATACCGAGGACCTTTTGTTTGATTCATTCTTGATGGGTACTCAATTTTTTTTAAACTCACTTTTTTCTTTTTTTAAATTTTTTTAAACTCATTTTTTCTATTTAATCCATAGATGGGACCCTAACAGGTACTACCACTCCGAGACAGAGTGGACTTGGAAGCAATGTTGATGAAGGGGTGCTCCACATTCCCCAAACCTCCAAAACTGGAACCTCGAGTTTAACGTCATTCCCAGGACATGTAGACCTTCAGTCACCGCCTTCTAGCACCCATATGATATGAAGGATTGGGGCTTACCATAAGGGCAATAGGGTTGGGACAATCATTTTGGTGCAAGGGCTCTACGTAACAAGCCGATTGATCGGAGGGGTACTCTCCGACCGCCCGTCTATCCTAAGTAAGGAATTAAGTGGAATGTAGCATGTCATGGACTGCTCAGTCACCAGGATTCTGTCCTTAAGCATCATGGGTCACCACCCACGAACAACAGGTGGTTGCATTGGGGGGGTGCAGTCGATGCATTCTACAACCCCAGAAGACAGCGCTACAGGTATTAGTACTCTGGGTTAGAGTGAATCTGTGAGAAATGGCAATGAATGGGTATCTGAATTCAAAACTTCGCTGAAGAAATTGACCTTGTGCCACATCCTGTTCGTGGTTGGTAAATACATATTTTACTCATAGATGGGAACCTAACATGTACTCAGGGTTAGAGTGAACCTGGGAGAAATTGCATTGAAGGGGTAATCCACCCAGCCCAAATTTCCATAACTGTAGCCTCGTTATCAGATGCACTTTAGTGTCATATTCAGGACACTTACAAAGCAGAGTCTGTTGAAATCTTCATTGTTAATATTCATGTATCACATCATTTAGAATTTGCCTTCAGAATTGAAACCTGAAAAATTAATGATCATAATATTTGGTCCCGCCATTCCTTGACTGCAATGAATATAAATCAGTGACAGAAGTGCTTAACTCAAAACGACCAGCAGACATAAAAATGGCGTCAATACACATATCAGGAAATCTAAAATCCATTCTTCAAATATGATCGAGACAGACTTAACATATATACATATGTATGTATTCATCAGTTAAATTATTGTTTATAGGTGAGCTGATGGCCTTGTGGTTAAGAACTCTGACTGATCATAAATCGGCTGGGGGTAGCCTGCTATGTCTAGCCACACTGGGGTATCTGTGGATGACTAAATGTATTACTTCCAGGACTTCCCTGATTCGGTGTGGTGGTGCCTGTTAGGATCCCATATATGGGTTAAATAGAAAAAATGAGTTCAAAAAAAAATTTTTTTAAGTGAGTTTTTAAAAAAATTGAGTACCCATCAAGAATGAATAAAACAAAACGTTTTCGGCATAAGATAACCTAACAAGGGTTGACGTGCCGTAAAATTCAATTAACCAACCAACCTAAAATGTCAGTGGAAAAATCCTCATGTATAATACACGAGAATTTTTTTCTCCCAAATGTTGTAGTCCAAAGTTAGGGGTTCGTGTTATACATGAGTATGTGTTATATAATTATAATGAATATCAGCCCTGTCGATGGGGCTTTAGAATACACCGACTGCACCTCTGCAGAGGGGTAAGACTTCCTCAATGGGGCCACTTGTTAGCTGTGGGTGGCGACCCGTGGTGCTTAAGGATAGAACCCAGGTGGATGAGCAGTCCATGACTTTCAATATTCCACTTTAGGCTTTTCTTGGGCTAGACGGGCGGTCAGAGAGGCCCCCTCAGATCAATCGGCTGGCCACGTCAAGCCCTAGCACCTATATGATTGCCCCAACCCTATTGCCTTTATGGCAACCCCCAATCCTTCATATCATATGAAGGCGGTGACTGAGGGTCTACATGTCCTGGGAATGACGTTAAACTCTCTGATGGTGAGGTTCCAGATTTGGAGGTTTGGGGAATGTGGAGCACCCCTTCATCACCATTGCTCCCTGGTCCACTCTGACCCGGAGTGGTAGTACCTGTTAGGGTCCCATCTATGGGTTAAATAGAAAAATGTATTTATAAAAAAATTGTATTATCCATTAAGAATTGATTTATTTCAAAACTTTATCGGCATTAAATGACCCACTGAGGTCGATATGCCGTAAAACAAAACAAAACAAACAAAGTTAGTGTCTGTTTCTTGTTGATTGTAGTCACCAGTGTTGCTGCTTCTTGCCTGCTGTCGAATTGCACGTCCAACCCCTGTTGTGTGCTTGACTGTTCTGGGGATTTTTAGGGTCTCGAAGTGTGGCCACCCCCATCCCTGTTCCGGTGCCTTACTTCCAGGCCCCGATTAAGAGGCAGATAACTAAAATTTCCCAAATTGTGCGTGTTATATAATTACAATAAACTAGCAAGAATTTGCATCTTTTGGGCGTAATTATTTACGTTTTAATGTAAGGAAATAAATCAAATTAGAAAGACTAACGAAATTAAATAAGAACGCATTTAAAAATTGCATTTATTTTAATTATATTTTAATTGGTTTTTATATAAAATCATTCAATAAAATAATGACATTAGAAATCAATTACAAATAGTTATTTATCAAATCCGATTTTGTTAAAATTAGTTTGCAAATTAATTATACCATATATTATGTAAACCTTTATTTCTTAGTGATATATAAGTCATATTGCAGGATTTTACACGCACTAATAATATGGTCTGTTTTGAGGCAATTCTAACACAGATTTTCATAGACAACCTTAAGAAATAAGATTTATCCTACGTATTAATTATTTTGATTATGACAATAGATTAAATACTCATTTATAAACTTGCGCAATTCCTGGGGGTATTATGACGTAAGCGGTGACGTAGTTTCCGTTAGACAGATAGACCCAGAATCTAACCCAGATTTTCATAGACATCGTTAAGAAATAAGATTTATCCTACGTATTAAGGATTTAATTTTTTTTCATGATTTTCATGATTATGACAATAGATTAAATACTCGTTGATAAACTTTCGCAGTTTCTGGAAGTATTGTGACATTGGCAGTGACGTAGTTTCGGTTACAGACAGACACATAATCTCCATTATAATCTATCTATACATATATTGTGTGTGTATGTATGTATGTATGTCCGGAAACTACGAAAATAAAGCAATTAACGATAAAGTATATATATATATATATATATATATATATAATATAATATATATATATATATATACGTTCACTATTATTGAGCTTGTTTTTGTGCAAAAATAATGTAGATTTTATTTATATCTGGGAAGATATTTAAAAATTAGGATTTGAATAGTAAGAGAATGGAAAGTCATTGTTCGCGTTCGTGATTGAGACATAAATCAATTACGTATGACCAAATAATGAATGGATCTGCAGGACTAACTCTTTATTATCCCCCTCTTGTGAGTCAACGCCGGGTAGCCGCTTCTAGAGAGATATAAAGAAAACAAAAGTAGTATTAAACGTACGGGAAGACGTTAAAATAAAAGGGCCGAAAAGTATAAAATTGAAATAGATCACTAAGTAGGCCTGAGCCTATTCTAGTATTGACCAGGTTTGAATTCAGAGTTTTCTTTCTCCTAGACTGGTTGCCTAACCAAGGTTAATCAGCCCAGTGAAATAGATCACTAAGTAGGCCTGAGCCTATTCTAGTAGTAACCAGGTTTGAATTCAGTTTTCCTTCTCCTAGACTGGTTGCCTAACCAAGATTAAAGAGTCCAATCTACCCTACTATTTAACCATAGCAAGAGGGAGAATAGTTGGATCCATACCTTTCCCAACGCTATTAGCGCTATGTGAATTGTGGCTTCATCCAGGAATTGAACTCGGGTCGACGAGTCCATTTCCTACGACTCTAACCAGTACACCACCGCGCTTCCATGGGAAGGAGAATACTTGTAAAAGAGCCGGGAAAATATCAGCCATTGTCAAGTCGAGAGGAACGCTATGTTCTAGCAAATAAATTCGACACGTATGCAGGCGAAGTGACGCATGCGCAAACGTGCACATTCGCACGTACGCCCATGCGCACAGATGAATAAGGGAATCCCTACAAAGAACAGTTCAGAAATTACGATAAATTAAAGGCGATATGAGGATTTGTTGAACAAACGACCTGTCAGGGTCGTTGTCGATTTAATAAAGAAAGATGAGAATGTATTCGTGCTCGGATGAACATAACAGGATCCTATGGAAACGTTTGTAATGAACAGCTTAAGGCAACTTTGGGGGTTGCAGTGACTTAAGAAAATAGACAGATGGAAATTTTCTGCAGTTAAGCGTGCAGGGTGGGGGTGAAGACACATTCTAGGAAGAGGCACGTTTAGCGTTGCAGTTACATAGGAAATGGAATCGGTGGCCCGAGTTCAAATCTTGGACGAGGCGGTAACGTTTCACATAGCGCTAATAAAAGTAAAAAAGTAAAGTCGTCGGAGTGGCCTAATTTCTTAACGATGTCTATGAAAATCTGGGTTAGGTTCTGGGTCTATCTGTCTAACCGAAACTACGTCACCGCTTACGTCACAATACCCCCAGAAATTGCGCAAGTTTATCAATGTGTATTTAATCTATTGTCATAATCAAAATCATTAATACGTAGGATAAATCTTATTTCTTAACATAGTCGGTATCAGCCAGTCAGCGAGGGAGTCTATCCCCTTTTCAATAGCGCTAAACCAAGGAGATTGTTTTGGCGTCTGAGGTGGAGCGCCACACCTACCATCAGCTCCTCACTTTACCGCACGGATCCCTGTGCTACTCATACGCTGAGTCGGCGAGGGCCGGTATCGAAACAGGAACCTTGCGATTCCTAGCCGAACACTCTACCGACTGAGCTAACCACCTGCTTTCCCTCCAGTTATGGGTAAATGGCAGAGTAGACTTTGCCTTTTAACCTTGGTAAAGGCAACCAGTCTAGGAGAAAGAAAACTCCGAATTCAAACTTGTTAAACTCCGCCTAAAAAATGACCTTGTGTCACATCCTGCTCGTGCGGAGGGGTTGGTAAATATATACGTTTCACTTCGTGCTAATGCATAAATCTATCTCTTCTCCCCCAGCTATGGGTAAATACTTAGACAGTCTAGGTTCTTTAGCCATTACTCCCAGATCTACTCTGGTTAGACCTCGTCTATGAGAAGGAAACCTCTGAATTTAAACTAGCAGAAGTAGGCCACAGTCCCAAGCCGATTATCGTTCAGTTCTGTCGGATGTAAAAAGTCACCAGAGAAAAATTGTCCTTTATTATTAAAATGATATCACACCAAAATTCCAATTTTTTTTCGCGCATAGGTTTCTTGCATCAAGAATTAATCAAATAAGTTTTAAGTGATTAAAATACGTATAGAACGAAATAGCTCCGAATTCAAATTAGCCAATGAGATTGGAGATTTTATCTGGAATGTAAACATCAGCTGATGTTCTGTGTTTATGAAATAAAAAAAATATTAATTTAAAATGACCCTCAAAACCCAAAAAATTAATCCCTAATAATATGCTTTAGTAACTAAAGCAAACAATAATAATGCTTTAGTAACTAAAGCAAACAATTTTTTTTCTTCAGGAAAAATTTCAAAATATAATTTTCACTTAAAGAAATGGCTTTTTAGAAAATCGGGGGATGAATAGTATTTCGTATACAGATATTAAAAATGCTTATTGTTTATACTTATAAAAAAAAAATTGAAAAATACAATTTCATAGTGTTGAGTTCGTCTACGCGATCGAAGCACTAGATTGTTTAAAGTTTAAACAATAAATATTTACGTTTCTTAGAGTGACTTGTTGTCACATGTATGCGAAATACTATTATTTTTTTATTTTTTCTAAAAAGTCAGTTTATTTTTTAATTGAAAATTATATTTTGAATTTTTTCCTGAAGAAAATTTGTAAAGGGATTATTGTAAGGTAATGTTTATTTCGCTACGCTATCAGTAGATAGATGTCGCCATTTTTTTTTACTTTGTTTATATTTCGAATATACGATTCTCATTGGCTAATTCTGATTTCGGAGCTACTTAGTTTTTTATACGTATTTTACTACAAAGTAGCCCGTTTAAATGGTACTTTTCACATAATATCAAGGTACGGTCCTGATTGCGAAAAGTTTTTATTAGCCTTTTTTGATTTTTAATTAATAATTACGTTAAAATTATTTTCATAGCTTGTTTAGCTACATAATTCGAGAACTAAGCCTCTTTTGACGCCTGGCACTGTAGGCTATAAGTAAGTAACTTCGTCGGGGTGGCTAAAATCACTGCAACCCCAACATTGCCTTCAGCTCTTCATCACAAACGTTTCCATAGGATCTTGTTATATTCATCCGAGTATTAATACGTTCTAATATTTCTTTATTCTCTTCCCCTTCTCTCTCCCAGCTATGGGTGAATACTAAGGCCTGGTTAGGGCCAGAATAAAGACACAATAGAAGAAATGTTAAACAAATATATTAACAAAGAACAGTAGAACAAACATATACAAATGAGAAGGTCACTCGCGAGGCGGTCTATCAACTGTTCGAGCAGACCACTGGAATATTGACTCTCACTTAAGAGCAGTACCTGCTGCTATTTATAATTGAAAGAGTCTATGCGTGCGTGGTAAATTACCATAACAAATGCAGTCTGTGTTCTTTAGTCATTACTCCCAAGTCTAATCTAGTTAGGCCACTAGTCCACAAGAAGGAAACTTCTGAAATTAAACTAGCTGTAAGTAAGTAAAGTCGTAGGGGTGGCCTAAAGTCAGTATCAGCCAGCAGGCGAGGGTGTCTATCCCCTTTTCCCTAGCGTTAGACTGAGATTATATTTGTCATCAGCTCCTTACTTTACCGCACAGATATCTGTGCTACTCATACGCTGAGTTGACGAGGGCCAGTATCGAATCAGGAACCTTGTGGTTCCTAGTCGAACAATCTACTGACTGAGCTAAACCGCTTGAAAATTGACCTTGTGTCACATCATGTCCGTGGTGGAGGGGTTAGGTTAATACATGTATGATCGTCCGAGGGAGGAGGTGGGGTTCGTGTAACGGTTATGATCGTAGAAAATGAAATTAGTGACCCATGTTCAAATCCTAGACGAAGCTGCTTGCGTTTCATTTCGCACTAATGCATGAATCTATTTCCTTCTCCCCACAGCTATGGGTAAATAGTAGGTCAGACTGGGTACTTTAGCTAGGGTAAAACAGTCTAGGTCAAGGGTTCTCAAATTTGTTATTCTTTAGACCCCTACAAAAATTTGATTGACCTATCATGGACTCTCTCCTTATATACCCCAATCCCATGGAGGCGCGAAGTCTAACGGTTAGAGTCGTTGGAAATGGAGACGTCGACCCGAGTTCAATTCCTGGACGAAGCCAGGAATTAGAAATGTGAATCCTGATTATCTGGTATTGTTTATTCTTATTTCTTATGAGTTTCGTCACTTCAGCAAAACAATAGAGCATTCCATTTTTATTATAAAGAAATAATGGGAAGAAAAAGGCCATGCAACACAGAAAAAATATAATAATAAAGAAAGAGAGTAGTGGAGTGATAGAGAGAGGAGTTAACGCGCGGAAGCGATGGCGTTAATCTGTTTCAATCGAACATATTGAAAATATGAAAAGAAGGAAAGAAAGAAAAAAACGAGAGAGAGTTAAATCCGTAATATTATACTTTTTATATATTGAACTATTTAGCAATAGCCCTTAAGTAAATATATCAAATGTTGTAATAATTTAATTATCATACTGTTAGTCCTGTTAGTAATATTAAATATATGCCCTGTCGGTTGGGGCTGTAAAATACTCCGATTGCCCCACTGAAGAAGAGTAAGTCCCCTCTCGAATAGGAGCACCAGTTAGTCATGGATGGTGGCCGGTGATGCTTAAGGATCAAATACTGGTGGCTGAGCAGTCTATAACATGGGACACTCCATTTTGAATCGATAATTATAGAAAATAAACATGACAAGTGAATTTTTGGATGTTTGTTTTTTTAGAAGCATTGTAAATAAAGTATATATTATTATTCATATTTTTGCTTGAAGGCAATTACAATGCGGATATTGTATAAAATTCGATAATTATAGAAAATAACCATGACAAGTGAATTTCGCAAACGATCATGCGATGCTAGAACATCGTACAGTCTGTTTCAACTTTATTAAGTCTCATCAGTGATGTATACTGTCGGAGGGAAATCGTTAGTATACATCGCTGATGAGACTTAATAAAGTTGAAACAGACTGTACGATGTTCTAGCATCGCATAATCGTTTGCGAAATTCACTTGTCATGGTTATTTTCTATAATTATCGAATTTTATACGATATCCGCATTGTAATTGCCTTCAAGCAAAAATATGAATAATAATATATACTTTATTAACAATGCTTCTAAAAAAACAAACATCCAAAAATCTTATATATATATATATATATATATATATATATATATATATATATATATATATATATATATATACTGTAGTGTGAGATGGTCACTATTTCAGCTTTTGCTGGAATGGTGTGCCAAAGGCAGTATTAATCTATTGAATTTTTTGAAATTTTTAGAAATTTTTTCAATTTTCCTCACATTTGAAACATCTTCACCTGATGAATGCATCGCATGAAACCAATATGGTTGTGAATGTTCCTTTGTCACCCAATAAATAGATATGTAAAACCTATATATTTATCTTATTATATTATATATATATATATATATATATATATATATATATATATATATATCATATTAAGGTATATGCACGGGTCCTGCTAGTATTATATATTCATCATAAAAAAGTCTTGTTTGCTCTTTGTACAGTGCTTTTTTTTTTCTAATTGCATTTCTGAACAGATAGACAGACAGACAGACAGAGAGACAGAGAGAAACGACTAATCTAGTATATCAAAGTCACACTAATCACTGCTTGCTGTATGAAGTTTAAATTCTCTGAAGTTGGTCCAAGCGACTTGGATAGAACTAGACAAAGTACACAGCATGCTCTTCTCGGAATGTAGTCTGACCACTGCCAACTACCCCCACCTACCTCACTTTGTGTGCCATATCGAGGTGTAGACCAAATTTCAACCCTCTAGCTGCCCAGCTGAGAAAGTTGCGGATATACAGACAAACAAACACACAAACATACATACCGACGTCGTATTTTATATAAATAAATAGATATTATTGTTGTCCTTAAAATCAGACAAGATTGTAGTCGGGTGGAAGAACCAGTCAATTCGTTCGTTGATATAAGATAGAGGGTGTCATTGCAGAGAGATACAAATATACAGACAAGGAATAGTGAGGTACGCTACTAATCCTCGAAGCCAGCCCACTATATATACTAGCAAATATATGCACCCTCCGGGTGCAAGTATTTAAATTTTAATATAATAAAATATCATATTAAATTAGAAAGGCTAATGAAACTGAATAAGAATGCAGATATAAAGATTTGGAACAGAGGGGGTATGATTGAAAAATAGAACAACTTTGAAATTAACTCTTCCATCATTTTCCATTACTCCCGTCTTTCATTGGTAAATTTTTCTAATTTAACTATTTAGTTAAAATAGGAATTAAAGAATAAAATTACAGTTATTTCTTCTTGTTAATGGATTTCTTTTAAGATTTATCCCCGAGATTTTTGCTCATATTCAATAAAATAAAACCAAACAATTAGAAATCAAAAATACTAAGCATATATTTATTAAAATCAAATTTTAAGATCAATATGCAAATTAGCCTTCCCATTCACACTGTAAACCGCTATTTTGTTGTATATATAAATACAACTGCATGTTATTAGCATGTGGATATGGTCAACAGTCTTAATTATGTAAAACAATTTTACTAATAATTGAGATTTAAATAAAAAATAAAATCATGGAGAATGTGATGTAAATAACAAAGGGAATTGTGATTTGTATAGTAATAATATAGTTTCGGTTACAGACAGACAAACCCACAATCTCTATTATAATAAGATATAGTCAGAACACATAGGTGAGAGAGAGAGAATATTCCATTACAACAATTATACATTCGATTTAATCAATCTTTTCTTGCCAGAAATTTATAGTTCCTTTTAGAGAATAAATTTTAGAAAAAAGATTACTTTTTATTTTATTTTTTAAATCGGTAAGGAGTGTACTTATTTTTGGTCGAAACTGTATAAATGTAATCATCTTCTTTCTTCGTGTGACACACACGAACTAGGGGTATGTAGTTACAAACAAGGAGCATGATATATAGTTATTTGCTAAGCTTAGCTTAGATGTGACCAGAAGTAGGGGGCGTCAAATGAGAATCGAACTCACTGCAAATCCAGCTTGCTAACCATTACACCACATGAGGTGCCCAGGACATTGACATATAGTCAGTTACGTATAAATTTACCAACTTCTCCGCACGAGCAGGATGTGACACACGGTCAGTTTTTAAGCGGATTTTCTTACAGGTTTTAATTCAGAGTTTGCCTTCTCCTAGACCGGTTGGCATACCAATAATAAACAACCCAGTCTGCCCGACTACTTACCCATAACTGGGGTAGAATAATTGGATTTATACCTCTCCCAAAGGTATTAGCGCTATGTAAAATTCAAACAGCCTCGTCCAGGAATTGAACTCATTTCGCCATGTTCATTTCCTATGACGATAACCATTACACTACGTGCCTCCAGCAGATTCTTTCAAAGAAAAAAGTTTAGAAGAAAATTTAGGTTCTATGGGGGGAAAATTCGGTAAGAGGTGTCCTTATTCATGGTCGATTCCGTATAAATATAATTACAAATGTACCTTGACTTACGAGTTTAATTTGTTCCGTTCATAACTCAATTTCCTCGTATATCAAGTCAATTTTCCCCATCAAAATAAACTGAAATGCCATTAATCCGTTCCAGCCGCACCCCCCCCCAAAAAAAAAATACCCTAATTTTTTGTTATGTTTTTTTTTAATTTAAAAAGATAGCACTGTATTGTATAAAAACATAATAAAATAGAATATAATGAATTATATGCTGTAATATGTTTTAATGTTTATTTTTTTATAAATAATATTTTTCTTTGGTGTAATAAATTTGGAAACTAAAACGTTTTTGGGGAACTTATTAACATAAGCGTATCTGAAGCTCGATCTTAACTCAAATTTTAGCTCACAACACACAAAAAAAAAAATTATTATCATAACGGAAAACTCGTAAGTTGAGACACTTTTAAGTCAAGATACCACTGTATGTTGTTTCTTCGTGTGACACCCACGAACTGTAGGTACGTAGTTACAAACAACGGCATAGTTGGTTACGTGTAAAATCATTTTAGTTCATTTAGTTTGGGAATTGTATGTCTCTGATTTTATTTGATGTCAATCAAGCTGACCCTCAGGCTAATAATCTATCCACTTATCTGGTCATATAAATGAATTAGAATGCACTTTCAGAATTGATCTTTGGACTTAGGATTATCGAAAACAATATTTCGAATTGTAAATGGGAATCAGTCGACCGCAAAAACAACCACGTCTTATTATTGTCAAAAAATCACCAAAGCATCACAACGAAGAAGAAAAAAAAAAACATCTTTTTTGTAATAATAATAATAATAATAATAATAATAATAATAATAATAATAAGAAGAAGAAGAAGAAGAAGAAGAAGAAGAAGGACGATAATAATAAGAACAAGAACAAGAACAAGAACAACAATAAGAACAAGAACAAGAATGTAACTACTACTACTACTTCTACTACTACTACTAATAATAATAATAATAATAATAATAATAAAGAAGAAGAAAGAAGAAGAAGAAGAAGAAGAAGAAGAAGAAGAATACCAGCAGATCGCAGGGTGAAGCTAAAGGAAAATGAAAAAAATAGACAAATATCTGGACCTTGCCAGTGAACTAAAAAATGGAATATGAAAGTGAAGGTGATACCAATTGTAGTTGGTGCACTTGGAACAGTCCCAAAAGGATTAGAAAGGGGTTTGGAAAGTTTGGAAATCAGAGGAAGGGTTGAAACCATTCAGAACACTGCACTGCTGCAATCTGCCAGAATACTCAGAAGAGTCATGGAAACCTGAGGAGACTTGCTGTCACTCAGACTCCTGTCAAAAGGAGAAAATAATAATAATAATAATAATAATAATAATAATAAGAAGAAGAAGAAGAAGAAGAAGAAGAAGAATGATGATAATGATAATGATAATAAGAAGAAGAAGAACAAGAACAAGAACAAGAACAAAAATGATAATAATAATATAAATAAGAACAAGAACAAGAACAAGAACAAGAACAACAGCAACAACAACAACAATAATAATAATAATAATAATAATAATAATAATAATAATAATAATAATAATAATAATAATAATAATAATATTTTTTTTATATTTCAACAAGATCATTGTTTCCAGAACAAACCAGAAATCTTCTATCTAAGCATAGGATTTATTAATATACGACAAAAAAACATTATTATGTTTATCTTATTATCTTTTTGTAGAAGCCATTGATCAAGTCAGCTGTATCGAAATGGCGACGACCTTCTTTCAGCTTATGAGTTAATTTGATTCAATTCGCTCGCAATTTTATTATTGTCTTATATGCAGCCAAGGTATTTTTTTTTGAAAAAATCGAGGTATCAGGATTAATGTCGTTTAACCTTTGCGGTGTGGAAAAAAGTAAGAGAAAGAACAAAAAAGAAAAGAAGATATTTTATAAAACGCCTTTGTGTTGTATCACTGAAGATGCTTCGTTTAAAAACGGTGGATGTATAGTCTATAGAAATTCAGAATAATGAAGGTCTCAGCTGGTTAATCAATGGTCTTTTAGCATAAAAGAAATATCTTGATATTTTTAGACGTTTTGAAACTATATATATATATATATATATATATATATATATATATATATATATTCAGATGATGAATCTCGAGTAGGTTACTTTATATCCATTTTTTAAATATATGTATATATAAATGCATATGTATATATATATATCCATATATATATATGTATATGTATATATATATCCATATATATATATATGTATATATGCATATATGAGTAAGAAAAGGTGGAATGAAAACATCACACAATGCTGTTAAAGAAGAAAACAATTTATAATATAATCATAGCTGATATTGATCAATATTTCAATTTTACAAAAATCATCATCAGAGCTCATTCACTCCCGTAGTTGTTTGGGTCGGAGAGGAAAGTTAAAATTTTAACTTTCCTCTCCGACCCAAACAACTACGGGAATGAATGAGCTCTGATGATGATTTTTGTAAAATTGAAATATTGATCAATATCAGCTATGATTATATTATAAATTGTTTTCTTCTTTAACAGCATTGTGTGATGTTTTCATTCCACCTTTTCTTACTCATATTGTCGGATTAATTTCCTTTCTTTTTACTTATATGCATATATATATATATATATATATATATATATATATATTATGTATATGTATATATGCATATATATTATATATGTATATGTATATATGATATATATATATATTATATATGTATATATATATATATATATATATATTCATGGTGAGTAGAAAAATTATCAGTCAGAATTTATATCTCATTATCTCCATAAACACATACACGCAATATATATATATATATATATATATACATATATATATATATATTTATATATATATGCGTGTGTGTGTGTGTGAGAGAGAGAGAGAGAGAGAGAGAGAGAGAGAGAGAGAGAGAGAGAGAGAGAGAGAGAGAGAGAGAGAGAGTGGTGTGTGTGTGTGTGTGTGTAGATAAAAGGGTATGTAAAACACAATGTTGTTAAAATGAATATATATTTTATATCATTTTCATTGCTAATATTGATAATATTTCGATTTATGAAAATTATATATATATATATATATATATATATAATATATATATATATATATATAGATAGATAGATAGATAGATAGATAGATAGATAGATATAGATATCGATAGATAGAGAGAGAGGGGAGATATATACAGACAGAAAGAAAGAAAGAGAAGCCATTTCTTCTCTACCAATTTGAAAGCTTGTCTATTTAACTTTCCTAATTTACATACCTCAATCTGTTCCTGTATGTGCCAGTATACATGTATAGGCCTGTGTGCATATATATATATCTGTGTGTGTGTGTGTGTGTGTGTGTGTGTGTGTGTGTGAATACATTTTTGGTACAACATAATGAATAGACAATTTCTAAAGGTGGAATCTTATTCACTAAGATACACTTATATATTAAAAAAAAATTACGATCCTTTCGAACAATACTTTTCAAAAGATATCGTTGGGAAGCAATTAAATGTTAAATATAGTAAATGATTCCCCAAATATTGACCGCCTTGTCAGCTGGGGCCGCAGAATACTCTGACTGTACCTTGAGGAAGCCATATGTTTTGGTCGGCCATTTTCATTGCAGCGTAATCAATACAACTGCATGTTTTAACTTGAAAATATCATAAAATGTGTTCTTAATAACAATTAAGTTCATTTCAAATTATGCACAAGCACAGCTAAGAACACATTTTATGATATTTTTGTGTTAAAACATGCAGTTGTATTGATTCGAACAAATTCGTATTTTCAGTGTAGATTTGCGGTGAAATAAAAATGACCGACCAAAACATATGGCTTCCTCAAAGTGAAATAAACAAGGGGAGGTTACTCTCATTTATGTAAGTAATGTTCAGATTGCCCAAGAATGAATTAAAACAAAACACCTTCGGCATAAAATATCCCTAGACAGGTTGGCATGCCGTAAAACGCAACCAACCTCGTTAACCATTACATCATAACTGCACTGTTAATGATTTCAGTATATATATTTACCAACACCTCCGCACGAGCAGGATGCGACACAAGGTCAATTTATTAAGCGGAGTTTAACAGGTTTGAATTTAGAGTTTTCCTTCTCCTAGACCGGTTGCCTAACCAAGGTTAAAGAGCCCAGTCTGCCCTACTATTTATACATAGCTGGAGAGAGAGTCGGATTCATACCTTTCCCAAGGGTATTAGCGCTAAGTGAAATGCAATTTATTCAGCCAGGATTTGAACTCGGGGCGACGAGTCCATTTCCCATGACTTTAACCATTACACCACGTGCTTCCTATTAATGATTTCAGTATAGAATTGTATTGCAGATCTTGTCTACTTAGAAATCCAAAAATGAATGTAAATCTTAAAGATAAACAGGAAAAAACTATATTTTTTAAACTCTTTTTTTTAAAATCATGGCAACCTAATTCATTTTTTAAAGTTTATTTATATATACTAGCAAAAAAACACCCTCCAGGGGATATTTATATCCAATGGACACATGGCGCAACGGATATAGGTGTTAAGTTAATACAATTCTAAGTGATCGTTATCTCTGGGCTGCCGGTTCAATACTGGCCAAGGGTGACTGTAACATATATATATTTACCAGCCCCTCCGCACGAGCAGGATGTGACACAAGGTCTATTTCTTAAGCTGAGTTTAACAGGTTTGAATTCAGAGTTTTCCTTCTCCTAGACTGGTTGCCTAACCAAGGTTAAAAAGCCCAGTCTGCCCTACTATTTACCCATATCTGGAGGGAGAGTAGAATTCATCCTTTTTCCAAGGGTATTAGCGCTAAGTGAAATGCAGTTACCACGTCCAGGGTATACTTACTTAGGGTACAAACTCGCAGTCCAATGAGAGTAACCTCCCCTTGTTTATTTCACTTTGAGGAAGCCATATGACTGTAACATATAATAATTAACACTTATGCCCGGTCATGGTTAATGGAATGAGAACAGTCTACCTCCGTGGATTGAATAAAGGGTTCGGTTTGAAGTTCCGTGAAGGTTTCCGATTACGACATAAAGGCTCCCGAGTTCGACAAGAAGATCCCCGAGTTCAAAGAGAATTTTCCCGAATCCGACAAGAAATACATGAAGAAAGCCAGAAGGCAAATCGGCCGAAACGTTGTGTACATAACAATGAAAATGAGGAAATAGTCCGAATAATCCAAATGATACAAAGAGTGAAGGGAATCCGTGCTGTCGGCACACTCTGGTGATATTGGGCTGTGATGAATGTATAAAATACCTCGGTTATACATATTCTATTAATAATGGAGATTCGCTTCCGGTTTATGTCCGTAACAAAAATTACGTCACTGCTTACGTCACATTACCCAAAATCGTCATAACAGATAGATACACTCAAAATTTGAACATGTAACATTAGACAGTCCTCATTGTTTTTTAAAACAAGTTTTAATAAATGCATGACTGGTATTATATATCTATATATAATTTGTTTTATTTTAATACATATTTAAAGTTTACATTTCAAATTGTTTTATTTTTTAATCGTTTAATGAATTTGATGATTTTACTTACTTAGGGTACAAACTCGCAGACATTGAATTTTTTACTCCCACCCCTCAGGCCATATGTTTCAAAAATCTATTTTTACATCGCGCCGAGGGCGTTTTTTATTTTGTACTAGTACCTATAACTGGAACAATTGGGGCTGTTCTAGCAGAGGGGGTTGCTAGTGTTTTGGAGGAGTATAACAGTGTTGATACCCTAAAAGTTGGAATGCTGAGTACGGTACAGGACTACATGTAAGGAGCAACAAGATAGAAATCCTTGCAATAGTAATGGTATTTACCTTAACTTCCCACCAGGTCAGGACGCGACAACAAATCTTTTTAAAGTGGAAAGCCACGCACAAACCGAAGCTCATGCGATGGTTTGTAAAAAAAGATGCGTGGATCCCATTGGAATACACCGTTAATTTGTCCAGTGGCCTGGGCCAGCCAAGAACAGTAATGCAATAGTAATGGCCAGCTAGACTTGCTAGTTAACCATAATATGAAATTTAGTATAGAATTGTATTGCAGATGTGGATTCTCTTGGTAACCAAGAATTAATACTAACCTTATTATATTGTTGGCCAGAATGAGACCACTGCGAACGAGGGGTTCGCTATTTATAGGATCGCCCGAGTTACCGGTGCTTTAATACTGGTGTCCCTCTAAACGGACGTCCTCTATTTCCACACTTATAAACAGAATAGGACTAAAAAGAATGGTTTGTTTGTTTTTCTCTCTTTCTTTCTTTCTTTTTTATTTATTTTTTCTGAATATCTTGGCTACATAATTCTAAGTACGGTACAGGCCTACATGTGAGGGGAAATAAGACAGAAATCCTTGCAATTGTAATGGTATTTACCTTAACTTTCCACCAGGTCAGAGTGCGACACAAGGTCTTTTAAAACTGGAGCTCATTCGATGGCTTGTCAAAAAAATGGGTGGATTCCATTGGACCACGCCGGCTAGGAACAGTAATGAAATAGTAATGGTCTGCTAGACTAGCTTGTTAACCATTACATTAAATTTAGTATAGAATTGTAGTGCTTATGATGATTCTCTAGGTAACCAAGAATGAACGCTAACCCTAACCTTATAGATAAACAGAATAGGACTAATTTTTTTGTTTGTTTTATTTTTTTTCTATTATTGTTGTTGTTTTGTTGTTGTTTTTTCTTTCTTGCTTTTTGGAATGTAGAGTACAGTACAAGACTACTTGTGAGGGTCTACAAGATGGAAACCCTTGCAACAGTAATGGTCTGCTAGACTAGCTAGTTAAACATAACATTAAATTTAGTATAGAATTGTATTGCTTATTATGATTCCCTAGATAACCAAGAATTAATGTTAAACCTAACCTTACAGATAAACAGAATAGGACTAATTTTTTGGTTTATTTTATTTTTTCTATTATTGTTGTTGTTTTTTGTTTCGTTTTTTTTTTTTGAGGGGGGGTTCTTGCTTGCTTTTTGGAAATGAGGAGTACGGTACAAGACTACTTGTGAGGAGCAACAAGATGGAAACCTTTGCAATAGTAATGATCTAGCGAATTAACATGAAATTTAGTATAGAATTGTATTGCAGATGTGGATTCTCTAGGTAACCAAGAATGAACCCTAACCCTAACCTTACAGATAAACAGAATAGGACTGATTTTTTGTTTGTTTTATTGTTTTCTTCTATTGATGATTTTTTTCTTTCTTTCTTTCTTTTTGGAAATGTGGAGTACAGTACAAGACTACTTGTGAGGGGCAACAAGATGGAAACCCTTGAAATAGTAATGGTCTGCTAGACTAGCTAGTTAAACATAACATGAAATTTAGTATAGAACTAGAAGCGACTACCCGGCGTCGCCTGGGTAGAGGTTTTTTTTATTAAAGTTAGTCCTGCAGATCCATTATTACTGAATCGAGAGTTGGATCCTCGTAGAATGCCAAATTAAAATCCCTACGTAAAAAAAGACCTTGCATTGATCCAGTCACTTTGAAAAAAAAAGTAAATGTCTACTATTTAAAATATTAAACGCAAAAAAATTCCATGCTGTTATCAGTTAAATTTTATCTTTTAATTATCTTCACGAATATAAATTAAGTCTCTATTATTTTTGCTCAAAATACAAGCCCTGGTGATATTTAATATGTATATATATTTACTTTGTCGTTAATTGTTTTATTTTCGAAGTTTCCTCTGGACATACACATACAAACAACTGCCCTTTATATGTTTTGATTGTATTGCTTATAAGCAATACAATCAAAACATATAAAGGGCAGTTGTTTGTATATGTATGTCCAGAGGAAACTTCAAAAATAAAACAATTAACGACAAAGTAAATATATTTATATACACATTAAATGTCACCAGGGCTTGGTTTTTTAGCAAAAATAATAGAGATTTGATTTATATTCGTGAAGATAATTGAAAAATAAAATTCTCTTAAGAATGAACCCTAACCCTAACCTTACAGATAAACAGAATAGGACTATTTCTTTTTCTTGATTTTTGGAATGAGGAGTACGGTACAAGACTACACACAAGGGGCAAGATGGAAACATTTGCAATAGTTATGGTCTGTTAGACTAGCTAGTTAACATGATTTAGTTAACATTCAATTTAGTATAGAATTGTATTGCAGATGTGGATTCTCTAGGTAACTAAGAATTAATACTAACCTTACAGATAAACAGAATAAGATTAATCTTTTTCTTGTTTTTTGTTTTCCTCTTTTTTGTTATTTCTTTTTCTTTTTGTTGCTTTTTTCTTTTTCTTTTTCTTTTTCTTTTTTTTTTTTTTTCTTTTTTTTCTCAAGATCTTGGCAACATAATTCTTTGAAGAATATTGCAAAATATCAAATGACGCCAGATATTCCTCAGAGCTTCTTCAGAACACACCTATCATATTCCTCGCTGAGTTACGTTTCCTATTTTCTCTTCCGGAAATTCTTTGTGGCTGTCGACAATAGGATAGAAGAACGGTTTTCCATTTCACCTCTAATCACGTGGTTCCTACCAACAATTCATTGCACCACGTGACCTTTCTCGATCGTAAAAACAAGACATCTCCTATTTCCGCCCAAAAAGAAACTTTCTGATTATTAATCGGAAAAGAAAGGAAAAGAAACGGCCATTTTATTATACGTTGCAAAATCATAAAACAATAATTTCTTTTTTTTAATAATATATATATATATATATATATATTGCTTTCTTTATATAGACGTGACCGAACTATGCCTCGACGCTTTGTTTTATATAGATACAAGACAAAACGTGACACGTTGTGTCGTCCATTGAGCTCTGAGTAGATAACTAAGATTAGGGAAAAGTGAGTTTGCAAAGCGAATTTATTTTTTTTTTTAAATAGATACGACCGGAAATCATTAAAATCATTTTGTAAGATTTCTAAGAAAGGGAAAGTTTGACCTAATTTAACCTACGGGTTGCTGCTAACAAAATTTAACATACAAATACATTTCAAATTCTCCCTGTCTCTCTCTCTCTCTCTCTCTCTCTCTCTCTCTCTCTCTCTCTCTCTCTCTCTCTCTCTCTCTCTCTCTCTCTCTCTCTCAGAGAAACTAACATATATACCGAGGAGGTAATCAAGATATAAATAGAGAGGCAGAATGTAAAATAAGGGATGGGTCAGTTTTTTACTTAATTGCAAATTACGTCTAATTAGAGCCAGTCAAAATGGATTTTTTCAAACATTTATCAATTCTTAAAGTAAGGAATAATTTAGTATAACTTTTGTGTCATTAACCTAAACAGTAAAGAAGCCATTAGGAGACAAAAGTTTATTCTCCCAGTTTTAGTATAATAATAGATATCTAGTCTTTTAGAATCATATATGAACAAGACGTTTGGTCGGAGGTACGTGGTGTAATGGTTAGAGTCGTATGAAATGGACACGTCGACCTGAGTTCAAATCCGGGACGAAGCTGTTTGAATTTCACATAGCACTAATACCCTTGGGAAAGATATGCATCCAACTAATCTCCCTTCAGCTATGGGTAAATAGTAGGACAGACTGTGCTCTTTAATCTTGGCTAGGTAACCAGTCTAGGAGAAGGAAAACTCTTAATTCAAATCTGTTAAATTCCACTTAACTAAAATTAAATTCCAATTGACCTTGTGTCGCATCCTGCTCGTGCAGAGTGGTTTGTAAATATATATATATGGACTAGACGGGTGGTCGGAGAGGCCCCCTCCGATCAATCGGATGGTCACATCAAGCCCTAGCACTTATATGATTGTCCTAAACCTATTGCTCTTACGGCAAACCACCAACCCTTTTTATCATATATTGTAGAAAAAATAAATGGTTAAACACTGGTGACCCACATGGAGCAAGCCGACGAGTCGGGGTCTGGTAACTAAGTAGTAACCACTCCGTGAAAAAAACTTCTATGTCCGTTGTTTGATCACGGGAGCAAAGATGATCTGAACGGGGAGGGAAGCCCACTATATAGGCGCTGTTATATCTCTTCACCCCTCCAACTTCCGGCAGGAAACCATATAATCCAATCCTTTTCTGGCCTCGTGTTCAATCACGAGCGCCAGAAAAGGATTGGATTATATGGTTTCCTCCCTTGACTCAACCAACAGCTCCAACCAATTAGTCACCAGTCCTTCCCATTTTTTTCACAATATATGGTAGAAGGCTGTGGCCGAGGGTCTTAGTGTCCTGTGTATAATGTTAAACTTCATCTAGTGGTGAAGTTCCAATTCTGGAGCTCTGGGGAGTGTGGAGTACCCCTTAATCACAATTACGCCCATGCCCACGCTTACCCGAAGTGGTAGTACCTGTTAGGGTTCCAGCTGTCGGTTCAATAGATTTTTTTAAAATAGTTCTAAAAAGATTTTAAAATTGGGTAACTAACAAGAACGAAACGTCTTCTGCATAAAATAATCCAAGAGTTGACGTGCCGTAAAATCCAATCAACCAACCAACCATATATGGATATATTTTGCCTTTTATTATGTGGTTGACCGTTTCATTTCTGTCACCATATAACCTAGATTTACTATTATTGAACAGGAAAGAAAAAAAGAAAAATGAAAAATAAAAATAAACTTACCCATTTTCCTAGTAAAAAAAATTGGCACCAAAATCAAATTTAGAACACTCCTTATAAAAGTAATGGTAAAACAGAACGTTAAACACTCCTTATAAAAGTAACGGTAAAACAGAACTATAACGATATTGGCTGGAGGTCACATGACCAAACGTATAAAGTTACGGAAATTTCAAACAGTGTCTAATCAAACCTGACTGGGTCGCCTGGAAGGGAAAATACGATATTGAAAGACACGAAATTTTCAATAATCCCAAGAAATTGATATCCCTGGCGAAGATGTATTTTGTGAAATTATTATGCGTATTATATATATATATATATATATATATATATATATATATATATATAATGTGTGTGTGTGTGTAGTATATTAAGAAAGATTGAAAAAACACAGGTTTAAATGAGTTAAGTGGTGAGTTTACTGGCCGACGCTGCAGTGTTTCGATCTATTAATTAGATCTTCAGGGCATTTGTTGGTATATGGAAGGTAATAAGAAATTTTTTATCACAGAATAACGAGAAAAAAGCGAGTGATAGTCCTTGTTATATATATATATATATATATATATATATATATATATATATATATATATATTTACATTTGGTTTGGTTTGTTTTCTTTGTTTAAGGGCATATTAACCTTTGTGGTTTATTTAAGCCCAAAGCCGCCCTTGTAGAACAACAGTAGTGGTACTATTTAATCTTTGGCGTAGTGGCTAATGTGCTAGCTGGACTGCGACAATAAACGAGTTCGAACTCCAGTCGCTCTATTACATCCACTTTCTAACTAATACCTTTGGGAAAGGTATGAACCCCCTTATCTCACCAGCTACGAGTTAAATAATACAACTACAGTTCTTCTACACGGATAAGCCCTTGGTGTAATGGTTACCATCATAGGAAATGGTCATTGCGATACGTATTCAAATCTTAGACGAAACTGGTTACTTTTCAGATAGCGCAACAAGAATAATAATAATAATAATAATAATAATAATAATAATAATAATAATAATAATAATGGTTGGGAAGGGGATCCACTGGGAATTATGCAAAAAATTTAATTTTGACCACACAACAAAATGGTATATGCATAAACCAGAATCTGTTCTTGAGAACGAAACGCACAAAATTCTCTGGGACTTTGAGATAAAAACGGATCACCTTATCCCAGCAAGAAGGCCAGACCTAGTGTTGATAAACAAAAAAGAAAGAACTTGTCAACTGGTGGATTTTGCAGTGCCAGCAGATCACAGGGTGAAGCTAAAGGAAAATGAAAAAATAGACAAATATCTGGACCTTGCCAGAGAACTGAAAAAGTTGTGGAATATGAAAGTGAAAGTGATACCAATTGTAGTTGGTGCACTTGGAACAGTCCCAAAAGGATTAGAAAAGGGTTTGGAAAGTTTGGATATCAGAGGAAGGATTGAAACCATTCAGAACACTGCACTGCTGCAATCTGCCAGAATACTCAGAAGAGTCCTGGAGACCTGAGGAGACTTGCTGTCACTCAGACTCCAGTGAAAGACCACCAGCTAACACTGATGTGAAAACTCAAAAGGAATAATAATTAGAAGAAGAAGAAGAAAAATGATAATAATGATAATAATAATAATAACAAGAACAAGAACAAGAACAAGAATGATAATAATAATATTAATAATAAGAACAAGAACAAGAAGAACAACAACAGCAACAACAACAACAAGGATAATAATAATAATAATAATAATAATAATAATGATAATATTTTTTTTATATTTCAACAAGATCATTGTTTCCAGAACAAACCAGAAATCTTCTATCTAAGCATAGGATTAGAAACCAGAAACTGGTTACTTTTCAGATAGCGCTAATACCGTTTAGAAAGGTATTAATCCATGTATTCTCTCCCCAGCTATGGGTAAATAGTGGGGCATATTGGGGTCGATGAAGATGGAGATGAAGACTGGGCTCTTTAACTTTGGTATGGCAACCTGTCTAGAAGAAGGAAATCTCTGTTAAACTACGCTTAAAAATAGCCTTGATTGGCAACCGGTCTAGGAAAAGCAAATCTCTGAATTCAAACTTATTACACCCCGCTTAATTGACCTTGTGTCACATTCTGCTCGTGAGGAGGTGTTGGTAAATACATACAAGGATGACTAACTTTAAATAACCCATGAAGGCTTACATGCCATTATACAAAGAAACCAAACCAAATAGAGTCGGTTTAGCTCAGTTTGCAGAGCATCCGACTCGCAACCACAA
>CM042176.1:32445848-32494600 GCA_023376005.1 Doryteuthis pealeii
ATTATTTGGATTATTCGGACTATTGTCCTCATCTGTATTGTTATCTGCACGTTTCGACCGATGTGCCCTTCGACCTTCTTTAGATATTTCTTGTCGGACTTGGTAACCTTCTCGAACTCGGGAATCTCCTCCTCGAACTTGGTGTGTGTGGAGTACCCCTTTATTACCATTACTCCCAGGTCCACTGACTCGGAGTGGTAGTACCTATTAGGGTTTCATATATAGGTTAAATATGGAAAAATCAGTTTTGAAAAATGTGTTAAACAAATTGAGGTTTTAAAATGTTGAATATTCATCAAGCATGAATAGAACAAAACGTCTTCGGCATAAAATAACCCAATAAGGGTTGACGTGCCATAAAGTCCAACCACCCAAACCAAACTATCATTTTTAGTCCCCACCTAAACTAATGAACAACATAATCACAAAGATAGATAATTAAAAACTTATCTTGCCTCCCCATTAGAGATTAGATATCCGAATTCTCTGGAGATGTTAGAGTGTTTTTCCTTTGTCGAAAAAATGATTTTTTTCGAGCGAATAACTCGTTTTGTAGGTTAGTGCATTAACAAACATTTTATTTTTAATTGTAAATATAATTAGGATTTCATCTCGTTGGGGATTTGGTGATTGTACAGAATGATCCGAAAGTCTTGCCATGGCTACATATTGTTTTAACTTTCATTATTTTTGCTTTAATAATATAATACTAGCAAAAAGTTGAAATCTGCACCCACCGACACCGAATTACTTGAAATTTGGCATAAATGTTCCCCTTCATGAGTTAGGAAAGTGTGCCAAATTATTTTGTGTTAGACCTTACCGTTCCGATTTTAGAGGGCGGTTATAATTTTCCTATTTTGCCTCTAAATTAAGGCCGTGCGGTGTCGCAGAATCTCAGTGTTTTCTTTTTTTTTTTTTTTTTTTTTTTTTAAATTTAAAAAAATACTTCCATGCATTCAATATTTCTGGTATGTAGGTCAAATAAGGACTGTAGAATCCAAATATTCAATTATTCTAACCCTATACCTGATAGAAAATTTTATTTTGCTCAGCCAAATGCATGACTCCTAAGTCAACAACTTTTCACCTATGTAGCTTACGGTCAGTCTATAGAAAATGGGTCCTCTTCAATTTTCATAATATTTTTTTCCTAACATTTACTATGTCTGCCTAAGTTCACCAAAGAATTTTGTGAGTGAGTAAAGCCTACTTTAAAAGATATGAACCTGCCAAGTTCAGAGTTTTTTTTCCTATGTACATGCAGGATTTCAGTGAAAGATTATAATTAAAGACAATCATCCTAATGCTCTATGAACTCCCAAATGTTGATATTGTGCTCAGTGACTTCTTAAACTATTCAATAATATTGTTTTTATTGATTAAAAAAACAAACAAATTAAATACGAGGGTGAGTCAAAAAGTAATGCCATTTTGTTTAGGACAAGTATAATTACCAACACAGGAACATGTATCATACATCAAAATGCTGGTCCTCTGAGGATCTCATCCCTACTTCCCACAGTCACTGTTTCTCTCAATAGCAATGTTCCACCTTCAAATGAGAGCCTGTATCCCTATTCTGTTGACTGTTCTTTGAGCCACTTCTTCACTACAGATTTCACAGATTTTTAATTAAAAAAAAAGAAACACTGAGATTCTGCAACACCGCACGGCCTTAATTTAGAGGCAAAATAGGAAAATTATAACCCCTCTCTAAAATCGGAACGCTAAGGTTTAACACAAAATAATTTGGCACACTTTCCTAACTCATGAAGGGGAACATTTGTGCTAAATTCCAAATAATTCGGTGTCGGTGGGTGTAACGCCCTGGTGAATTGACATGGAATGACCCTAAAGCAAAAATAAGTAAAAAGTATTCAAGCAAAAATTATTCAAGCAAAAATAAGTAAAAAAAAAAATAAACATATCAAAAGTTGTAATAATTAAATTATCATACTGTGATATACCACAGTGCGAGAATTTAATTATTACAACCTTTGATATGTTTACTTAAGAGCTATTTCAAAATAGTTCAATATGTAAAAAGTATACTAATCTTGATTTAACTTTCTTTCACTCTTTCTTAAATGAGAGGTTAAAATATTTACATTGATTTGCCGATAAAAATTTGGGTTGGGGTGGCGTTAAAATATTTACTTTGATTTACAGATAAAACTCTGTGGGAAGGCGTTTAAAATATGTACATTAATTTGCCAACAAAAAAGTGACAAAAACACGACTCGGAAAATATCCAAGTTGAGCTGGAAATTTGCCCTGATGCTGGCTCACTAAAACATAGCGTAAATTAAGGCAGGAGGCCAGGATGGCATAAGATTAGAATTACCAAAATATATTCCGTAATTCATAATTTCAATATTACAAATAAACAAAGATATAACTTTTTTTTTTTTATTATTCATTTTAATTTTACGTTGGGCATTTAAGCGACGCAAGACCATTTAAAACATTTCATTTTTTAAATTGGGTGAAATAATATGGAATAAATAAGACACTCATAGGAAATACGAATTAACGAATAAGCGACATCAGATAATCAGAATTTACATTTTTGCATTTCATCTTGGGCGATTTGGACGGTCTCATTTTTAACCAGAGGGTGGGGGTGCAATATGATAACGGTCGGAAGATTAAGGAACAATTGTATTAATAAATAGTATTGTCTGTGTCAGCGAATCGAACAAGCTAAGTTAATGATAGGTTAGTGAAGACCAGCCTTCGTCCCCTTCATTTTTTCATGTGTAATTTCCATGGCAATAAATACCAAAAGTTAGTCTACTCGTGACTTCGAAAGAAAAAGAAGGAAAGAACATAATGGAATTAACTGGTAAATGTATGGTATATTTTGCCTCCGTTGTCGTCTTTGTGGTTGGCCTGGTCTCCCTTCTAATAGGAATTGAGATCTTTTATCATCTGTATTCTTATATCATTATTTTAGATTACCATGTACTTTCCCCTGCAGTGGCCACCATCTTATTTGGATTCATTCTAACCTGCCTTTCATTTCTCGGTTTCTTCGGCGTCTTTTATCACAGCCTAATCCTGCTATCCATATTTCAGCTATCTCTGGTCTTCATCCTTCTCATCCAACTAATCGGTACAATTGTCTTCGTCAACCTGCGTTTCTACACCTTCCCGCCTGTTGCCAGCGCCATGTTGAATTCTGAAGCATATTACCAACGAGACTCTACAGTCGCTTTCACCTGGGATCAGATTCAAAACCAGCTGACATGCTGCGGTACACACCAGTACTCCGAATGGTATCAGTACTTCGCCAACAACACCGTGCCGGATTCCTGTTGTATTAATTATTATGAAGACTGTGGTCACTTGGCAGTTATTGTTTCTAACGCCCATACCGCTAATTGTGTTGGTATTGTCTTGAAGTGGCTTTACAGAAACGATATCGTCTGCGCCATTACGTTTGTGTCCTTCACCATCCTCCAGGTTATGGCCATCTTTATTTTGCGACGATTCACAAAAAATCAGGACCAGTACAGGTTGCTAATAAGCTAAATCGCTTGACTTGAACATTTTAATTCTTTACCCACCGATCCCCGCGTTTTTAAGTTTCGTAATAGTCGCATATATTGTATGAAAATGCGACCACTATTACGAGTAATATTATTAATAGATAGTTTATAACCGTTTGAGTTGGACGCGGCTACAAACTTATTAGTTTGTGGACCCCTTCAGGGTCCACTCCAGTACTTTATTGTATTCGCAGATGAATTCGTAAAAAAACTAATAGTCTGTACTGTAAGATTGTAGTGCGTAAAATCTGATAATTCGGACCACTTTGTTTTTCTACAAAACTCCTGGTAAAAATAAAGAAATTGTTTTGTTAGTCGGTAGAGCGTTGTTAAGCTAAATTACTATCGAATTGGATATTTTAATTCTCTTAAATATTAGACTCTTTATCCATCCACCCCTGCGCCTTTGTCTCGTAATAGCCATATATTGTATGAAAATGTAACCGCTATTACGAGATCTGAATAGTAGGGTAGGTAGGTTGATTCTTAACTATTTTTTTTTTTTTTTTTTTTTTTAGAATATCACATTCTCTCAAACAGCAAAAGTTGTGTTGGTATAATAAATATTGATACCAAAAATTAGATCTCTTACTTTCACCATTATTTGAGGAAATATCATTAGTTAAAATGCATCGTTTTCGTAACGTTTGGCCCAGAAATTGGTTTTAAAAATTAACAATTTTAATGTTTTAAAACAGAAAATTGTCATTTTAAACAAAACTAATAAAATAACTAGAACTGAAATTTAAAAATTTCCCCCCATCACCACCAACACCTTGGATATGCTGTTTTTTTTACTTCATTAAGTTTTAAGTGATAACATCTTTAAAAAAAAAATTGAAATCTATTTCCTCAACCGAAGGTAAATTTTAGAAGAAAAATATTGTGTGGTAATTCATTGTTAATTTGCAACTTTCGCCACATTGGGAGATGTTACAGTTCCAAAATCAACCTACCCTAATGAATAGGTACTTTATAACCGTTCAAGTTGGACGCAGCTGCAAACTTATTGGGTTTGACCCCCTTCAGTACACACTCCAGTTATTGTATTCTGTCAGAAATGCAGATTGAATAAAAAAAAACTTATAGTCCGGATTGTCAGTTGTAGTGCGTAAAATCTAAGAATTCGGACCCTTTTTTTTTTTTTTTTTTTTTTTTTTTCTTACGAAACTCCTGACACACAGTAATTGTTTTGTTAGGGGTTAGACCAGTGATACTGATAGCTTTTTAATTTAGTGCGTCCTGGTACGTATGTATTTGATTTGTTGGATAACAACTAAAGTTTCTTAATAAATTGTAGAGTTTTTATCTATGAACGACTAAAGCCGTTTAACCCGTACCTTGTAATTTGTTTCCAAGAAAATATTGAAATGTATTTAAAGTTAACTGGAAAAAAACACTGGGACGCATGGATACGATTTTTGCGTCCTTTTAGATTTTTATGCGTCACTGACCCAAGACGCATACTTGTCATCTCTGATTAGACCTTATGTAAATACTAGGATGTTTGGAATGTCCTCAACTCTCTTCAATAAGAATTATTTGGGGAACCGAGTTGGGTCTAGTAATTAAGAATGTTACTCCATAATCTTGTATTGTGCTAGGCCAACAACGTATTGATCAAAAAGTATCGAGACTGGCTTCCGTCTGATTTTGTTGCTTTTTCTTTTTTTCCCTTTTTTTTTTTTTTTTTTTTTTTTTTTTTTAATAGAAATTCTTACTTGCCAAATTCTGGTCCAACACTCCACTTTAGCCCTTATTTAGGTTAGACGGTCGGTCGGAGAGGCCCCCTTCGTCCAAACGGCTGGTCACGTCAAACTCTATCGCCTACATGATTGTATCAACCCTTTTTATCATGTGCTAGAATGCAGTGCCTGAGGGTCTTATTGTCCTGGGCATGAAGTTAAACTCTATATGATGGTGAAGATCTAATTCTGGAGTTCTGGGGAATGTGGAGTACTCTGGACCCGGAGTGGTAGTACCTGTTAGGGTTCCATCTATGCGTTAAATAGAATAAAATGAGATTTTTAAAAATTGAGTACCTATCAAAAATGAATTTTAAAAAATTCGGCATAAAATAACCCAATGGGTTGACATGCCGTAAAATCTAACCAACCAACAAATTATGATTACGTTTTCATTGAAATTTTAAAATTGAAAAATAAACAGCTTTACTCTCTTATTTTCAGCATCCAATTATTTTAAAAAGTTCATAAAATAAAAGTGACCTAAAATTGACATTTCTGTTACACAATAGATTGAAAATTCAAAACTTCATAATTATTAGGTATGGCCAAAATTTTACCTTTTTAAACATATCCTCCACCCACCCTCCATGAATTAAAATTCAAAACTCTGAAATATTAACGGAGCTTAACGCAAGTTTTTCTGTATTATAAAGTTTTTTGTTTTTTTTAATTACTGTATTTGACGGCATATAGGACGCACTTTTTTTCCCAAAATTTTGGCTCAAATAATTGCCCTGCGTCTTATACATCGTAGGTGAAGTTTGAGACCTTCCGTAGGCCAACGCTAATCTTCTCTATGATGCTCACTAACCCATCTTACGCTCAGTACTTTTACCTACCATAAACTCCATGCATCCTTATTTATTGATGGTATTGTTATAATCAAGGTTAACAGGAGCGTATGGTGGCGAAGAAAAAATAAACACAAAAAAACTTTTTTTCCTGAATATGACCTGCTGAAATGGGGGTGCGTCTTATATGCCGTCAAATATGGTACATGTTTTGATCTTTAAATCTGTAAAATTTTATAAATTAAAATCTGCATCTATCAATGGTGCACTTTTGCCGTTTTTTTTTCTTTCCATCAGTAAGATGTGCTCTTTTTAACGTGATTAATTTCATTATCATAATAGTACAAAATAAAAAACAGTCCCCGGGCGATGTAAAAATATTTTTTGAAACATATTGCCTGAGGGGTGGGAGTAAAAAATTCAATGTCTGCGAGTTTTGTACCCTAAGTAAGTAAAATCATCAAATTCATTAAAGGATTAAAAATAAAACAATTTGAAATGGAAACTTTAAATATGTATTAAAATAAAACAAACTATATATAGATATATAATACCAGTCATGCATTTATTAAAACTTGTTTAAAAAAAAACAATGAGGACTGTCTAATCTTGCATGTTCAAATTTTGAGTGTATTTATTCTATGTTATGACGATTTTGGGTAATGTGACCTAAGCAGTGACGGAATTTTTGTTACAGACAAAAACCGGAAGCGAACCTCCATTATTAATAGAAGATTAAGAAATTCAATATAAAAATTATTTAAATTAAGGCTCTGTTATTCAGAAAAAAATTTTTTTTATCTATTTATTCTATTATTCGGACAATTGTCCTCGTCTTTATTGTTCCGGTTAATGTGCCCTCCAGCCTTATCACTTCTTGACAGACTTGGGGATCTTCTCTTTAAACTAGAAAATCTTATTTTGAACTCGGGAACCTTCACGAAACTTTGAACACGACCCTTTATTCAATCTACGGGGCTATACTGTTCTCATTCCGCTAACTTAATTTTCTTCTATATAAGAGTTTAAAGGGAAAGGTGATATCGTAACGAAAGTAATAATTGTTTGCAATCTGTTCAAATATATTTAATATTTGACGTGATAAAGTAAAATAATTTATTTAAAAACAAGTTAATATTCCGTACATTTTTTTGAGGGGAAGGGGTTTGTAGCATGTTCATTCATTTTTTTTCCCGAGTCTCTCCATGCAGTTATAAGAAGATATAGATAGGTAGTTCATACCAGACGTCCGACATGGACTTAGCCATTTCAGGAGCTTCCTCTAGTACTTTGTCAAGGTATACTGTCGGAAAAGGCCATCCTCTCGTGATGTTTATCTATCTATCTATGAGGTAGGTAAAAGGATGGTGAACAAGAAATGATAACTCAAAACAAATCTAAGAGTTGGAAGGTTTCGTCCGATTCATACGGACATCATCGGTCAAATGATTTTTATTGAAAGCAAAATTACATACAAGTACAAGTGAATTTGGTGAGGGGGTGAGTTAGTAGCGGAAGTGAAGGGAGGGAGGATAGGGGCAGACATGAAAGAAGTAAGGGTAGTTTACAGGAAGTAGAGAGAGGATGGGAGTAGATGGGCACAGGGGTAGGTTAGGGAGGGGGTAAAGTTCTGGTGTGTTTGATGTCAGGGGAAGATAAGGGGAGAGTTGAGTGATCTTAGGTCACTGGGTCAGTTAATGGAAAGATCAGGGGGGGATTTTTTGACTCCTGAAGTTTAGGTGGAGAGGAAACGGAATGGAGGGTAGGTAGTGAGAGTCTATGTGTGTGCATTCTATCTATCTATCTATCTAAGTTTGGGTCGCACTTTCTTTGACCGTTGGGGCAAAGTTGACTTTTCACTTCGTAATGTGAACAGAAATTCGTCAGGTCGGACAGCCAGATCTCTCCACTGAAAAAGACGTTCTCCCAACTGCCAAAGTCCCCTGACCAAGTCCTTCCGCCTGCAACAATTTTTCCAGCAGTCCTCCGCCAAAGCTCACTCGCCTCTTGTTCGTCGCACGTTTGTGTTTTCGTCAGCAAGATCAGAACGCAATTCTCGGTGTGGGAAGACAGGCCTTAAATAATGATTAACTGCCCTGACCAAAATCCCACTTCCGGGCCAATCGCAGTGTAGAATTTTGCATACATGCCAACCAGGTAGTCTGACTTCGAGCAACGACATCACGATCAGGAGGATGCGAGTTCAATCTCTGTAGTCGTCAGCTACACTCCCCTGATTTCACTTTGCACGCCAGACATGTTCGTGCTCGCTTTGAGCTACCACGTACGTAATTTCTCTGGCTACATACTCCTATAATAATGTTGGTCCATACATTCGATGACAAACATTAACTAAACCAAAGTTTAGTAAATGCACTACACAAAGGTGTGTGGGGGCGTGTAACTACATTTTTTTCTTTTGATGGGGGGGGGTGAACTGATAACGTTTCATACAGTTTAAATATAAAGATATAAATTGGTAATTCATACCAGATATCTGACAGGGACATAGCTACAAATGTATGAACTTAGCCCTTTCAAGAGATCCCTCCAGTACTTTGTTAGTATATACTGTGAGAAAAAGCCATTCTATCGTGGTGTAATGGTTAGTAAGCTAGTCTCGCAGATCTAATACTACTTAATAGCGAGTTCTCTCTCTCTCTCTAGACAAAGTTGACTTTCCACTCTTATAATAATGTTGGTCCATCAATTCGATAACGACCATTAACTAAGGTAAAGTTAGTAAATGCATTACACATGTTAATAAAAAAAAGGGGGGGGGCAACTACATTTTTTCTTTTGGTTGGGGGGGGGAAATGATAACGTCTCATACAGTTATCTATACATATATAGAAGAAAATTGGTGTGTATGTATGTCTGGATGAAACTAAGAAAATAAAACAATTAATGACAAAGTAAATATATATATATATATATATATATATATATATATATATAAGGAAGGGTGGATGGGTTTAGGATCCGACGATATGCTGTAGATAGAAGGAAAGTGGTCAAGAAATGAACAACTCAAAACAAGTCACAGGGTGAAACGGTTTCGTCTGTGTTCACAGACGTCATCAGTCATTTGTAACTTTATTAAAGCAAAGTATACGTTTAAATACAAGTGGCGGCGGTGGCACCAGGGAGGTCAAGGGGGTGAGTGTGTAGTGATGTGAGATAAGGAGGAGCGGGGAATTTTGGGTAGGATGGGGTCGCTGGGCCAGTTGAGTGGAGGGGTAGAGGATGTTTGAAGTGCTGTGGCGGTGACAGTGGTTGATGGGTCAATTGGTGTGGGCATATATTAATTTATGTGAGTAAATGTTCATGTGTGGCTAAGTATGTTAGAGGCGAAATGTGAGTAAATGTTCATGTGTAGCAAAATTTTTAGGGGTCTCCGTATGCTTCTTTCGGTATATATTTTTATGTTTTTTTTTAAAGTTGGGCGTTATTACGAAGCATCTAAAAATAAATGAATGAACTCGATCTTATGAAGTATTGGATTCACTTATTTTTTTTATTATAAATTTTCGGGTTCGTTAGATACCCTTTATCAAATGAATGTTGTTCCTGTTCAACGGATCTTTTGTCTCTGTTGTTATTGACAGCGGCAGCGTATGTAAAAAAATTATAATAACTGAATATTTCAATGTCAGCGTTCAGTCCCCTCACGTGAGTTTGTAATTTTAGAATCCATTTAGTTTCTGCATGCTTTCCAGATTGCGTTGTTGGAAATGCGTGTTCTATTAGAATGCGTTTGAGACTAACTTACTAACCATTACACCACAATAGAATGGCCTTTTCTCACATTATATCCTAACAAAGTACTGGAGGAATCTCTTGAAAGGGCTAAGTTCATACATTTGTACCCTGTCAGATATCTGGTATGAATTACCAATTCATATCTTATCAAAACTGTATGAAACGTTATGAGTTCACCCCACCCCCCATCAAAAGAAAAAAAATACTCCATAACATCGAGTTCATTCATTTATTTTTAGAGGCTTCGTAATAACGCCCAACTTAAAAAAAATAAATATATATATATATATATATATATATAGTATCCGATTGCCACTTTAACTTTTCCGTCGCAGTGGCGTCAGTAAATAATCCAAAAATGCTCAATATATTAAAAACACAGAGCAGTAATAATACTGATAATAATATTGTTAGATGGAACATAAAGGGTCTACCATGGTTTCAATCAAAAAATGATTTCCCCAGGACCCTACTCTATGTTAACTAAGTCAATGTAATTCCTTAGTTAACTTGAAGATATCTTCAATTTAACTAAGGATTTACATCGACTTAGTTAACATAGAGTCGGGTCCTGAGGAAATCATTTTTTGATTGAAACCATGGTAGACCCTTTATTTTCCATCTAACAATAATATTAGTATTATTATATATATATATATATATATATATACACACACACACACACACACACACATTAGATATCACCAGTTCTTGCTTTTTGTGCAAAAATTATGAAGATTTGATTTATATTCAAAGATATTTAAAAATTAAAATATACATAGAAATAGCATTGAAATTTTACTTAAAATGCTCAGCATTTGTAAATCGTAAAAGTAAACAAGTGCTTCCCCCCCACCTCTACCCAGGCGACGCTGGGTGGCTGCTTCTAGTAAGATATAAATTGGTAGTTCATACCAGTTGTTTGACAGGGACATAGCTACAAATGTATGGACTTAGCCTCTTCAGGGGCTTCCTCCAGTACTTTATTAGTGTATACTGTCAGAAAAGGCCATTTTATCGTGGTGTAATGGTTAGTAAGCTAGTCTCGCACATCCAATACTACTTAATAGCGAATTCGATCCTTGCTGGATGGTCCATACGTGGGACCTTGTGTCAGAAATGCAAATAAATTCTTTAAAGAATTCTCAGGAGCCGGATTAACTGTCGGTTATGTCTCATCAAAACCTCACAATTATATATATATATATATATATATATATATATATTAAAGAAATGGATACAATAGAAACCTACTCGAGTTTCATCGTTAGAATCATCAGGGTTAAATCCACTGAATTAACCGAGTTACCGATTAATTGCAGCTGATCACATGTATGTTCATTGAATACGTGTGATCAGCTGCAATTAATCAGTAACTCGATAAGTGAAATGAGTAATCAGTAATTGATAGGTTGCATTCATTAGTCTGTGAAGTCTTGCTCATTCTCTTGGTCAAGGTTTCATTATTTATAGAAAATAGATGATTCCATTGTCTTCTTTTAGGTACTATATAATACTCCAATTTTGCAGTGCAGCACATTACCCAATATGCTACAGGACTCTTCTTGTTCTTTGGAAATAAATCAATTTTGGGTCCAATATAAGTCAAATGAGTAATAAATAATTGATATGTTACATTCATAAGACTGTGAAGTCTCACTTGTTCTCTTGTCTGAGGTTTCATTATTTATAGAAAATAGACAATTCCATTGTCCTCTTTTAGGTCTGAGGGCAATAGCAATGAAGAGGTGCTCCACACTCCCTAGAGCTCCAAAATTGGACTCTCACCACTAGATAAATTATTGTAAAAAATTGCTCTTATGGCAAACAAACAGCTAACCCTTTTTTATTTCATCAGAAAATGCAACAAATATTTCAGGTAAAGAAAGGGCTTACTAGACAAAATACAAGAGAAATAAGTAATCAGTAATTGACAGATTTCATTCATGAGTCTCTGTCCGAGGTTTTATTTATAGAAAACAGATGATTTCATAGTCCTCTTTTAGGTACTATACGATTCTTACTCCAATTTTGCAGTGCAGCACATAACCCAATATGCCACAGGACTCTCCTTGTCCTTTTGAAATAAATCAATTTTGGGTCCTATTCATTCGAGTTTTGCCAATGATTCTATATCCTCTTTACAGACAAAAAATAAAATAAATTAAACATTGAATCATGTTGAATAAAGAAATAATATCAATATTAATAATTCAGATTTTAGGCCACCCAGACATATTTACCTTTTTTTTTTTTTTTTTTTCTTCTTTTTTTAACTTTACTAGGAGTTTAAATAAGTCACCATGATATAACATCAAAGATTGTCATTTTGAGGTTTGTTTTGGTTTCTTTGTTTAATGGCATATAAACCTTCATGGGTTATTTGATACCAAAGACATCTTTGTAGAAGACCATTGATACTATTGGTATTATTCAAAAACATAAAATAAATTAAACATTGAATCATCTATCTATCTATACATATATAAAGGACAGTTGGTGTGTATGTATGTCTGGAGGAAACAGTGAAAATAAAACAATTTACAAGAAAGTAAATATATATACACATTCACTATCACCAGAGCTCACTTTTCGTTCCCAAAATAATGAAAATTCTATTTATATTTTTGAAGATATTTCAAAATTAGGATTTGAATAGTAAGAGAAGGGAAAGTCATTGGTGGTGTTCATGATTAAAACAAATCAAGTATGGAAGACCAAAACAATCAATGAATCTGTGCAACTATCTTTTTTTACCCCCCCCTCTACTCAGGTAACGCTGGGTAGTCACTTCTAGCGTTAAATAAAGAAACAATATCAAGAATTAATATTTCATATTTTATTTTGTTCCTTCATTTTCTTCAAAGTGTAAGACAAAAATTGGCAGTACGCAGGGAATTTCTTCTTCCTGAAAATAAGTTTTTAATTTTTTTTTTATTTATAGGTGGTAATAAAAAAAATTTAAGGACAATTCTTAAAGGAATATATCCGAAATGAGAATGAGATATATATATTATATATATACGCTTTAATCTTAAAATGTTGCTGGTGTTGTAGGTAAATTTTTAGCTAGGTTTTTGGATTTTGTCATTTCAACTTGAAGCTCTCAATTGGCCTTGACCTTTTGCCACGTCACTGATACACACCCAGGTTCCTGCCAATGATTCTTTCCACAATGTTACCTAATAAGAAAAAAAGAAATTAAAAAAAGATAAGTAAAACTGATTTATTATTTGACAAAATGTTCTTTTAAAAAACTTTCATTAATGAGAGAAACTTTGCAATGCAAAGAAAAAACGAAAAAGAAAAAAAAGAAAAATAAAGAAAAAATAAGAAAATTAATGGAAAAAGGAAAAAAGAAAAAAAGAAAAAAAAAAAAGAAAAAAAGACGAAAAAAAGAAAAAAAAAAAAAAAAAAGAAAAAAAAAGAAAAAGACGAAAAAAGAAAAAAAAAAAAGAAGAAAAAAAAGGCACTTTGCATAATGGTATCGATGAGCAGTGTTCAAATCCTGGACAATATAGTTTGTGTTGCCCTTGTGAATAGCATGAATCCATCTGTCCTCCCCCAAGCTATGGGTAAATAGGAAGCTAACTGGGTTATTTAGTCTATCTACTTTTGACTAGTGTTAATCCAGGGAGACTGTGTGTATATATATATATATATATATATATATATATATACACACATACACACAGGATGCCCCAGAAGTTGCACACGATCCTAGTTTTGAAAAATACACCTTTATTGATTTCAAATCACTATTATTGAGAATAATAATAACAAATGATCAAATTGTGAGAGTGAAAATTAATTACATCAATTAATATCAACGAGCATGTTTTTGAAAACAATAAAAAGGTGTTTTTTGAAAACCAAGATAGTGTGTGACTTCTGGGACACCCTTTGTGTGTGTGTGTGTGTGTGTGTGTGTGTGTGTGTGTGTGTGTATATATATATATATATATATATATATATATATATATATATATATATGAAAAATGAATGGAAGTGAATCCGACAGCGTGAAATAAATATTTAGAAAAAACAAACACATGATGTTAAAATTCGCTGACAGAATTCTGTTTCGACCCTTTATTGAAGTGGTCTTCATCAAGAGCGAGTTGTGTATAGAGAGAACAGTCCACTTTCACCGTTCTCTTTATCATACACAACTCGCTCTTGATGAAGACCACTTCAATAAAGGGTCGAAACAGAATTCTGTCAGCGAATTTTAACATCATGTATTTGTTTTTTCTAAATATTTATTTCATATATATATATATATATATATATGATGGAGGCGCATGGTGTAATGGTTAGTTGTAGGAAATGGATTCATCAATCCGAGTTCAAATCCTGGATGAGGCTATTTGTATTTGATATAATGCTAATACCATTAGGAAAGGTATGCATCCAACTACTTTCCCTCCAGCTATGGGTAAATAGTCAAGCAGAATTGGCTCTTTAACCTTGGCTAGGTAACCAGTCTAGGAGAAGGAAAACTCTGAATAACTCCACTTAAGAAATTGACCTTGTGTCACATCATGCTTGTGTAGAGAGGTTGGTGTGTGTGGGTATGTATGTATGTATATGTATCCGTCAAAGGGCGGATGAAGCCTTTCGCTCAATGGCCATCTAGCAAATGACATACGCGGGGACGTAGAAATACTTGGATTGGTATCCAGGCGCGTAGCAAAACCACCGGGAGAGATGCATTCCTCAGCCTTGTCAAGGCAAGTGTCTAGGAGAAGGAACACTCCAAAATTTAACCTGCGGCGGCTGCTGCAGCTAATGATGTTGACTTGTTCTTCTTTTTGGCTCAAATGTGGCAGTCGCTTAGAGAGTGGGATTGGTTCTGTGCAAAGCCTTTCCTCACTTAAAAAAGCTTCAGGCACAGGCATTGCTTGATATGCAATACATGTCTTGTCCTTTATATGTTTTTGAAGCTCACCATTATATTGTTTGAACTGTTGAGCTTTTTTTTCTTCTTTTTTTTCTTTTCTTTTTATTGTTACTATATCAAGCAATGGCAATACTTGAACGCGAGTTTGCTGCCATCATCATGTATATATATATATATATATATATATATAGTCGAAACAGTCTGTATGATATTCTACACACCGAGCGATCCTGTGCTGGGATTATACTTGTCAAGTTCATTTTCTATAAGAAAAAGTATCGAATTTTATGCGATACATGCGTTGTAAGTGCCTTCAAGTAAAAATTTAATATATATATATATATATATATATATAAGAGAATGATTCACATCACCATATTTACAGATGAAACATTGGCCTGACTGGTGCCATTTCTATATCCAATTATTTTTTGTAGCAGGGTTCCAAATAAAAGGGAAAGTTGCAAAACAGACACCAAAAATGGATCAATCATTGAGATTTTGAATAAAAAGAAAGAAAGCAAGATTTACCTTGTTGTCACCCCCAGACACAGCAAGAATATTGCCAGTCACAGACCAGCTTACATGCCAGACAACATCTTTAAATTGGTACAAAATGGTGGATGTCCAGGTGTTGTTAGTGCCATCATTTGTCCAGATAATTACAGAACAATCCTGAATGAAAGAAGAAAAGAAAAATCAGAATTTATGGCAGGACACAAAAATAATGAAATTCAGATTCATTAATAATAAGACAAGTAATAATAATAATAACAATAAGATACAGTGTAAATCCAGGTGTGTTTCACTTTTCAAATATGGCCACACATCAAGGCGGATAACTCTTAAAGTCCTAAGTAGCTCTTCAAAATCAAAAGGGACGTAACTCGCTTCAACATTTGAAAACTTTCTTTTTTTAATAAATATTTTTAGATCAAGCTGGCTGACTTGTGCGGCTTTGTACGGTGAATATTTAAATTTATTATCAAAGCAAATTATTTAGCAGGTAGGCAAAAGCTATGTAAGAAAAAAAAAAAAGCTTTATTTGAAATTAGGATTTACAATATTTCTTTATATACAACAGTGTATTTAAAATCAAAATCAGTATTTTTTAAGCAATTTTATTAATCTAATAACAATTTAATTTTAATTATTTTAATATTAATTATAAAAAACAAAGAAGATATAGGGTATATTTTAGCAACATGCATAATAAATTTCTATGGGCATTTTACCCAATACCAAGTTTAAATTGCAATAAAAACAAGTAAAACTTAAAGGTAAATAGTAGTATAAAAAAATGAATTATCATAAAATAAGTCAAATTGTCATTTTTTTTAATGTATTGAATTAAATTTAAAATTTTAAAATGCTAAATAATGTGATGATAATGCATGAAAATAAAATCAAAATAATTGCTTTAGAAATTAAAGGGATTTTTTTTCCGATTTTCATAGCAGAATGTGATAACACAAACTTGAAATATTCAAACACTATCATTTGGCAATCTGTTGCCTGCAAACTTTATGTTTTGGGTGAATGAAGTCATATACAGAATCATAATGATTATTAAATCAGTATTTCTAAGGCCTTTTACAACTAGCAGCCACCTTTGGTTTATTTTATTTATTTGATATATAAAGTTATTTCTTCTAATCTATTATGAAGTTAATAAAAAATCTAACATAACCACCAGTTTATTAATATACAGGAAGTAATTTCTTCTAATTTATTAATACATGAGATTAATGAAAATAATTTCTACCAATTTGTTGATATACATGAAGTTAATGAAAAATCTAACATAAAATCATTTCTACCAATTTGTTGATATACATGAAGTTAATGAAAAATCTAACATAACATAACATAAAATCATTTCTACCAATTTGTTGATATACATGAAGTTAATGAAAAATTTTCTAGTTGATATACATGAAGTTATTGAAAAATCTAACATAAATAATTTCAAACGATATATTCATACACATCTATACATAATGGAGATTCGGTCTCTATTTTTCTGTAACAGACACTACGTCACAGTAATTTCAGGATTTAAGTAAGTTTATCAATGAGTATTTAGTTTATAGTCAAGCCCATTCATTTCTGCCATGACACTTTTTGGATTGGGGTTGTCCCTGGCAGGATGCAGATACACACGGTTGAGCTAATTAAGTCACTTTTAGGGTAGAAGCAATCTTTACCCGGTGTTAAGTAAAACCTTGTTAATTTCCAACAACCCCAGTCTTGCATTTTTAATCAGGGCTCTGTAGTTTATTTTTACATAAAAACATAACAGAATCATTTTGAAGTAATCAAAGTCAGTTGTAGAAAATTGAATGGTAAATTATACGGGGGTATGTCAGAAAAGTTCCAGAACTGGTGTCACAAAAAATTTATTTTAAATCCAAACTACAAGTAATCCCCCTGGGGTCCAATGCACTTTCCCATCCTTCTCTGCCAAGCTTGCATGCACACCTGCAAGGATTCTTCTGGGATTCTCCATAGCTCTGTCATCGCGGCCTTTTTGATGTCATGCACCTCCTCAAAACGGGTTCCCTTGATGACCCGCTTGAGCTTGGGGAAGAGGAAAAAATCACATGGAGCCAGGTCGGGCAAGTAGGGAAGTTGCTCCAGCACAGTGATGTTCTTCTGAGCCAGGAACTCTCATATACTCAGGGCAGTGTGGGCAGGTGTGTTGTTATGGTGAAGCACCCATGAGTTGTCCTGGCACATCTCTTGCCACTTCTCACACACTAAACAAAGCAAAAGCTTCAGTATCACTTTGTAGACATGCTGGTTGATCGTCTGGCCCTGTGGCAAGTACTTGCCCCTCATATCCAAGAATGACACTAGTCTGGAATTTTTCAGACCATATGACCTTTAGGCACACCTTCCGCGATCTCGACTCACAAGGACACTTTTCTCATTTACACTGTCAAAATCCAGTTGTTTTTTTAGAGATTAGGGGTTAGTTTTATAATTTTTTTTTTAAAAACTCTAAAAATCGTCTGTTAATCAAGATTGCAAAAGGGATGCCTAAAGGTCATATGGTACAATTTTTCTGACATACCTCGTATCAATTAATAAAAACATTTTTCATTGTACAAACCTGAGAACAACTGGCAATAATGCTTTTTGGCAATCCAATGGATGGGGCCCAGGCAACATCCCTGACCCAGTCATTATGACCTTCAAGTTTGTGTTCAGCCACCCACTGACCATCTTCAGATTCCCTAAAAACAAATAAACATGAAAAGTCAAATACCAGTTGCTGGCACACAAAAATATTTGTTAAACTAAATTTTTGCTTTATTTAAAACTAGAAGTGGCTACCCGGCATTGCCTGGGCAGTGGGGGGGGATAAAAAAAAGTTAGTCTTGCAGATGATGGTTTTGGTCTTCCATAATTGATTTATTTATGTTTTAATCACAAATGCCACCAATGACTTTCCTTTCTCTTACTATTCAAATTCTAATTTTTGAATATCTTCATGAATATGAATAAAATCTTCATTATTTTTGCTCAAAAAGCAAGCACTGGTGATAGTGATAGTGAATGTGTGTGTGTATATATATATATATTTTTTCGGCAAAAAGCCATATCCAAACACATCGTGTTTACAACTTATCATATATATCTATATATATGGGCCAGGTTAGCTCAGTCGGTAGAGCGTTCGGCTAGAAACCACAAGGTTCCTAGTTCGATTCCGGCCCTCGCCAACTCAGCGTTATGAGTAGCACAGGGATCTGTGCAGTAAAGTAAGGAGCTGATGGTAGGTGTGGCGTTCCACCTCAGATGCAAAAACAATCTCCTTGGTCTAGCATTAGTGAAAAGGGGATAGACTCCCTCGCTGATACCGACATTAGGCCGCCCCGATGACTTATATATATATATATATATATATATATATATATATATATATACTTTGTCTTTAACAGTTTTTCATTAGGTTCCTCTGGACATGCATACACACCAACTGCCGTTCATATATGTTTAGATAGATTTATTTTCCTTTGTTTCCTTGAAGAATCACATTTGGTCATTGTTTTGTGGTGTGCCATTTTTGAGATGAAGAATTAGCACTGCTCAGTCAGTAGAGCACATGCCTAGGAATCACAAGCTTCCTAGTTCAATACTGGTCCCCGCCAACTCAGTGCATGAGTAGCACAGATTGGGTAATCTCCATTGCTGTCCGACTGATACTGACAAAAGGCCCCTCCACCAACTTTACTTATATGATGTGGTGATAAAAAGTTCAATACCGGTCCCCGCCAACTCAGAGTATGAGTAGCACAGATTGGGCAATCTGATCTGTGCAGTAAAGTGGGGAGCTGGCAATAGGTGTGACACTCTACCTCAGCAAAATCCATCTCCCTGGTCTAGTGCTAGCAAAAAAGGGATAGACTCCCTCGCTGTCCGGCTGATAGTGATAATAGGCGACTCTGCCAAATTTACTTATATGATGATAACTTGTTTCTTAATAAATTTCATTGAATTTTTTAGAAGGTTGGTGGGTGGGATTTTATGGCATGTCAACCCTTGTTGGATTATTTTATTCCTTCTGTTGGGTATTTAATGTTTTTAAACACTTTTTCATCATTTCTTTTTTTTAAACTCATTTTTTATCTATTTACCCTATAGATGGAACCCTAACATATACTACCACTCTTGGATAGAGTGAACATGGAAGTAATGGCAATGAAGGGGTACTCCACAATCCCTAGAGCTCAAGAATTGAAACTTCACCACTAGATGCAGTTTAATTTCATAACCAGGACACTCAGGACAATCATATAGGTCGCAGGGGGCCTCTCCAACCGCTTGTCCAGCCCAAGTAAGAACCAAATAGGAGCATTGCATATCACGGACTGCTCAGCCATCAGGATTCTGTCCTTAAGCATCAGGCATCGCCACCCACAGCTAACAGGTGGCCCGATTGGGGGGAGCCATACACCTCTACAGAGATGCAGTCAGTGTATTCTACAGCCCCAGCAACAGGGCAGTTTTTAAAAGGGTTAAAGAAACAATGTGCTAAGTGTATTGAACTGTGAGATGATTATGTAGAATAATAACATGCACATTTTATGATTGTTACTATGAGATGCAGTTTAGTTTCATAACTATAATACCCTTGGATAGAGGAGTCTTACCCCAGGGGAATGCAGTTGGCACATTCTAGACCATGCTGACAGAACAAAATTTGTGGGACCTTAAAATTGGTAAAATTTAATTATCAATATAATTATAAGTCTAATTTTATAAATCAATTTAATAATAAATAATTGTAGACTTGAAAGGTTTAAATCAAAATAAAAATAAAAAAAAAACAATCAAACTTACTTCCAAATTTTGACCAAATTATCACAACCACCAGACACGAATCGTTTGATCACTAATTGGCGTCCACTCTGTTCAACCAGAGAACTTGGAGCAATAGCATTGGCCCAACTGACTGCATTACAGCCACTCTAGAAAAAAATGGACAAAGGGAAGAAGAAGTGAGAAAAACAAACAAAGAAAGAAAAGAGTGAGAAAGAAAGAGAGAGAGAAAGAAAAAGAGAGAAAAGAGAGAGAAGAAAAGAGAGAGAGAAGGAGAGAGAGAGAGAAAGAAAAGAGAGAGAGAGGGAGAAAGAAAAAGAGAGAGAGAGGGAAAGAGAGAGAGAGGGAGGGAGAAAGAGAAGAGAGAGGAGAAAAGAGAGAGGGAGGGAGAAAAGAGAGAGGGAGGGAGAGAGAGAGGGAGGAGAGAGAGAGGAGAGAAAAGAGAGAGGGGAGGGAGAAAAGAGAGAGGGGAGGGAGAAAGAGAGAGAGAGAAAGAGAAAGAGAAGAGAGAAAGAGAAAGAGAGAGAAAGAGAAAGAGAAAGAGAGAGGGAGAGAAGAGAAAGAGAAAGAAGAGAGAGAGAGGGAAAGAGAGAGAGAAAGAGGGAAAGAGAGAGAGAAGAGGGAAAGAGAGAGAAAGAGGGAAAGAGAGAGAGAGAGAAAGAGGGAAAGAAAAGAGAGAGGGAAAGAGAGAGAGAGAAAGAGGGAAAGAAAGAGAGAGAGAAAGAGGGAAAGAAAGAGAGAGAAAGAGAGAAAGAAGAGAAAAGAGAGAAAGAGAAAGAGAGAAAGAGAAAGAGAAAGAGAAAAAAGAGAAAGAAAGAAAGAAAGAGAGAGAGAAAGAAAGAGAGAGAGAGAGAGAGAGAGAGAGAGAGAGAGAGAGAGAGAGAGAGAGAAGAGAGAGAGAGAGAGAGAGAGAAAGAAAGAAAGAAAGAGAAGGAAAGAAAGAGAAAAAGAGAAGAAAAGAAGAAAGAAAAAGAAAAAGAAAGAAAGAAAGAAAGAAAGAGAAAGAAAAAGAAAGAGAAGAAAGAAAGAAAGAAAGAAAGAAAGAGAAAGAAAGAAAGAAAAAAGAAAGAAAGAAAGAAAGAAAAGAAAAGAGAAAGAAAGAAAGAAGAAAGAAAGAAAGAAAAAGAAAGAAAAGAGAAGAAGAAGAGAAGAAAAGAGAAAGAAAGAAAGAGAAAGAAAGAAAGAGAAAGAAAGAAAGAAAGAAAGAGAAAGAAAGAGAAAGAAAAGAAGAAAGAAAGAAAGAGAAAGAAAGAAAGAGAAAGAAAGAAAGAGAGAAAGAGAGAGATGTTCTATTAAATTAAAATAAACAATAGCAGTACTTACAGAATGAGCATTGGTTATTTTCTTGGCATCCCATGTACCATCACCTAAAAAAAAAAAAAAAAAATTAAATGAATAACAGGATTTATATTATATCTTTCAGAAAGAATAAAAAGAAAAAAAAAATTTGGTACTTGTCCAGGATTTACCAATAAGGAAATGTCTGCAGTAATGGAGAAAAAAATCATATAGAAATGTAATACTTATATTCACCATCCAAAAAACTAACTTTCAGTCATTATCTACATTTTTTTTTCTTACTAAAGAACAAAAAAATAAAAAATAAAATAATACGTTCTTAACTCACTATATTTCACCTACCTACCTACCTACTATATTTCTTTATTCTTTCCTCCTATCGAACTTACATTCACCATCCAGAAAAGTAAGTTTCAGTCATTATGTACATTTTTTTTTTTTTTTACTAAAAGAACAAAAAAAAAAAAAAAAAAAAAAGTTCTTAACTCACTACAATTCACCCACCCACTATATTTCCTTAGTCTCTCCTTCTCAAATTTGCATTCACCATCCAGAAAACTAAGTTTCAGTTATGTATATTTTTTTTCTTTTTTTTTTTCTTTTTAACTAAAACCAAAAAAAAAAATAATAATAATTTCTCAACTCACTACAATTCACCCACCCACTATATTTCCTTAGTCTCTCCTTCTCTCAAATTTGCATTCACCATCAAGAAAACTAAGTTTCAGTCATTTTGTACATTTTTTTTTTTTTTACTTAAAAAACAAAACAAATAAAGAAAGCGCATTCTCAACTCACTACAGTTCACCCACTCACTATATTTGCTTAGTCTTTCCTCCTCTCAAAACTTACATTCACCATCCAAAAAAGTAAGTTTCAGTCATTATTTACATCTTTTTTTAAACATAAAAAAAAATACATTTTCAACTCACTACAATTCTCCCACCCACTATATATCCTTAGTCTTTCCTTCTCTGAATCACTTAGATGTCGACTTCCAGCCAATATGTATTTTTTGGAACTAAAATATGTTCAATAAAAAAATAAATGAAAAAATGAAAGAAATGACTGAAACTTACTCTTATTTGGATGCTTAATAATGTATTACATTTCTATATACATTTTCTTTTTGTACCTATTATTAAGAGATTTGGTCTATTTGTCTGTAACTGAAACTATGTCACTGCTTACGTAACAGTCATTTCAGGAATTAAGTAAGTTTATCGATGTGTATTTAATCTATAGTCAGTATCATTACTACATAAAAATATCTAAATTTCATGAAAAATCAAATAACTGTCAAATTTTCACAAAAGATTTCGATACTTATTCACCTTTAGATGAATTTATGTTTAAAATAGTTTTTTTTTCCTAGAATATATATCTTTTTACTAGGTTGACCCCCCCCCCCTTATTTATCTTTATGAAATCCGAACAAAATATATTTTACTTGTATGATCTTTAAATTCTTCTTTAAAGACATGAGTCTGAATAATTAAATCAGAAATTTTTAGAATCGTTTTGGAGGTCCCTATTGTCATAAAACAAAACTAATATCTCAGTGGAGTGGAGTAAATATTATATTTTTTGAGTAATGAAAGAAATGACTGAAACTTACTCTTATTTGGATGCTTAATAATGTATTACATTTCTATATACATTTTCTTTTTGTATCTAATAATAAGAGATTCGGCCGCTATTTGTCTGTAACCAAAACTATGTCACTACTTATGTAACAGTCATTTCAGAAATTAAGTAAGTTTATCAATGTGTATTTAATCTATAGTCAGTATCATTACTGCATAAAAATATTTAAATTTTATGAAAAATCAAATAACTGTCAAATTTTCACAAAAGATTTCGATATTTATTCACCTTTAGATGAATTTATGTTTAAAATAGTTTTTTTCCTAGAATATTTTTTTTTTTTTAACTAGGTTGACCCCTCTCCCTTATTTATCTTTATGAAATCCGAACAAAATATATTTTATTTGTATGATCTTTAAATTTTTCTTTAAAGACATGAGTCTGAATAATTAAATCAGAAATTTTTAGAATCGTTTTGGAGGTCTCTATTGTCATAAAACAAAACTAATATCTTAGTGGAGTGGAGTAAATATTACATTTTTTAAGTAAGTAAATAATTTTTTTAAAATATTAAACATTTCATTTTATCTATTTAATTTTCCCACCTGCCTCAGGCAATAACTTTCAAAAATTTATATCTACATCAACCAGAGAGTGTTTTTTTTTTTGTTAGTATTACCAAAAAAAATTTCATCAGCAGGATATTCTGATGAAGTACCAAATATTCATATGGAATCGACTTTTCATCTTATTGTTGCTTTTCATTTTAGCTTTTACACATTAAATACCCTGACTGTTAAAAGGGTGTCCCCATCATGGTGTAATGGTTAACAAGCTTGTTTCACAGATCCATTACTATTTAAAATGAGTTCAATCCTAGCTGGATGCTCCATACTTGCAACCTTGTGTCACATCCTACCCTTGGCAAACGGATTAGGTAAATAAAAAAATAAAAACGTTCCATCATGGAAGCTAATCTCATAGATCCGTTAGTATAAAATAGCGAGTTTGATACTGGCTGGATGCCCCATACTTGTAACCATATGTAACATCCTACCCGTGATGAACAGGTTGGGTAAATAAGGGTCTCCCATCGTGATGTAATGGTTAGCAAGCTCATCTTACAGATCTATTACTACTGATCCATTACTACTTAAAACAAGTTCAATCCTAGCTAGATGCTCCATATTTGCAACCTTGTGTCACATCCTACCCTTGGCAAACAGATTAGGTAAAAAAAATTTTTTTTAAAAAACGTCCCATCGTTGTGTAATGGTTAGCAAGCTAATCTCACATATCCGTTACTACAAAATTTCGAGTTCAATACTTGCTGGATACCCTATACTTGCAACCCTGTGTAACATCCTACCCATGGTGAATGGGTTGGGTAAACAAGGGTGTCCCATCATGATGTAATGGTTAGCAAGCTCATCTCACAAATCCATTACTACTGAAAAAGAGTTTGATCCTAGCTAGATGCCCCATACTTGCGATCTTGTGTCACATCCTACCCGTGGCTAACAGGTTGGGTAAATACCTTCCTTGAGTGCTAAATTAGCTTGAAGAAAGAATAAATAGGTATTTTCATTATTAATTTTTAATTTGGATTATTGTCCTCATCTTTATTATCTGCACAACATTTCAGTCGATGCACCCTCCGACCTTCTTCAGGTATTTCTTGTCGGATTTAGGAACCTTCTTGTCATAATTAGGAGCCTTCACAGAACTTCAAAATCAACCCTTTATTCAATCCACTGGGGTATACTGTTCTCATTCCATTAACCATGGCTGGGTATAAGTATAAAGCTATGTTAATTATTCTATGTTATTGTCGCCCTTGACCAGAATTGAAACTGCAGTCTAGAGATAACTGTCACTTAGAACTACACTGACTCAATGCCTATATCCACTATGCCACAAGTCCAATATTCAGAGAAATATTGATTTTTATTTTGTCTTCATCAATTTATTGCTTTTTATCTACTCTTTCTAGTTTGAACATTATTCAACATTTAAAGTAAAAACTGTAAAACCATGAGCAGGATGCAACACAAGGTCAATTCTTAAGTGAAGTACAGCTGGTTTGAATTCAGAGTTTTCCTTCTCTTAGACTAGTTGCCTTACTTAGGCAAAATAACCCAGTTTACCACTCTTTCTGGTTGGAATACTATTCAATATTTAAAGTAAAAAAAACTGTAAAATATGTATTTACCCAACACTTCCACCACAAACAGGATGTGACACAAGGTCAAATTTTAAGCAAAGTTTGAATTCAGTTTTCTTTGTTAGATTAGTTGCCTTACTAACCAGTTTGCCCTACTATTTACCCATAGCTAAGGGGAGAACAAATAGATCCATGCCTTTCCCAAAGAAATTAGCATGAAGTAAAAAGTAAGAATAAAGAGGTAGCACCTTAGATTTAACCCCCACTTCCCTTTATTTTGATTGGTTGGTTGGATTTTACGGCATGTCAACCCTTGTTAGGTTATTTTATGCTGAAGACATTTTGTTTTATTCATTCTTGATGGGTACTCAATTTTTTTTAAAACAAATTTTTTAGAACTCATTGTTCTATTTAACCCATAAATGGGTCCCTAACAGGTATTACCACTCCTGGTCAGAGAGGACCTAGGAGTAATGGTGATGAAGCTCCAGAACTGGAACTTCACCAGCAGATAGAGAACACTAAGATCCTCAGCTACCACCTTCACATATATGATAAAAAAAAGGTTGGGATTTGCCAAAAGGGAAATAAGACCAAGAGAATCATATAGGTGCTAGGGCTGGATATGACCAGTCAATTGATTGGAGGGGATCTCTCTGATCGCCTGTCCAGCCTAAGTAAAGGCCAAAGTGGAGTGTTGCATTTTCATGCCACCAGGGTTCCGTCCTTAAGCATCACAGGTCGCCACCCACTGCCAACAGGTGGACCCATTGCAAAGGTGCAGTCAATATATTCTAAAGCCCCAGCCAAGAGGGCTCACTGTTTTAGGGTAGAATCATTTCTCTACCTTGCGTTAAATAAAACCTTTATAATTTCCAACAACCTGGTCTTGCATTTTCATTCAGTGCTTTGTATTTTATTTGTATGTAAAAACATAACATTTACTCACAAGGTTACTAGGGCATCCCATCATGGTGTAATGGTTAGCAAGCTAATCTTGCAGATCCTACTTATTTGGTCAGTTGGGTTTTATGGTATATCCACCCATGGGTTATTTTATACCAAAAACATTTTTGTTTTTATTCATTCTTGTCGGGTATTAAATTTTTTTTAAACTTGTTTTTTGATCTATTTAACTCATAGATTTGGTCCTAACAGGTACTAGTAAATCGTTGTCATCAGGCTAGCTTAAAGTCAGTATCAGCCAGACAGTGAGGGAGTCTATCCCCTTTTTACTAGCGCTAGGCAAAGGAGTGTTTTTTGGCGTCTGAGATGAAGTGCCACACCTACCATCAGCTCCTCACTTTACTGCACAGATCCTTGTGCTACTCATACACTGAGTTGGCAATGGTCAGTATTGAACCCGAAACCATACGGTTCCTAGACGAACGCTCTACTGACTGAGTTAAACCGGCCCTACTACTCTCATAATAAGGGGTTCAAACAACTTTCAAGTAATATTAAAAAATCAATATTATTTTGTTTATTCTCAACTTACCTGTACTAGAAATGATTGAGATGGAACCATCTGAACTAGCACATGCCAACATCAGGCCAAATTCATGGGGAGCAAAACACACAGAATTCACTGAAAACAAAACAGAAATTGGTTAAGTACAAAACAAAGGAAAGGAAAATTCAAAAGGCAATTGAAAACTAGAGGAAAGAGGGAGAGAACGAGTGGAAGAGAGGAGAGGCAGAAGGAGATGAAAGGGGAGGAGAGAGGGGAGGTGGAGGATGAGAGGAGGAAAGGTAGAAGAGAAGGAGGAGGATGGGGGAGGGGGAAATGCAGAAGAGAGGGGAGGAGGAGGATGGGCAGAAGAGAGGGAGTAAGAACAAAACAAATAAAAAGAAAAAAAGAAAATGTAGGATTATTTATTTTTGTGAACAATGAAATAATATTTGTCTGAATTTTTGAGATGAGGCTTGAAAATTTGTATTATTTGAATTATTCGGACTATTGTCCTCTTCTTCAACAATGAAGAAGAGGACAACAATCCAAATAATAAAATGAAATAATAATTCATTTTTTCCATAAAGCATTCAATATATTTAGTAAATTAAATAACATCTGAATATCTGACTTTTTATGAAATTATTGTAAAATAAACAAATAAATAAAAATAATTTTTGTCTTTGTCAGCAAGTCATTGTTTTGGTCAGTTATTTTTACAGAGTTATTCCCCTTTATATAATATTTCCAGATTCTATTTTTCTCCATTTGTAGAAGCAAAGAAATACTTTAAAACTTTTGTAATATCAAGATTAGTAGAAAATTATGTATATAAACTTCTACTAAGAGTTGCACTGACTGAAAATAAGGAATAAAAAGCCCTTCAGATTAGAATGAAACTAAATCGTATTATAATGGAGATTTGGTGTTTGTCTGTAATGAAACTACGTCACAACTTAAGTAACAATACCCTCAGGAATTGTGTAAGTTTATCAATGGGTATTTAATTTATAGTCAAAAACATAGAATCAATCTTATTTATTAATGGCGTCTCTATGAAAATATGAGTTAGATTTGCCTAAAAACAGCCCATGTTATTAGTGCGTTATTTACCATGCATTCCATTTACGCCGGTCAGACACAAGGTCCTATGAATGTGGGACCACCCACAAACCTAAGCTCATGTGATGGCAGGCACAAAAAAATATGTGGATCCACTGGGCATTCCCCCTCAAGGGGGCACCTCAGGAACTGGGCAATAAACCCAGGCCTGCCCTTTTAAATCAAGGGGGGCAAGTGTTGCCTGGACTATTAATCAAATTAAAGGTGTGATCCCAGGCACCGAAGAACCCATGTTATTAGTGTGTTTAAAATCCAGCAATGTATATATCACTAAGAAATAAAGTTTTACATAATATATGGAGTGGTTAATTGGCATACTGGTTTTAACAAAACCTGGTTTAATAAATAATTACTTGGTGTTATTGATCTCTAATACTATTGTTTAAGTCTCCAATGTATTAAAATTAATCCTATGAATAGCTTTATATAGAAACCAATTAAAATATAATTAAAATAAGTGTAATCTTTTTATATGCGTTCTTATTTAATTTTGTTAGTCTTTCTAATATATTTAATTATCTTAAAACTTGAATACTTGTGCCCAGAGGGTGAATATTCTTGCTAGAAAATATAAAGTCGTCGGGTGGCCTAATGTCAGTATCAGCCAGGCAGCAAGGTAGTCTATCCACTTTTCACTAGCGCTAGAGATTATTTTAGCGTCTGATGTGGAGTTCCACACCTACCATCAGCTCCTTATGACGACGACTACAGGTGCACAATGCAGAGATGGGTGGCACTGCTAGCCACTACCATCACAATGGTAAAGCAGAGACAAGGACCAATAATATGTGCCCTCCGGGCATGTTCAAACACTTCAGTATGTAGGGCTTTAATCTGAGCAATATATGAAGAATATCCAGCTGACCCAGGACAAATTTGCAACAGAAATGAAATGTGTTTTTGGCAGGTTAACACATACTGCATAATATACCAAAGGTTAGTCTTTCTAATTTAATATATTTCATTACATTACACATATAGGGCGTATATTCTTGCTAGTAAATATAAATTACATTCAATAGCAAGAATATGCACCCTCCGGGCATAAATTCAAACACTTCAGAATGAAGGGCTTTAATCTGAACAATCTATGAAGGACAAATGTGCAACTAAAATTAAAGTGTTTTTGGTAGGTCAACACATACCACATAATAATATACCATACCAGAGGTTATTCTTTCTAATTTAATATATTTCATTACATTAAAAATTAAATACTTATGCCCAGAGAGTACATATTCTTGCTAGTAAATATAACAATTGAAGTTCAAAGACTTCAGTATGAAGGGCTTTAATCTGAGCCAGGCCCGACAATAACTTTTTTCATGACTGTCCTGAACAAAAATTATCAACCGTCCCAAATGGGATTTCGACTGTCCCGAATCAAAGTATTTTTGTTTAATTCATTAGCATCATCTATACTTGTCAGTCATCAGTAGCATAATAACATGTAATAAAACATTAAGAAAAGCTGAAGCAGTTGACAGAAACATTTATTTATAATCAAGAATAATAAAATAAAATTTCATAAACTAAAATTTATTCTATTTCCATCTTTATGTGGACATTTTCCAATCATAAAAATATATACTGTGTGACTGTGTCTATTTCTTCAGTGTTGTTGCCATTAGTAATTTTAGGTTTAGAACTAGACAGTTTTTTGAGGTCAGTATTCGGGCAATCACTGGACGACCAATATTGGAATGTAGTACTAACTTTTAGAAAAATTTTTACCGTCCCCGACAAACTGTCCCAGATTACGTATTGATCGTCCCGGATGTAATTTTTATCGACGACGGGACAGCGTTAATGTCGAGCCCTGATCTGAGCAATCTATGAAGAATATCCAGCAGATCTATGACAAATGTACAACAGAAATGAAACCACGTGTTTTTGGTAGGTCAATCTATACTGCATAATAAACTAAAGGTTTACCATAGTATACTAAAGGTTAGTCTTTCTAATTTAATATATTTCATTACATTACACGTGGAGGGTGTATATTCTTGTTAGTTGTAGTAATAATCAGCTTTACCTGAAGATTCATGATTAGAATATTCATGAAGTTTTATCCATGATCCATTTGTTTCTTTCCAGATGATAACTCGTCGGTCGTAGCTACAAGAAGCTAAAAGACAACCAAACATGGGATGGGCCCAAGCCAATTGCCAAACAGGACCATCATGTCTGAAAGCAAGAAAGAAAAAATTACATTTTATGACACATCAGAAATAAAATTATCAGTACCTTGCTAGATGGGAACTTCACAAGGATGCTGTGGGTTTGTTGCATAATCTATGCGGTTGCATAAGATTATTGTCAATCCCCTGTATTTCTGAGGGGATGACCCTTTTCATACCATGGCCGGGTCCTTCAATGGAAAATTACAGAAGCCCGCCAAAATACGTGAAGTCACGTGGGACCTGTTCGGTCGCCAGTTTGCAGTTGGACGTCAGGCAGTGAAGATGTACTGCCTGAACTGTGACTCACTCTGCATACACGTGCTATGTTAGTTAGCAGATGTCTGGTGGGGATTTAACAATAAAATAAGATCAAAAGTAAATCAAAGTCTTGTGTTTATTACCTAAAAACTAACAATGACACAGGGTTTCTGATAAGGAGACATCCCTAACAGAAAACCAGACCCGAAGTCCCCAAGAAAGTCCAGACCTTAGAAGATTCCAGACCAAGTCAAGATGATAGAAGAAATACCAGACGATCAGAATACTAAAGACGGCCAAGAAATAGAATTAAAGATATAACATTATAATTATTTAGTGCCAATGAAGAGGCTATACAACAGGTCGTCTTGAACAAAATTTGGAAGCACCCACCAACAAAAAAGCAGCTGTACAGCCAAGAAACAAAATATGCTGGGCACTACTGGAGAAGCAAGGATGAACTCATAAGCAAAGTTCTCCTGTAGACATCAACACATGGATACACCAGTGTAGGCTAACCAGCGAAAACATACATCAATTAGTTTTGTGCGGATTCTGGATGCCAAGTGGAAGACCTGCCAGATATAAATCCGTGCTATCAGCACAACCTGGTGATGAGGATAGTCCGGGTTAAAAGTGCGGTAATGGTAACTTGTAAAACAAAAATTTGTTTCCACCCGAGTCTCATCAGAGGATTACCACAGGAAAAGAACTAAATGAATAATAAAATAAATAGATAAATAAAACTTTATAAAAACTTACGCTTTTAAATCTGCCTGTAATGTTTGGCTGCCGTTCCTGACATCAAATATTTTTACTGATTTATCAGATGAACATGTTGCCAATCTATTGCCATAGTAATCCATCTGGGCATCATGCTGAAAATAAATATATACACATGTAAAATACGATGAGGAAATTAATCCGACAATATGAAAAGAAAATATTTAAAAAATATAACAAACACAGGATGTTACGATCAGGAAACAATTTTTAGTGTCAATACCGAAATGCTTAAGTATTGACACTAAAAATTGTTTCCTGATCGTAACATCCTGTGTTTGTTATATTTTTTAAATATTTTCTTTTCATACACATAAGTAAATTAAAATGTAAATACAGTAATACTTCACTTTATATCATTTCAGTATCAATAATAACAAGCAGGACCAGTGGATATACCACAATATGATAATTTAATTATCACAATATTTGATATGTTTACTTAAAAGCTATTGCCAAATAGTTCAATATGTAAAAAGTATAATGATCTTAATTTAACTCTCTCTCACTCTTTTCTACTTTCTTTTCATTATGTTCGATTGAAACAGATTAGCATTATCCATTCTGTTACGCACACCTCTTCTCTCTATCTTTTCCCTACTTTCTTTCTTATATTTTTTCTGGGTAGTCTGTCCTTTTTCTTCCCTTTCTTTTTCTGATAAAAACGGAATGGTCCATTATTTAGTGGAGGTGACAACACTCATAAGAAATAAGAATTCGGCAGATAAGCAACACCAGATAATCAGGATTTACAATTTTGCATTTCATTTTGGACAATTTGGACAGTCTAATTTTTAACCAGAGGGTGTTGCAAAATGATAATGGTTGGTAGATTAAGCAACAAGAGTATTAATATATAGATTTCAACTAGTATTACCTTTTATACTCCTATTTTTTCCCTCCTTTTTTGTATAATTCACTAAAGTCATCACTTCTACAACAGTGAGTCTTATGAGGAGGTTATTCTTTACTGTAATACTTGTCCCATCATAGTGTAATGGTGAGCAAGCTAGTCTCACAGATATTAATGAATACTTGTGAATTTGTGTCACATGCTACCCATGGTGAATAGGTGAACTAAATCTTATTATAATGGAGATTATGTAATTATCTGTCTGTAACCGAAACTATGTCATCAATGACGTCCCAATTTCCTTAGTTATCTAAGTTATATTCTCAATCATTATGAAAAAGTCACTATTTATTCTTATTTAGCATCTTATTTATTAACAATGTCTCTATTAAAGTCTAGCTGAATTAGATTTGCTGCAAAAATGCTTATAACATTAATGCATTTAAGATCCAGAAATATGTGTTATATATAAGAAATAAAGATTTACATAGTATATGGTGGGAATAATTTGCATAATGAACTTAACAAATCTGTGTTTGATAAATAATTATTTGCTGTTACTAATTTCTAATAATATCATGTTATTCTCAAACATTTTAAAAGCAATCCTATATATAATTTTATATAAGTTAAAAGAAAGGAAATGAATCCGACAATATGAGTATGAAAAGGTGGAATGAAAACATCACACAATGCTGTTAAAGAGAAAACAATTTATCATATAAACATAGCTGATACTGATCAATATTTCGATTTTACAAAAATCATCATCAGAGCTCATTTACTCCATGGTGTTTGGGTCGGAGATAAATGTCAAATCCGACCCAAACACCACGGAGTAAATGAGCTCTGATGATGATTTTTGTAAAATCGAAATATTGATCAGTATCAGCTATGATAATTTTATATAAAATTGTTTTCTCTTTAACAGCATTGTGTGATGTTTTCATTCCACCTTTTCATACTCATATAATTTTATATAGAAATCAATTAAAATAACATTAACATAAGTAATATTTTTATATTTGTTCTTATTTAGTTTCCTTAGTCTTTCTAATTTAATGTAATATTTTATTACATTAAAATTTAAATATATGTGTACAGGAGGCACATATTTTTCCTAGTACTAATAAGGTGCTGTTCTTATTACTGGGATCAGTGCAAGAAGTCAATAACTGACACTGCTTTCAATTAATTTGTAATGATAGCAGTCAGGAAACTGGGTTTTGCTTTTCTTTGTGAGCAGAAAATAGTCATACAGATAGTCTATAGATAAGACCCAAGGAAGTACTAACACTCTCTAGAGAGCATAAACTGAAGCCTCATCACTGGATACACAGTTTAGTGTCATATCTGGCAAGTTTTACCAGGAGGTTATTCTTTACAGTAATACTCTACTTTACTTTTTAGCCAATTTCAAATTCGCCTTTATGTCATTTTTCTAGACTAAATTTCAGTTCTGCAAACAACATTATATCTGAAACAACACCAATCACTAACATCAACTAAATAATAAAAGAATGTAACATTTTCCCTTAAAAATTCATTAAAAAGTGTATATAATGAACAATAAGATATCTATTTCTTTGAATATTTGAGATGAGGCTTGAAGATTAGTATTATCTGCGTTATTCGGACTATTGTCCCCATCTTCATTGTTATTTGTACAACGTTTCGGCCGATATGCCCTCTGGCCTTCTTCAGGTATTTCTTGTCGGACTTGGGAACCTTCTTTTCGAACTCGGGAACTATGGCTCCCGAATACAACAAGAAAGTTCCCGAGTTCGAAAAGAAGGTTCCCGAGTCCAACAAGAAATACCTGAAGAAGGCCGGAGGGCATATCGGCCGAAACGTTGTACAAATAACAATGAAGATGGGGACAATAGTCCGAATAACACAGATAATACTAATAAGATATCTATCTTCATCAAATTGGCCTTTATGCCATTTTTCTACATTAAATTTCAATTCAACAAACCTCATTATGTTTGATATTATATGACTTAGTAATTGTTGCATATCGTGCAACGGAAGAGGAAGCTTCCGGCAAAAACACAAAGAGGAAGATAAAAATATATATTTAAAAGAAGGGAGAACGGAAGAGAGGTCTTCCAGTCAAGAAGCAGGGAGAAGAAATAGATAAAGAAAAAAGGAAAACAGAAGATTCCTCCTCCTGTGAAAAGGCGGAGAGAAAGATAAAGAAATATATAAAAAATGTCTGTTATCAGATCAAAAGATAAAAATGCGTGGGCATATTTATTGTATATAAAGGCTAGCGGACGAAGGGTGTCATTCAGTCCCCAGCGAGCAACCGAGAAGGTAATCTCTTCAACTCCCGTCATCAACAACCCTCAGAAGTTCATTGTAAACACTACGCTCTTCACCAACCTACCCGGGCATTTTCATTGTGAACACTTGTCGCCCCTCACTACCCACACACCAAAGAAAATAAAGACGGGTCATTTTTATATATACGTGTCTGTGGTTTTATTGAAGTCCAGTAGTCGGCTATACAACATAATGTCACCAACATCTTATTATAATGGAGATTGTGGGTTTGTCTGTCTGTAACGAAACTATATTACTATACAAGTCACAATTCCCTTTGTTATTTACATCCAATTTACCATGATTTTATTTTTATTTAAACCTCAATTATTAATAAAATTGTTTTACATTACTTATACTGTTGACCATATTTACATACTAATAACATGCAATTGTATTTATATATACAACAAAATAGAGGTTTACAGTATGAATGGGAAGGCTAATTTGCATATTGATCTTAAAAATTTGATTTTAATAAATATATGCTTAGTATTATTGTTTTCTAATTGTTTGCTTTCATCTTAATGAATATGAGCAAAAATCTTTCCAATAAATCTTAAAAGAAATCCCTTAACAAGAAGAAATAACTAATATTATTCTTTACTTCCTAGTTTAACTAAACAGTTAAATTAGGAAAATTTACCAATGAAAGACGGGAGTAACGTAAAATGATGGAAGAGTTAGTTTCAAAGTTGTTCTATTTTTCAATCATACCCCCTCTGTTCCAAATCTTTTTATCTGCATTCTTATTCAGTTTCAATAGCCTTTCTAATTTAATATGATATTTTATTGTATTAAAACTTAAATATTTGCACCCAGAGGGTGCATATATTTGCTAGTTATAATAATGAATACATTTTTCCTTAAAAACACTTTCAAAATGTGTTGTACAATAAAAATATTTATCTTCTTGTCAAATTCACCTCTATGCCAGTTTTCTAGACTAAATTTCAGTTCAACAAACATCATTACGTCTAATGTTATATTACCTGTCATAATAAAAGGATGTAAAATAAATACATTTTTCCTTAAAAAATTAGTGTAAATACTGTGCATTAAAATAGTTTGTATTATTTGGATTTCATATCAACCTCGGGAACATGAAATACACGAAATGATGTGAACATAAAAATAATGATGAGAACAATAGTCTGATTAACAGAAATTATCAAGCCTCATCTCAAAGATTCAGACAAATAAGATAGTTATCTTCATTTTCCTATGTCAAATTAACCGTTATGCCATTTCTCTGGTATGAACAATAACACTATACTTGTAGAAGTAATATTCCAGTTACCGTTGAATTGGCAGACAAAGCAACAAGCAAGCTGTAACTCAATACAGATCCTGCATTGTCGCAATCCTATTGCAGAATAATAGATTATATATCTGGAACCATAACACCACTGAAACTAAACAGCCAATCAGGACTCAAGGAATGGAATCACCCAATGCATGCATGGAATATTCCTGAGTGCCATAAATACCAGCTGCTTTGGGCACCAGTTCAATTGTGCTTAGTTGTTGTTGTTCAAATCAACAGTATACTAACTTACTTCACATCTATGGGTTAAATAGAAAAATGTATTTATAAAATGTATTTATAAAAGAATTGTGTATCCATTAAGAATTGATTTATTTCAAAACTTTATCGGCATTAAATGACCCACTGAGGTTGATATGCCCTAAAACAAAACAAACCAATACTCAGCTGTGCTTTATGTCACTTCTAGCAAGTCAAAGGAGAATACACTTAACCAAGAACAAGAAACATTTTCTCACAATGAAAATGCACCTACAGGGGTCAACATTGTTGACCTCTCTTGGTGATCAATTTTGACAATAGTTATAGCTTGACTATAACCCCTCCCCGCTAGTGAGCACATGAGTAGCACAGATTGGGCAATCTAATCTGTGCAGTAAAGTGGGGAGCTGACTGCAGGTGTGACACTCTACCTCAGCAAAAAACAATCTCCCTGGTCTAGGGATAGACTCTGTAGGGATTATCTTCCCGTTGAGTTGTCTGCCCGTTTAGTTTGCTGGTGCCCGCTAGGGGCTATGGTATTTAAGCGCCGGGTTCAAACCCTTCTGCCTCTTTTTTCCTGTTCCAATAACCACGAGACACATGGGGTAGATTTTGATCTACCCCTTCTCGTTGGGGCTTCGCCCCCCCCCCTTACATTACTGTAAGTGAATTATACAGCTTGGACTATTCTTAGTCTCATGTCTGTACTTTTTGTATATCTTGTACCATTCATGAATGTGTATTTATCTTTCTACAACTCCTTTGCTGTCCAGCTGATACCGACAATAAAAAAATCTGTTAAGGGTGTGTACTTATTTATGGTCTATTCTGTATAAATATAATTACAGGGGTCCATTGACTTATAAGTTTACAATGATAACCACTAAACCATTCTAATAAGAATGTTCTCTGGGGGGGAGGCACAGTTAAGTCCGACGCTTTTACTCTCCCAACTGACCAAGTGTTCAGTCTGAAAAATTCTCTCCCAGCAATGCTGCACTCTTCTCACCAACACTATCAAAATATCTTTTCTCTCGTCCACTCGTTGCAACAGCCAAAATGCTACTGCAAGCTTTCTGCCAGGTTTGTGAGGGCTGGTAATTATATACACAATTACAGTGTTCATCCGGGCTCCTTACTCTGACTTGCCCGTGCAGCACGTGCGACATTAATCAGCAGGCGTCAATCCTTCACATCCGGGCCACTTTGGACAGTTTAGTAATTCACCTGCGTCAGGCCACGACTCATGATCAGGAGGCTGTGAGTTCAATCTCCCCACTCACCTCTGACCTCATTCTGCATGCTAAACACAGTCATGCACGCTTCGAACCACTACATTCGTGGTTTCTCTCGCCACCTTCATAACATCCATATATAGCACCAGAATATATATTTTTAACCTAAGAAAAACTGAAGTAGAAATTTCAAAAGCAAAGAAAAAAAAAATAAAACTTACAATCATGTCTTCATGAGCAGTATCCACAGAATTAATTACAGACACCTGAGGAGGAAAAGAAGAAAGATTTAAGAGAAAAAAAAACATAAATAAAATCTTTAAAGGATTACTGCTGCAAAAGATACATATATTAAGTAAAACATTTTCATTTTCTCAAGAAGATATGGCAAATGAAACGATCAAAATGTAGTAACTGTTCATACTCTCTTCTGTATTTTTGTCTTTTGTGATTCTGTAGGGTGATTGATTGATTGGCATATCAACCCATCTAGTCTTATTTTATGCCTCATTATCATGGCTTGACTTCATGAATGAAGATTAAAGGGGTGAAACAAAAACCAACATTCTCAATAGAAGTTTTGTTCAAAGACTACTCAAAGTAATATTAGGTGCTATCTTAGATTCCATCGTAAAAATAGAGAAATTATTTAATGCTGAATTTTTAATAGTCATTTCCAGGATAGTGGTTGGGAGATGGTTAATAAATCCTACTAGTTCATTCTAGTCAATTAATTAGAATACTAAAAAAATAAAACCCCTTGCAGACTTTTTCTTTATAATACCAGCTTCTAAATTTATTTCTTATTTTTTTCAGGAACCCAAAACGGTATTCTCAATAAAAGATCCGTTCTAAGATTACTCAAAGTAATATTTGGTTTTATCTTGGAGGATTCAATCGATAAAATCGAGAAATTATTTAATGCTGGAATGTTTATTTTAATACATAGTCATTTCTAGGATAGTGGTTGAGAGATGAGTAATAAATCCTACTGGACAGGCAGACATGGTCACAGCAGCTGCAATTGAAGGTCTGGTCAGCGTTTAATGTCACTGTAGTTCTTCCTCTAATGCTTTTTGATATTGAGGGTGTTTTTAAAGAAGGAGACAACATAGTTAGCAGTGAGATATCTGGCATCTCAGTTCTCAGATAGGGTGAACTGACAGGCACCAAGGGATTTTTTCAAGCAGTCCTTGTATCACTTCTTTAGTGACAGTTGGTGTACCCCTGTTATTTCATGCCTTCAGGTTAGAGAATTACATTCATTACAATGTAATTGTTCCTTAAGGTTTTTCTTTTCTTTCTTTCTTTTATACATGGTCCAATCAAATATGGATAATTTTTAAACTGGTCTATTTGACTTATATAGGACCTGTTTAGCTTAGTCAATAGAGTGCCCAACTAGGAAATACAAGGTTCCTGGTTCAATACTAACCCTGCTCAGCATATGAGGAACTGTGCGGTAAAATTAGGAGCTGATAGTCAGTGTGGTGCTCCACCTCAGACGCCAAAACAATCTCCTTGGTCTAGCGCTAGTGAAAAGGGGGAGAAACTCTCTCGCTATCTGGCTTCAAACAGATCCCTTTAACTGGTAGATAGGACCCTAACAGGTACTACCCCTCTGTGTCAGAGTGAACCTGGGAGTAATGGCAATGAAGGGTTACTCTACACTTTCCAAATCTCCAAAACCATCAGATGCAGTTTAGTGTCATATCTAAAACACCTATTTTTTGGAGGAATGGGGGTCTGACTAGTTTACAGAGTATTCTAAGACTTAACGACAGAGTCAGCAGAAATAGAAGTCGGTGTATGCTAAACAATAAAAAAAAATTTCAGACAAAAAAAAAAAATAATTTTACCGATTTTTTAAGGATGAACCATCTATCTTCATTTGCGCCCTTTACTCAGAGAATTAATCAAATTTGAAATTGAATTTTTATGGAATTAATGTGGGTTAGTCTAGCTACAGTGTGGTCCAAAAGTCTTGTCACCCCTGCATATTGTTTTAATTTTCATTATTTTCTATTTCAATAATATAAAAAGTTATGCAATTATTTTACCCTAAAAACATCTTTAAAAATTAAATTATTTTCTAGAATTTCGGTTTGTATTATGTAATTATTTTACTTCCCAAAAAAAGAAATTAGGGGTGACAAGACTTTCGGACCACATAGATGGTCTCTGGCTTTGTCATTTGAAATCTATAGGAGTTATCTGCCCTTTGTTATGATTTTATTTAAAGCTGACACTGACAATATTTTCCCGTTAGATTATCTATACAACTTTTATTGTATATTTATTTATCGGTAGCCACTATTTAGATGAGAGTGTTGCTTAAAAATTCAAAACAAAAATAGGAGTAGATGCGTTAATAGATTTCGATAATATTCCCTTAGAAAGTGAGGAGTAAAATTCTCTAAAGATATCTCGTGTACGTGTATCACGGAAATGATCGTGTCAGCAACCACTTCGTCATTATATTTATTTATATCGTAGACAGGGCCCCCGTCTAATTCCAGAAAAACCCGATTAATTTAAAATTTGACAAATTTCCTTAGTGGAGAAAGTTCTTCTGAATTCAGAGTCAAAAATCATTCCGCGAAAAATTGTTTTTTGTTTTAATTTTAACGAGCGGGACCACACCGGCTTACTTGTGCCAAAATACCGGGTTTCCATCGTTAAAGGTTGATAAAGGTTTTAAATAACTGATACTTGCCCAGAATAGCACAGTGTTTAATATATACATATACTTACATTCACTATCCACATGGTGATTTTTATTTATTTATTTATTTTATTTTATTTTATTTTTTTACTGAAGTTACATTTTAGTCCCTAAAAGTATCGGCAATTGGCCGTAAGTCATCATATTCTAATTAGTTGAAAGAAAAAAAGACTAAAGAAATATATCAGGTGCATGAATTGTAGAATTGAAGACGTGGTTTTTAAATATAAAGAATAAAATAAATGACAATGTAAGTATTCCTATTTCTTTTCGTATATTACCACATACATTTTCTCAGCAGAAAGATATTCTGGACAGGTACCAATAAATATTTTAGATAATTTTGATTTTATATATCTACAAAATTTCTATGGGCAGCCTATTAAGCACCCTTTTTTATTTTAATAATGAATATTAAATATATCGAGAAAATCTTTTTAAAATTCAAGACATTTATTTAATACAATACTACATATACTTCACAATAAATAAAGTAATCAAACCCGAAAGTTTTTTTATTATCATAATAACAAATATAATTAAATAGTCAAAATTTATTAATTAAAACTTTAAATAATCTTTAAAATGTAATGTAATAAACAATTATTATTTTAAAATGTAAGTGTAATATCAAAGAAAACAGCATGTTAAGATCCATCTCCGGTTGGGACTAAAAACTTAACCAATTTAATTAAATTAACCTTTAACAAAACATGGAAACAATTACATATTTTTTAATTACTTACCATGGTGCTGCAAACAGGAAATGTCTACAATAACTCCAAGTGAGAAATGCACAAAAATGTGACAAAGATTAGAACTTTTGGCTGGTTCCGTCAACTAAAAAACCTCCAACTTCGATGAGAGGACGTGGCACGGAGAGTTCTACAAAGGGAGATTACTCGCCAAGAATTTACCGGCAATATTAGGAATGGTCATCAAAAAGATTTTTTTTTAAATCATCAACGATATAATTTTTATTTTATCATTTTTTTTTTTCACTCATTAAAAATATAATTTTTAATTCATCATTAACATTGTCATTAATTTATTAATTTTTATTAATAAAAACATTTTTGTCATTTATTTTATGCACAAAAAAAACATTTTTGTCATTTATTTTATATTTATATACAAAGGTTTTGGGATAAAAAAGTATCGAAACTGAACCTTTAAATTTATGTTAATTTTTTAATATTTAAACATTAAATAGTGTGCATAATCAAGCATAGTGGTGTACATAGTGAATCAACATATATAATTAAATGGTGATGTCTAGATAGGCCAGAGGTAATTCGGAGAAAAAAATAAAATAAAATAAAACCAGTCAGAGCAATTTTTAAATACTAGATTGTGCAAATACATACTTTTCAGCTTCTGTGTCTGTAAGAAATATAATACTAGCATAATCCCAGGGGGCATCATCCGCCTTCCTGATTTAAAGGGGCAGCACTGGGTTTGTTGCCTGGTGCCTGAGGTGCCTCAAAAGAGGAATGCCTATGGTGGTGAATGTAGGGTTGTTTGATATAAGTTGTGAGGTCACCAGTTTAAAGTTAAACTTCATGAAATATTATTCAAAACATAAAACACACCATAAGAACATTCAATTATGTAGGCACATGGCATAAATAAAAAAACAAAATTCAGTTTGAAAACAAACAACTTGTATTAAGATTAAGTTTACAAAAGGTAATGCAGAAATACCGGGCAAAGTTCTTTCATAGTCTTTGTATGAAAATGTAATTTTTGTAAAGTTCATTATAACATGTGAGAAAAGAGATGTTATGGATTTAGAAGTGAGAAAGAAAGAGTAAGATTTCAAAGTCACAAAACAGTCAGGTGCAAATAAATTGCTGATCTCGTAAATGGCTGATTATAGTGAGAGAGAAAGATACAATTGTTCATACCTTCTATAATTGAATGTGATTTTATCTTACACTGGAAGACGTGGATTCGTTTAGACAAATTCTTTCTGGTTAGTACCGAAAATTTCGTTATTTATAAGAAATAAGCAGGCTCCAAATTGGGTCTACTTGGTAAATTCCTTTTAGGCACGAACGTCTCTGATTGGTCGAAAATGTACAAATATTTATTTCAATTTTTCTTTTTACCAGGCTGCGCAATCCTCTTGCACAGATCATTAATTTTCATCGTAGTAAGAACTTCCAGTTTCACCACATGCCAAAGGGATACATGCAATTTTTACACTCCTTAAGCTTCAGGTTGTATGTGGCTCTTGTGAAGATTGTGTTAGGATTGTATGTAATTTTGAAGGATGAAAGAGAACGCCCTCTCTCTCTCTCCTTCTCTATGCGAGTGGAGGAGGGGAGAGAACTCAATACAATATAAACAATATATAAACAGCTCACTTAGTAAATCGAACTTTGTGTTCATCTGACATGGTGGGATGTCAGAAAATAACTACTATGGGGATTAAAATAAAATTAAAAGAAAAAAGAAAAAAATAAACTCCCATCAGCCTTCAGACAGGAAGAACTCTCTAAGCATGTGCAAGAAAAAGGACCTACTTCCTACCACCAAGATGATCTCTCTGTCATTCGGATGAGGGTCTCAACTATCGAAAATTTAGGTTATCTGCCCCTTAATCAGTTCCTGCAACCAGATGCCAGAGCCCTAAAAATCATCAGAACAGAATCCGCAGGCACTGAAGTCAGACCAGTTTTTTGCAGCGGCCGAATTAAGGTCAGTGTCATCAGTCTAGGCACCCACAGGGGTAAGACCTGACAACTCAACAGACAAATTCTACAAACAGAACAGACAAACTGATAACTCAACAGACTACTGCAACAAGAAACAATTACAGAATATCTACAGAGCTAAGTAATCCTTGTCTCATACATTATATAATACTTCCTGCCGAGCAAACGTCTCTGGCAACTTTAGTATGAACTGTACAAACTCTTACACAAACACTTTGTACACTTAACTTACATTTCATATATTGCACCAATAAAAGTTATTAACCCGTATATACACATGTATTCGCTTTGTGTACCTTTCATTTATAACAGCAATATCAGCAGTCTTATTAGTCTCTCTTAATTTCTGTTACAACTGGGATCAGGAAGAAGAAATTGCCTCACCACATGGTGGCTATGACCCATGAATAAATCCTGCATCCTAAAACTACCTTTTAGTTTTGTCTCTTTCTTTTCTTTCCTTTCATTTCTTTTCAGCCTTCCCATCAAATATGACCAGGTTAAAAGGAAACCCTGTGAACACGCACCAGAAATAACCATCGACTTTTAAACTAAATATTAAAATTTTTGTCACCCAACACTATTCACCAGACATAGCTCTGTTTGATTTTTTTCTTGTTTCCTAAACGGAAAATTCAACTCAAATGTAAAATTCGAGGACATCAAAAGAAATATGATGGTGCAGTTTTACACCATATCAAAGAGGATTTTTAGAGGTGCTTTGACCAATGGAAAACTGTGATAAATGTTGTGGGAGTCAATGGGAAGTGAACACTTCCCAGGACTTAAAGCCATCAGACGAAAGGTTGTGCATATGGGGTGGCAAGGGGTTTAATTTTTTTTAAAAAGATGTAAAACAAATCATTAAAATCATTCCTCTCTTACCATTATCAAAGAAGTGTTGACTTACCTAATCATCTAAACCTCGTAATCCATATGGAGAAAAGTGTTTCTGGCCACGTATCCCATTTAAATACAGGGTATCTCTCATCTGATTGGCTATTACTAACAACCAATCAGATGAGCGGTGCTTTGTATTTAAATGGGATAGAGTTATACAACTAGCCCCCCCCCCAAAAAAATGTCAAACGTCTTTTAGTGTCTATTGTTGGTGGTTGTACCAGAGTTTGATCACCTCTGATAGGGTCAGCAAGGCAAGGGAAGTCTGATGTTGGAAGAGCCGAAACTTCCCAATGAACCTTGCAGATTACATCACTGACGACAACCACCAGCGCCCCAAATGTAGGAGCATATATTAAAAGTATGTTTTTAGGTTTAAAAGGTATTTGGCTATTCTTGGTGCATGTTCTTAGGTTTTGCTTTTAACTTACTTGATGGTTGCACTGAAAAGGAATTCAAGGAAAGAAAAAGAAAGAGACAAAGACAGAAGTGGTTTTATGGTTTCGGCTTTACTCACCAGTCATAGATACCATGTGGCAAGGAAATATCTACTATCGTACTCATTTAGAAAAAGAGCGAGACATTGTCTTGCCTGCCGGAGTCGAACCCGTATCCTCCCGCATGCAAAAAGAAAATGCGATTTAGGTGCTGCATGGACGCGAGGTTCAATTCAGGTGCCTGGATGTTGGGGGCCTACACGCGTCCATCCAAATGCATGAGAATTGTGCATTGCACGGGTGTGAGGTTCGACTGATGTGCCCTGATGTTGGGGGACTATGCCCATAAATAACTGAAGTGAGTGGAGCGCTGGGCAGAAGTAGTTGGCCTACGCGAAACTGCAGTCAGTGAAGAAACACTTTGTGGACGACCCTACATCAGAATTTATTTTTAATTCAACATATCCACATACCAATCTATCCTTTTCTTAGCTGACCAAAACTCACTCTGTGAGCAAACAACTTAAAGGCAACTTTCAGCAATAAGAAATCTAATCCTCTCTCCCATATAAATTACTACTATAAACAAACAGATATTCAAGGACATTTTAATCTACACAAGAATTTGCTCATACATGTATTCACAAGCAAGAATTTTACTCTACATTCATAAAAATATTTTTTGTCATGGTATTTTCTCACTTAAATTATTATTTGTTTATATATATATATATACTAACACATCACTCAATAAGTTCTGAGCCTAACTAATAAAACAACAACAAAACTTGACTTTATTCATCAACATAGTCTCCTTCTAGGGTGATACACTGATTCCGACACTTCTCTGACAATTTGATGCCTTTTTTGTAAAATGATTTGTCTTTGGCCTCAAAATATACCTAAGTTTCCGATATCACTTCTTCCTTGGAACCAAATCTCTTTCCCTGGAACATTCTTTTGAGGTTTGCAAACAGCCAGTAGTTGCTGGTCTCACTACATCGCTGGAGTCACAAGTGTTCAAACTGCTGATACCCTAACCCAACCACATACTGAATCATCCTTTTCTGAGCTGACTAAAACTCACTCTGTGGGCAAACAACTTAGAGACAACTTTCAGCAATAAGAACTCTAATCCTCTCTCCCACATAAATTACTACTATAAACAAACACATATTCAAGGACATTTTAATCCACATTATATGGACTATTGTCCTCATCTTCATTGTTATCCGTACAACGTTTCGGACGATATGCTCTCCAGCCTTCTTCAGGTATTTCTTGTTGGACTCTGGAACCTTCTTTTTGAACTTGGGAACCTTTTCAAACTCCAATTGGACACAAGGCCTAGTGGAGTTAGGTTAAGAAAGTTCTAAGGACAGTTATCTCTAGTCTGCAGGTTCAGTCCTGGTCAAGGGCAGCAGTAACATATAATAATAATTAACACAGCTTAACGCCTCTACCCCAGCTATGGTTAGCGGAATGAGAACAGGATACCCCCGTGGATTGAATAACGGGTTAAGTTCAAAGTACTTTGATGGCTCCCAAATACAACAAGAAGGTTCCTGTGTTCAAAAAGAAGGTTCCCCAGTTTGAAAAGAAGGTTCTCGAGTCCAACAAGAAATACCTGAAGAAGGCTGGAGGGCACATTGGCTGAAATGTTGTACGAAATAACAATGAAGATGGGGACAATAGTCCGAACAATGCAGATAATACTAATCATTAAGCCTCATCTCAAACATTCAGAGAAAGATTTTAATCCACACAAGAATTTGCTCGTACATGTATACACACGCAAGAATTTTACAATTCATTTGTAAAAGATTTTTTTCACATAAATTATTGTTATTTGTTTATATATATATATATTACTAGTCATTTCTCTTTTACTTCATGTCTCTTTGTTATTCACTTATAATTAGAAACCTTTATCACTACATTCAAAAGGATTATATTTTGAAGAAAATTAATGTTTTGTTCATTGTTCATTTCTATCTTGATAAATACACCTTCAATCTTGATACTTTTTGAACACACAAACAAAATAAGGATTCCTTTATTATTCTTAAGTTAGTTAAAACCAGATTTTTTTTCCTCGTCCGAGTCCTGCTGTGTGACCACTCCTGAAGGTAATTTAACAGCTGGTTGTTAAATTTTGCATCTTATGATGGGAACAACTTGATAATTCCTATAGGTTCCCTGAAATAGTCTATTATGCTTCCAACCTAAATCTTTTTTTAATATTTTTTCATAATATATATAAGTCATCATCCATAGACAACTGTTTTGGCATTTCACGCCTTTTCAATGTGGCTAGACACAACAACTACCTCTAACAAGGACTATATGACCTTTAGGCACCCCTTTTGCGATCTTGATTTTTTCCATTTACGTCAAAATCCAGTTAATTGTTAACAGACGATTTTTAGAGTTTTTTTTTTTTTTAAATTATAAAACTAACCCCTAACCCTAATCCCTAACAAACAACCGGATTTTGACAGTGTAAATGAGAAAAGTGTCCTTGTTAGTTAAGATTGTGGAAGGGGTGCCTAAAGGTCATATGGCCCTCTGACAAGGAGCGAAATCTGACTGACTTTTCATCTGCCTAATCCGTTACCCTCTTGCCCATTTGACAGTTGCCGTAAAGGGGTGGTGTTTTTAACTATTGAATACTTACATTTGTTTATATATTTTATGATTACCAGTGAGATCCAGTCCGTAAACAGACGATCATTGCTTTATATATACTGTCAGTGAAAGTTAATTTAAGTTACCCCTAGAGAACTCTACCGAGTTTTGGGGCATATAATAAGTCATCCACAGGCACATGTTTCGGCGTTTCACATCTCTTCAATGTGGCTAGACACAACAAATATATATATATATATGATTTTATATGAAAAAGTTGACTTACCGGTGAAATTGGTCACAATGGTTAGTTGATGCAAGTTTCACAATGATAAGACAGCGATATAAACAACTATAAAATGCTCAATACGTGAGTATAGCAAATTTATTATCATAATGGTACACAGTAATAACCTAAGCGAGTTTCACCATAAGGATGTTCAGGGTTAAATCCACCAGTGGTGTATATATAAATATATATATATATATTATATTTTAATAGATTAAAAAATAAGTTTTTATTAGAATTAAAATTATTCGTTTATTGGATATTTAATGTTAAACAAAGCTAACAGTTTGTGTACTATAATATTAGTTTATTTAGATGTTTACATTTTTAAAATATTAATAGCATCCCATTGTAGTATAAGGGTTTGCAAGTTAGACTAACATTATTACTGAATAGCGATTTTAATACTCGCTAGATGCCCTTTGCTTTCGACCTTGTACCATATCCTACCTGTGACGAACAGGTGGGGTAAAGAAAACGAGGTCCCATCATTGTGTAATGGTTAGCAAGGTAGTCTTGTAAATCCATTATTACTGAATAGTGAGTTCAATCTTTGCTGGATGTCACATACTTACGGAATTGTGTCTAATAATATTGACATTTTTTAGCAGAAATTTAGAATTTTTTTTTTTTTTTTTTTTAACTAAAAAAAGTCCTGTATAGAAACTTATAAAAATCTTCTGATATAATTATTCAGACTCTTATCTTTATAGAAAAAAGTTTTTTATCTGTTCCTTTTTTTTTTTTTTTTTTTTCCAGATTTTATAAAATAAAATAGGGAGTGGGTAGCTCATAAAAATTCCCCCAAAATATATTTTAAGAAAAAACCATTTCAAACATATTTTCATCAACAGATGAATAATTACTGAAAATTTGATTATTAGTTGATTTTTCATAGAATTTTTTAAAAAGCCAGTAGTCAACTTTGTTTTTGGCTACTGTAAATTTCAACGGTACAAAAAGGTAAACATTGTTTTCATTCATAATTTTCATTATTTCTATAAGCTGAAAATTCTTTAAAAAATCATAAGGAATTGTTTTAAATGTTTCTTCTTTTGAATGGTTCAAAAATTTTGAAGATAATATTAACCTTTATTCAAAGTTTCATTGTGTTAATATAAATCCAGTTAGCAATTTGAAAATAATAATAGTATGTTTTTTTTTTATATCCCCCTTTTTTTTAATTGCTTAAAAAAAGGCAATTTATTTTTGTTTACAACATTGAGAAATATATTTTAAAACTTGTGAATGGTTTAAATTTTTTTTCTAAAACTTTTTATATGTAAACAATTTTAAATTTCAGTTTTTAATTGCTTGTTGATTAGAAATAAAATGTAACATTGCAATTTTTTTTTTTTTTAGCCCTAAAACAAAAGTAACAAAGAAGCCAACTAAACATTAATTTCACATTTTAATTTAAATTTCGTTATTCTTCTTCAAAAACGTTTTAAAAACTGATTAAAAATGGATATCTATTATATTTCATTCTAAGAAATATGAAAATAATAGTATGTGCGTATCCACTTTTTTTTTTTATCGCCAATTTTTTTTTAATCACTTGAATGATTTTTTCTAAAACTTTTTCATGCGTAAGACAATTTTAAATTCAGTTTTTGTAATTGCTAATACTAAACATTAACTTATTTGTAGGTAGAATATTTTGCATATTATTCAAATTTTAAATTTATGAATAGTTTCTTAAAAAAAGTTTGGAGTTTCGCTGAGTAAAAAAATAATATATATAATATATATATATATATATATAATATATATTATAATATAAATCTAAAATATGAAAGAATTCAAAAAAAATAAAAAAGGTTTTCATTTTTTTTTTTACATTTAAAAATACACTTGGTTTGAAAAGTTGATCTTTTTAGTTCTAAAAAAAAAAAAAAAATTAACAGATCGTACTAATTACAAACAATCGCATTCAACAATGTTGACTTATTAGTAAAATAGAACGGACATTTGAATGACTTGATTTAAACAACAGGCAAGATCCTACTGATACAATAGCAGCAGGAGCTGTTATACAGACAGTTCTGCAAATTGGTTGATTTTGGTTTAGTTAATTAATTAATATCCCTTAATCAGTAAAAATCAATAACCAAGATTTGGCGTTTTTTGTTAGAGGATATTAATTATTTGCAAGATTGAATCGAGGTGACTCG
>CM042176.1:32494700-32582200 GCA_023376005.1 Doryteuthis pealeii
TAACAGACACTAACGTTCCCTCTCTCAGTCAACGACTACTATACATCATTGCTGTCCAATACGTTGCGATCTGCATCATATCGCAATCTCTATTTATTTACCTCCCATATGGTACAGTAAACAGTAATACACCATAATTTCGATTTCACCATAAGGTCTTTCAAGTGGTTAATACCAGTGGTGGTATATATATGTAATATATATATCTATATATTATATATTATATTTTAATAGATTAAAAATGAGTTTTTTATTAGAATTAAAATTATTCGTTTATTGGATATTTAATGTTAAACAAAGCTAACAGTTTGTGTACTATAATATTAGTTTATTTAGATGTTTACATTTTTAAAATATTAATAGCATCCCATTGTAGTATAAGGGTTTGCAAGTTAGACTAACATTATTACTGAATAGCGATTTTAATACTTGCTAGATGCCCTTTGCTTTCGACCTTGTACCATATCTTACCTGTGACGAACAGGTGGGGTAAAGAAAACGAGGTCCCATCATTGTGTAATGGTTAGCAAGGTAGTCTTGTAAATCCATTACTACTGAAGAGTGAGTTCAATCTTTGCTGGATATCACATACTTACGGAATTATGTCTAATAATAGACATTTTTTAGCAGAATTTAGAATTCAGTTTTTTTTTTGTTTTTTTTTTTAACTAAAAAAAGTCCTGTATAGAAACTTATAAAAATCTTCTGATATAATTATTCAGACTCTTATCTTTATAGAAAAAAGTTTTTTATCTGTTCCTTTTTTCTTTTTTTTTTTCCAGATTTTATAAAATAAAATAGGGAGTGGGTAGCTCATAAAAATATTCCCCCAAATATATTTTAAGAAAAAACCTATTTCAAACATATTTTCATCAACAGATGAATAATTACTGAAAATTTGATTATTAGTTGATTTTTCATAGAATTTTTTAAAAAGCCAGTAGTCAACTTGTTTTTGGCTACTGTAAATTTCAACGGTACAAAAAGGTAAACATTGTTTTCATTCATAATTTTCATTATTTCTATAAGCTGAAAATTTCTTTAAAAAATCATAAGGAATTGTTTTAATGTTTCTTCTTTTGAATGGTTCAAAAATTTTGAAGATAATATTAACCTTTATTCAAGTTTCATTGTGTTAAATATAAATCCAGTTAGCAATTTGAAAATAATAATAGTATGTTTTTTTTTTATATCGCCTTTTTTTAATTGTTAAAAAAATGCAATTTATTTTTGTTTACAACATTGAGAATAATATTTTTAAAACTTGTGAATGGTTTAAATTTTTTTTTCTAAAACTTTTTCATATGTAAGACAATTTTAAATTCAGTTTTTAATTGCTTGTTGAGTTAGAAATAAAATGTAACATTGCAATTTTTTTTTTTTTGAGCCCTAAAACAAAAGTAACAAAGAAGCCAACTAAACATTATATTTCGTGTTTTAATTTAAATTTCGTTATTCTTCTTTCAAAAACGTTTTAAAAAAACTGATTAAAAATGGATATATCTAATTATATTTCATTCTAAGAAATATGAAAATAATAGTATGTGCGTATCCACTTTGTTTTTTTATCACCAATTTTTTTTTAATCACTTGAATGATTTTTTCTAAAACTTTTTCATGCGTAAGACAATTTTAAATTCAGTTTTTGTAATTGCTAATAACTAAACATTAACTTATTTGTCGGTAGAATATTTGGCATATTAATTCAATTTTATTATTTTATGAATAGTTTCTTTAAAAAAAGTTTGGAGTTCGCTGAGTAAAAAATATATATATATATATATATATATATATATATATATATATATATATATATATATATATATATAATTTTTATTCTAAGAAATATGAAAGTATTCGTAAAAATATTGATAAAAAAGGTTTTCATTTTTCTTTTTTACATTTAAAAAGATACACTTGGTTTGAAAAGTTGATCTTTTTTAGTTCTTAAAAAAAAAAAAAAAAATTAACAGATCGTACTAAATTACAAAACAATCGCATTCAACAATGTTGACTTATTAGTAGAAATAGAACGGACATTTTGAATGACTTGATTTAAACAACAGGCAAGATCCTGCTGATACAATAGCAGCAGGAGCTGTTATACAGACAGTTCTGCAAATTGGTTGATTTTGGTTTAATTAATTAATTAATATCCCTTAATCAGTAAAAATCAATAACCAAATTTGGCGTGTTTCTTAGTTAGAAGGATATTAATGTATATGCAAGATTTTGAATCTGAGTGACCTCCCGTTTTGGAGTTATACATCGACACATACATACCAAACTTCCTTTATATATATATATATAGCTACGTTAGGATAGCAAAGACATGACTTCACTACCCTAAATTAGATATACATGTTTTAACAATGATATTTTCTTCATCATCCTCATCACCATACTCTTTACCATGTTCATTTTATTACTTATAGTAGTAATAAATTTTCTTATGAATATAGAAAACTATATTCTCTCTCATATATATATATATTATAATATATATATAAAAATATAATCTAATGAGTCAGACGAACCTACTATTAGTTTCGCATAAAGCTCTTCAGGGCTAAAATCTGAAAAGCTAGAGTCAGATTTTAGCCCTGAAGAGCTTTATGCGAAACTAATAGTAGGTTCGTCTGACTCATTAGATTATCTTTATTATTGGCTCTACTTAGGTATCGAGCACTTTTTACATATTAGCTTTTTCCTAGCAGTTATATGAATATATATATATATCTTATATACATATATATAAATTGTTTTTTCTTTTGGCCAAATACTGTACCAATAGATTATTTTTTGTTGGTACGAATATCTTGGTCCTGTCTTTTTTTCAAAATTTTTTTTCTTCCTGGTTGATGTTTGGTAGTATATTTTTACAATCAAACTTTCTGCTGGATCTCTGCAAGGATCTACCAACACGCTTGGTATATATATATATATGAATAAGATATAATGAAAAAACAAACGATGTTTACAACTGAAATAGGCTCATCAGAAGAGAAAGTGTGCAAACCGTTTCGGGGCCAATTCTCTTGACGGTTTTAAAAAGCAACACTCGGCCCATCCTCAACTAATATGAGGACCCTATTGCATTATAATGTATCAACCGCACGTGGGTCGGTCATCAACAAAAACAAGACGGGAAAAAGACTGTTAGTAAAAACAGAACGCTGCTAGTCAAACGTTGGAATTAATCATTTTATTTTAAAATAAAATTCATATTATTTTTAATATGCTAGTCAAACGTTGGAATTAATCATTTTATTTTTAAATAAAATTCATATTATTTTTATTTTTCATTTTATTTTTAAATAAAATTCATATTATTTTCATTATTTTTATTTTTATTTTTCATTTTATTTTTAAATAAAATTCATATTATTTTTAATGCAGACAGCACAATTTTATTTATTTATTTTTTTGATTAATTCCAACGTTTGACTAGCAGCGTTCTGTTTTTACTAACGGTCTTTTTCCCGTCTTGTTTTTGTTGATGACCGACCCACGTGCGGTTGATACATTATAATGCAATAGGGTCCTCATATTAGTTGAGGATGGGCCAAGTGTTGCTTTTTAAAACCGTCAAGAGAATTGGCCCCGAAACGGTTTGCACACTTTCTCTTCTGATGAGCCTATTTCAGTTGTAAACATCGTTTGTTTTTTCATTATATCTTATTCATACTGTCGGATTAATTTCCATTTTATTTTCATATATATATATATATATATATGGTACAACTTAGTTAAATTGTAGGTCCACAGCTTTCCTGGTGGCAGTGGTCAATATTAGTTGATAGAGTTAATTGTATAAGGAGAACAAATATATAACTAGTCAGTCCTTCCACTTCTCCTAGTATGATGCACAAAGCAAATCCCAAAGACAAACCTAGGTAAGTAGTTCATTGGCATTGCAAGACTATATATTTTCATGTGACCCTTAAGTTACAGTACCTTCTGTGACAGTTGAGTCAATGTAAAAAAAAAAAAAAAAAATAGCCCTGACCACAGATGTCGCATGTGAAGGCTGTCCCTGAAGATATTGATGTGCCAGTGCCAAGGGCGGTTCCAAGACAAATTTTCCCAGCTGGAAAATTTGGCTCAGGACCGTCCTGTAAGTAGTTACAACCCAATTAACTCTTAACATCCTGTTGAGAATTTTTAAAGTCGAGAGCCCCATTTATCAAAAATGGCAAAAAATGACCTTTTCATTTAAAGTTACCTGTTATTTCACTTAAATCAAAGACTTCTAAATATGTTTAATATTATATTTAAACAAAGGCTTGGGGTAGATTAGTAAAAGGAATGTGACTTCTGGTCGGGTGGAATGAGGTGGTATAAGACGTTAAGAGTTAATATATAGATGTAAATTGGTGGGGGAAGTCTTATATGCCACTAAATACAATAATCCCTAAAACAAACAAAAGACACAAACTTCAAAATTAACAGGAATAATATAAAAATTTATTAACAACAGATAAAAATAGTTTTTTCTTATTTCTTTTTTTTTTTTTTTTATTTCTTTTTTTTTTTTACATAGAAATCTGAGGAAAGTTTGTTTTAAAATGAAAAAAAAAAAAAAAAAATGTACAGCTGACCTTCAGCTTTGATGTGTTAGGGTCAGGTAATTTTTGGTAAATTTGATTATTGGTGAGTTTGTCATCAATAATTAACCGGGAATTTTGTTTGATTTTTTTTTCTTTTGTTTTGTGACTAGTTTTAAGAACAATACCATGATTTGCAAGGGAGGTAACCAAGTTAAAAAAAAAAAGAGAGCCTGGGCAAGATGTATGGAGGCCCTGGGTTTCCCAAGTGACAGGACCCCTCTCTCTGCCATGCTGGCGTGATCCGAAGGAATGGTGAACCAATACATTCAGCATCAGTTTGGCCGCAGGAGTTGCCAGATACTGTTTTACACACTAAACTGCCTAATGGAGTCCAAGCCGTGATTTCTGTGAGGGGTTTTCTCCCTTAGCCTTTTCCTATTCAGAGAATAACCACAAGGCAGCGAAGGTTATTTAGTCTATTACACGCCTGGATACTAGCCCAGGTATTTCTGTGTTTTCGCATGAATGTGCTAGATGGCCGTTGAGCGGAGAAGCTTCCTCCACCCTTTCACAGGTTTTGTTTTTCGTCCTGCTGGGTGTCTAGCCACCCTCCTCACCAGGCAAGAACAGTTATATTGAAAGCTCTAAGAAAACAAGCAAGATTCTTGCCATTGATAAAATCAAGGCATTTTATCAGGCCAGCCGATGGTACTTGAATTTGTTTGTTAAAACGTACGAAATGCACAACCTTCTGATACCATTTAAATATAATATTAATCTTACTAAATCTTCATGGACTTGACTACGGAATCAACCCATTGAACAAAATTGACTGATAAACATTTGAAAGCAATTCTCTGGATTGGATGTAGCAATTCCAAACCAAACATTGATATCTTGAAAGCAAACTTCAGTTTCACAAATCTCACGTTCTTTGATAATGTTTTGAAAATAAACATGTAGGTTAAATTTGTTTTTGTGCATCTTATGCCACTCATCCATGAATATAACGTGGAAAGATAAATTTTGTTTTACAACTTTTTCTCAGAGCTTTCGTTCTGGCTAGAAGTATTGAACACAATAATGTGGCCTGTATGCATTATTTTTTCAATTATCCAGCCCACAGTGAAAAAAGTTTGGTGGTCCCGGTTCTAAGAAAACAAGGATTTATTGATTTATTTACTATATTTCATATTTATATCTTCTCTTATTATAATGGAGATTGTGTATCTATCTGTAACTGAAACTACATCACCTCCAACGTCACAATTCCCTTAGTTATTTACGTTATATTCTCAATAGTTTTAATTAAATAATCATTATTTAACCTTAACTAGCATCTTTATTAGCAACGTCTGTTATTAAGGTCTAGCTGTAATAGATTTACTTGGAAATAGTATAAATTATTAATGCGTTTAAAATCCTGCGATATGGGTTATATATCATTAAGAAATTAACATAAGAAATTAATGTTTACATAATATATAGTGCAAATAATTGGCATACCGGTTTTAATAAATAATTACTAGGTGTTATTGATTTTTAATATTATTGTTTCATCAGGATATTTTTTTCATTTACACCGTCAAAATCTGGTTGTTTGTTAACAGATGATTTTTAGAGTTTTTTTTTTAATTATAAAGTAAGTAAAGTAAAGTCGTCGGGGCGGCCTAATATCAGTATCAGCCATGCAGCGAGGGAGTCTATCCCCTTTTCACTAGCGCTAGACCAAGGAGATTATTTTAGCATCTGAGGTGGAGCGCCAAACCTAACATCAGCTCCTTACTTTACCGCACAGATCCCTGTGCTACTCATTACGCTGAGTTGGCGAGGGCGGGTATCAAAATAGGAACCTTGTGGTTTCTAACCGAACGCTCTACCGACTGAGCTAACCCGGCCCTTAAAACTAATTATAAAACTATTATAAAACTAACCCCTAACAAACAACCGGATTTTGACGGTGTAAATAAAAAAAAAATGGCCAGATGAAATGAGATCGAAAAAGGGTGCCTAAGGGTCATATGTTCCGAAATTTCATTAAAATTGGACAATTCCATGATTTTTAGTAATCGCTTTAAAATTGGGAAATTTAAAAAAAATTATTACCTCTCTTGATCCAAAGTGCCCATATCTATTTGTAATTTTTCTCTTTAAAACAATCAAAGAACTAGAAATATTTTCATTTGAAGGTTGTCAATGTAGGGAAACAAGAAATCTTGCCATTTTCTGAAAATTCTAAGGAATTCTAAGGAATTCCAATTTTGGACTAAGAAGCCTTTTTTTGTTGAATACATGCAGACATTTTTCTACCAAATTAAAGACGGTTTAGACAGTGTAATAAGCTTGCACAGATGAAAGTAAAGTTAAAAAGAAAAAAATTACATTAAATAATCTTTGTCTGCTGGTGCTTACTTTATTTTTGGTAAATTTAACAATAAAAGTAAACATTGAACAGTCAAATTCCATATTAATTAATAAAAAATTTATTTTTTCCTTTTTATTTGTTTAAAATTGGGGCTATTATTATCCTAGCAAAATTTAAGAAGGACATCTTAGAATTTTTAATTATGTTTTTAAAATAAGGTGTAAAAAGAAATTCCAAAATTCTGTATTCCTAAACCTAACCCCTTTTTTGTTTGCTGGTCCTGATAATTATTTTACCTCTCCAGCTTGAAGAGCTACATAATATAAACCTAAAGAGATGAAATATCTCAATTATATATCATTATGTAATAAAACAGTCTTCACACTTGATAAGATGTAAGACAATATTTTTGTTATACCCTTCATCTTCTCCCTTGACAAAACTACTATATGCCTTTGTAGTTTCGACAACACTGACAAGGCATCTTGTTCAAGGTAATTAAATATATGGAGGAAGTCAATGAGACATTTTAGAGTCTGTCTGAGCATAGGTTCATAATAATACAGTGTGTGTGTGTGTGTGTGTGTGTGTGTGTGTGTGTGTAATATAGTCAACACTACCAAGAAATAAATTTGGGGGTTGGCTATTGGTTTCCCCACTTTAGTAGTGAGATCCTGTGCCCCTAACACTCATGAAGGTAGAAGGTCAATGGTGTGTGTGTGTGTATATATATATATATATATGAAATTGATATGTTGAAAAAACAAAAGATGTTTACAAAAGCATGGGATCATCAGGAGAGAATGTGCAACCGTTTTGGGGCCCCTCTCACTGATGTGAGGTCCCTCGGAATATCTGTATCGACCGCATTGGATCGGTCTTCAACAAAAAATAAGACGGGATGAAATGACCGTTAGAAGAAACGGTTGCACATTCTCTCCTGATGATCCCATGCTTTTGTAAACATCTTTTGTTTTTTCAACATATCAATTTCACACTGTCGGATTAAGTTCCATTTTTATTTCACTTACTTGTCTATGAAAAAAAAAATATATATATAATATATATATATATATATATATATATATATATATTCCTTTTTAAATAACTGATTTTTTTAGCATTTGTCAATCTTCATTGCATTGTGTACACCTTAATATCAATTCCAAATATTTCTACATTTATTTATCTGAATTTTTGAGATGATTGTTAATATGTATTAATTTGATTTTTCAGACTGTTATCCTCATCTTTATTGTGATGTGGTATATAAAAAACACTGTTTCGGTCATTGTACTCTCTTCTTTTGTTGGTCTTCTTCAGGTCACAATCATAAAAGAAAAAGATAAAAAAATGCTAGGTAGAAACACCTTAGGAAGACCGGAGAATATAGCGATCAAATCGTGTTTTTACATACCACAATAAAGATGAGGACAACAGTCCGAAAAATCCAAATTATAGATATCAAGCCCCCATCACAAAAATTCAGACAAATAACACATTTCTATATTTGTTTAATTTCTTGTTTCCCTTAACAGTTCTTTTCACTGTTCTCTTGACAGTTCTCTTTGCAGTTCTCTTCATTTCTTCATCATCTTCATCACATTTCTCTTTACCATGTTCTTCATCATCCTCATCATCATCATCCTCATCACCATTCTCTTTACCATGTTCTTCATCATCCTCATCACCATTCTCTTTACCATATTCTTCATCACTATATTCTTCACTATATTCTTCATCCTCATCACCATTCTCTTCATCATCCTCATCCCCAGCATCACCGCTTAATTGTTTGTACTTTTCAAAAAAGGAGCCCATGGAAGGAGGGAGCGATTTCTCTTGGTACTTTTTTAGCAAACCATCAGAAGCTGAGATCGATGACGTTTCAGAACCATCGGTAGTGTTTAAACCCAAGCTGAAATCTTCCTCCTTCGATTTGTCATCACCCGCAGACATTTCACTGCAGCTTACACCCTGTCTAAACAAACAGGTTTCTTCATCGGCTGACTCAGGTGAAGCAACACTTGTAGACTGTTGATTACGTTCATCATACATTCGTTGCAGTTGGTAAGGCAAAGAATTAGGCTTGACTTCGGTTACTAAAAGAAAAGAAAAATTAAAATCAGTTGGGGACAGTAGTCTCCCATGACAGGTGCATTGTGGGAGCAAGGAACGGAAATGGGGCTTTAGCCATAACACATTGTTTGGTACACAAGAAAAGAAAGATAATTAAAAAAAAAAAAAAAAAAAAAAAAAAAAAAAAAAATGCTTGTTTTTCATGTAATGTTTAAATGGGCAGAACTATACTGTTATGGTACGTCCTAACAAAATTCTAGAGTTATTGCCTTTGATCAGTATGGGACAGTTGCCTCCCATAGCGGGTGCATTTTGGGAGCTAGGAACGGAAATGGGGCTTCAGCCATAACACACATGGGTTGGTACACAAGCTCGCTGGTCACACACAAATTAAGCTTTTAAGTTACTGTTTTAGGTTTAGTTTGGTTGTTAGGGTTTTACGGCATATCAACCCCAGTGGGTCATTTTATGCCAAATATATATTTGTTTTATTCATTCTTGATGTGTACTCTTTTTCAAACACATTTATTTCTATTTAACCCATAGATGGGACCCTAACAGATACTACCACTCTGGGCCAAAGTGGATCCGAGAGCAATGGTGATGAAGGGGTGCCACATTCCCCAAACCTCCAAAAATGGAACTTTACCATCAGATAGCGTTTAACATTAATCCTAGGACACAGACCCTCAGCCACTGCCTTCTAGCACATATATGATCAAAATTATGTTTCAAATCTTTTTATCTGCATTCTTATTTAGTTTAATTAGCCTTTCTAATTTAATATATTTTATTACATTAAAACTGAAATACTTACACCCGGAGTACGATAATTTTTGGTTTGGTTTGTTTTATGGCATATCAACCTCGGTGGGTCATTTAATGCCGATAAAGTTTTGAAATAAATCAATTCTTAATGGATAATACAATTTTTTTTATAAATACATTTTTCTATTTAACCCATAGATGGGACCCTAACAGGTACTACCACACGGGGTCAGAGTGGACCAGGGAGCAATGGTGATGAAGGGTGCTCCACATTCCCAGGACATGTAGACCCTCAGCCACCGCTTTCTAGCACCCATATGATAAAAAGGGTTGGGGCAATCATATAGGTGCTAGGGTTTGACATGGCCAGCCAATTGATCAGAGGGGGCCTCTCTGACAGTCTGTCTAACCCCCAAAAAAGCCTAAAGTGGAATATTGCAAGTCATGGACTTGGACTGCTCAACCCCCTGGGTTCTATCCTTAAGCATCACGGGTTGCCACCCACGTCCAACAGGTGGTCCCATTTCGAGGAGTCTTACTCCTTTGCAGAGGTGCAGTCAGTACATTCTAACGCCCCAGCTGACAGGGCGGAGTATGATGATGTACTAGTATATGATAAAAAAGTATATACAATAATCATTTGCTTTTTCCATTTTATCCTTTTGTGGCTAAATAAAATTACTTACGTGTTTATGGTATCAATAGGGATATCTAATTTTTGTTTGTTTTTTCTGTCAAATTTGATCATGGCTACAAGGAGGCACCAATGTGTGAACAATTCAAGTGTTTTCTGCTATATTTGTGGATAAGTCAATAATAACAAAATAGTTTCAACAAAACGTGATTACATATTTCAATAAAATTTCCCTCTTTACCCCTACCTTTCCCTTTCATCTAACCACTTCCCCAATCCCCTACAACTAACCAAACTTCCTCTTCTGACCCCCATTTCCCTCACACTCAGTGACCTACTCTGCCCTAACCCTCCCCAACCACTCTCCTTTTGCTGCTGCTTTGATCAAATTTCTCTCCAAGAAGGCCACCCACCTCCACCCCTAACCTGTTTCTTTTACAATATATCTCTCTACTCTCACCCTGCTTACTATCTATCTCCCCTTCCTCTCCAATGATTCCCGCTTGACCATTCAAAACCTCTCCTCACTAATGCTTACCCACCCACTTCACCTCCTCTCCACCTGCCCCTTCTATAAAACACTTGTATGTTAACCTGATGATTCATTAAAATGACTGATGATGCCGAGCTCAATGCTCTAGCGAAATATATCCTACACACTTTTGTCTGAGTTTTGTTCTTGTGTTCCTCACATTTCCCCCACATTCTGTTGGATTCATTCCAATCCTCTTTCCATATTTCAATACATGTATGCCAGCAACTTTGGGTAGCATTTCCAGTTGATTTTTTATTTATTTGATGTTATTGTTATTTAATCATATTAGTTAAATAGAGCTATGTAAATGGAGTACAAACTGTTTGAATTATGCAAATATCCCCAGTGGTTCAAAAGTTATGAGAATAGCAGTTTTTTTTAATTTTAAATTTTATTTTAAAGTTTACCACAAGATTATTCAACATTTTCATCTTAATACTGCATGTATACACATATATAGTATTAATCTAAATATAGAACATCACTTTGAATTTAAAAATTCATTTTTAAATACCTATATTGAATTACATACCTGAAAGAGAATACCTATTTACATATGTTTTTAAACAAACCCGGGTCCTCATGTGCTGAGTTTTGTTTACATTTCTCATAATTTTAAGTATTTTTTTTTTTTCCAAAATTGAAAGTTTGACGAAAAAACCCTGACAGTTAACCTTCATCCAAATGCCACATATATATGAAAATATTTCTGAGACTATCTTCTATTAGTGATATAGAGATTTTTTTTTTCTGATCTTATACTTTTTGAAGAAACCTCTGTCAAATTTTGTCTATCATATTTTCACTCCAAAGGTCGTAAAAGAAAAAAAAAACAAGTTCCTGCTTGTATTTTAAAGTTGTGTTCTAATTAAGTGTAAAATTTCAAGAATATTGATAAAGATTAGCCACTTTAATTTTATGAAAGAAATTACCATGTGAAATTTTAATCTGGGGAAAAAAAAAAAAATTGTATTTCATGTTTTGGGCTGTTCAAAGCAAAATACCATTTTAAAATTGCTGTAAAAAATAATTCAATGGATAAAGACACATAAAAATTACATAGAAATATTTTTTATTTTCTTTCCAACCATATAAATATTTTAAAATTTGGGCAAGAAATACTTGAGAAATTATAACTTAAAGCAATTAAGGTCTGAAATGTAACACGTACTGGGTTATGTATTAAAAATTACTAAATTTTAAGGTTTTTTCCCCAAAATTGAACCTTTGACATAAAACCCTGACAGTTAACCTTCATTCTAATGTCACGTTATATATAAAAATAATTCTGAGACTGTCTCCTATTAGTAATATAGTGCTTTTTTTTTCTCTTTTCTTTTTCTGATCTTATACTTTTTGAAGAAATCTGTCAACTTTTGTCTATCATATTCTATCCAAAGTTCGGAAAAGGAAAAAAAACAAGTTCCTGCTTGTATTTTAAGGTGTGTCCTAATTAAGTATAAAATTTCAAGAATATTGATAAAGATTAGCTACTTTTATGTTACAAAGAAATTACCATGTGAAATTTATGCATTTTTAGCCGTTTGAAGCAAAATACCCATTTAACTCGCCATAAAAAATAATTAAACGGATAAAGACACATAAAAATTACATATTTAGAAAGATTATTTCATTTTCTTTCCATCCATATAAATATTTTAAAGTTGGAGCTGAAATCCGCGAGAAATTATGATATAAACCAATTAAGGTCAGAATGTCCACCAAAATCAAGGCAAGTACTGGGATTGCTACTTCGAGTGGGTTGACTTTCGCAATAACGGCTGAAAATGGGTAAATGAATTCATCCTTTTGGTAGAGCCACTTGAAACAGTTACCAGTTTGGTGCTTGGCAAATACTATAACCTCTTTATTCAAAAATCAGTTATCTCTAGAGGATATTTTTGTTAGTCATTTTGGACCACTACCCAATGACCAACTTCAAATTCTGGGATTTCTTCCACAGCATCATTTTCTATTGCTGACTCTTCTTCAGTTTCCCAAGATGCAGATACACTAGGGCTGAAATGAACAGTGATGAACAAAAAAGATGTAATGTATTTCAACTTTCATACATGACTTGACATGATTATGCTTTTAGATTTCAAAAGAATACTCACAGTATAAACACTTGAGTTCTATTAACTATTTAAGTTAACAATTTTTTTCTTAGGAAGCTCACATGGAAAAGGTTGCCATTATGTATAAACCAGGTTTAATTCCAAATTGCACAAATAATGAAATAACAGTTCAGTAAAGGCACTAAATAACTACTTACTTATAACACTGTTAACAAAGTTAACTTAGTACCTAAGAGCTTAGTTCACAGTCTTCTCAAGAAGAGCACATGGAAGAGGCTGCCATTATGTATAAACCAGGTTTAATTCCAAACTAAAACCACCAAAGGTAGTACTAGAGCCATGTCAGAGTAAAAATAATTCACCAGAAAGCATAGGAACAAAAAGAACCAAGGAGAAGTGGATATCTTCTCTTTGAAAATGTCACAAACATAACCTTGATGTGGTTACGTGTGTGACATGGTTTTAATAGGATTTTTTGGTAATTTATGAGGAAGTGCGTCCCGGTCTCCTGCCTCAGAAATTGCTACCCTGTGACTATTAAGATACCGTCCCCAGCTATGTCGTCTCGGCCGTGTTACTTGAAAGAAAACAACCAACTTAGGGTGTTAAATTTTAGAGGGGGGTGGGCTTCTTTTTTTATATGAACAAATGGAGATGGGTGGATAGATATATATAAACAAAGTAAAAAATGAACAAATTGAGGTAGATAGATAGATAGATAGATAACTATCTTCATATCTAAACAAGAATTACGACAAATTTCTATAAATAAATTTCTAAACAAATTACGATAAATAAATAAGAATTACGACAAAAAAAAAAAAGAGAAGCCCCCCCCCTCTAAAATACATTTAACGCCCTAAGTTGGTTGTTTTCTTTCAAGTAACACTGCCGAGACAACATAGCTGGGACGTTATTTTAATAGTCACCGGGTAGCAATTTCTGAGGCAGGAGACCGGGACGCACTTCCTCATAAATTACCGATTTTTTTTTTGTATTAGTGATAGAACCAGGAAACAAAAGTTTGACCCTATCATAGTATTAGTTGTTCTGAAAGAGGAAACAGATTTTCAAGTAATTTAAAGAAGGGGCCGGGGAAGGAGCTATAGTTGAAAGAAATTTGGTTATGTGTGTGATATGAATTAGTTAACTGGATTTCTGGTCGTCTATCATGCTGAATATGACTCAAAATGTTGAAAAAACCTTTCAATGATAAATTTTGATAGTATGCAAGTAATTTGAGAAAGAAGAACAGGACTTGATGTATTATTACACCAGGGCTCGACATTAACGCTGTCCCATTGTCACGGGGACAAATTGATCATCCCGGATGTAATTTTTATTGTCCCCGTGATAATGGGACGGCGTTAATGTCGAGCCCTGGTGTAATAATACATCAAGTCATGTTCTTCTTTCATTTAAAAATTACATCTGGGATGATCAATTTGTCATCCTGGACAGTAAAAATTTTTCCTAAAAGTTAGTACTACATTCCAATAATAGCCGTCCAGTGATTGCCCGAATGCCCTCAAAAGGAGGCTACAGCACCGCAGGTCTATTCTCAAAGCCATGTAATGAATAATGGTGGAGGAAGATAGTTTATAAAGAGAATTTATGTACTACGCAGGGTAACTTAAAGTAAAAAATTATTTTTTTTTTTTTAGCTCAAAACACACTAGGAAATGGATTTTTTGTCCAAATATCCAGAATTATCACTGCTTCAGCTTTTCTTAATGTTTTATTACATGTTATTCTGCTACTGATGACGGACAAGTATAGATGATGCTAATGAATTAAACAAAAATATTTTGATTTCGGAACAGTCCAAACCCCATGATTGGTTGATAATTTTTGTTCGGGATGGTCATGAAAAAAGTTAGTGTCGGGGCCTGGATTACACATAACATTGTAGGAATTCAAAATTAAGCCAAAAATTCTGTTAGCAGATCGTTTTACGGTACACACAGCTAATTCCGCCATTATTAGGTTCATAATATGTAAAAGAATAGGTTAAAACCCTTTTTGAGACATTTCAAAAGGTTGGTGATTGTGTTACATAATCATTAGACACCTAATGATTATGACAATAGTGTAGAAATCATATTAGTACAGCTGATGGCCTTGAGAGTGAGTGACAATGCTTGACCTCACTCTGACCTTGCCTTGCTGGATAAACCGTGAGAACCGGGAACCCCGATAGAAGGCCCCTTCTGGTTTAAGGGGTAAGCAACTCAGTCAGTTAGAGTTAGAACTTAGAAGCGAAGCTAACAAGATGCGAGTCTCACTGCGCAGATGTCTGGTCTGGGGGTCTACGAATAAAGTAACATCATCGTAAATCGAAGTCTTGTGGTTATTACTAAAAGCTAACAATGACACCGGGCTTCTGATAACAAGAAATCCCTAGCAACAGAAACCAGACATGGAATCCTCAATAGAAGACCAGACGAGACCTTAGAAGATATACCAGACCAAGATAGATGATAGACAATCAAAAGCAAAGACGTCCGGAAGAATAGACGACCAGAATAAGAAATAAGAGAAGTATATAACATATACCTATATAGTGCCGGTAAAGAAGGCTATGCAACAATTGTCCTAAAATGGGTTTCAGGAAGAAACTAAGATTTTTAATTTCACACTGAGGTTGACCTTTCCACAGAATGCTCCTCTATGGTTATTTTATGCCTAGAGGTTAGGGAATCACATTCATTGTATGGTCATTTCATTTTATGTGTAGCTGTTTCTTATGGTTTCTTCTTTTCTTACACATGATTGAATATGAATAATTTTTAAACAGATCTATTTGACCTATAGATGTGACCCTAACAGGTACTACCACTCATGGTCAGAGTGGACATGAGAGTAATGGCAATGAAGGGGTACTCCATACTGCTCAGAACTGGAGGTTCACCATTAGATGCTGTTTACCCAGAACATCCCTTTGTGGGGGCTGGGAGTCTTACCCCCTCTGCATCGGATACAGACAGTGTATTCCAAACCTTACTGAGAGGTTGGTTAGTCGGGTTTTATGGCATGTCAACCCACAGAGTCATTTTATGCCGAAGATGTTTTTATTTTATTCATTCTTGATAGGTACTCAGTTTCAAACACATTTTTCTATTTAACCCATAAATGAGACCCTAACAGGTACTATCACTCCGGGGCAGAGTGGACCTAGGAGTAATGGTGATGAAAGGGTACTCCACATTTTTCAGACCTCTAGAACTGGAACCTCACCATCAGATAGTGTCCCGGATATGACGTTAAACACTAAAATCCTCAGCCACCAAATTCTAGCCCCCATATGATAAAAAGGGTTAGGGATTGCCGTCATGATAAAAAGGGTTGGGACAGGTGCTAGAGTCAATGTAACCTGGAGTGGTAGTAATGGCAATGAAAGGAACAGGAGGAGGGTCACTATTAGATGCAGTTGTTGTACCCTTTACATTACTTCTTACTTCTTCTGCTGTTCATATTAGCATCTTAAGTTCTTCTAGGTCTCTTCTAACGTCTGGACTTCTCTTGGGGACTTCGTATCTGGTCTTCCATTGGGGATTTCACTTTATCAGAAGCCCTGTGTCATTGGTAGTTTTTAGATAATAACACAAGACTTCGATTTACTTTGATCATACTTTATTCTTGAAATCCCCCACCAGACTACCTGCGCAGATCGAGTCGGAGCGTATATAACATGACTCACCACCGTCGTGGTTTCTCGCTGACTAAAATCTATTTCTAATCTAAACCGGAAGAGGGTCTTCTCCACAGATTCTCACGGTATCCACCGGAAGGAAGGATCAGGATGAGGTCAAGCCTTGTCATTCAATCCTTCAAGGCCATGGGCTGCAATTTATAACGGCCATTTTGATTTCTAAACTATTGCACATAAATATTAGGTATCTAATAATTATGTAACGCAGTTTACCCATAACATTCCTTTGTGAGGGCGAGGAGTCTTACCCTTCTGCATGAGATACAGACAGAGAATTCTAAACCTCACTTGACAGGTTGGTTGGTCAGGTTTTAAGGCATGTCAACCCATTGGGTCATTTTATTGTTACATAGTTATTAGTACCCTAATACTTTTATAAGGTAGTGTAGAAATCATAATGGCGATTAGTGCAGCTGATGGCCTTGAGAGTGAGTGACGGCGCTTGACCTCAATCTCACCTTGCCTTTCAGGTATAAATCGTGAGAATCGGAAGGCATAGAAAACCCTGTTCCGGTTTAAGGAGTAAGCAACTCAGTCAGTCAGTTAGCAAGTAGAAGCTGAGCTCGAAAGATGTAATTCTCATCTGCGCAGATTGTCTGGGTTGGGGATTTGGAAATAAAGTAACATCAACGTAAATCGAAGTCTTGTGTTTATTACCTAAAAACTAACAATGACACAGGGCTTCTGATAAGGAGAAATCCCTAACAGAAACCAGACCCGAAATCCCCATAGAAGACCAGACCTTAGAAGATATACCAAGTCAACACCAGACGCTAGACCAGACCAAGATAGATGATAGAAGAAGAAAAGACGACTAGAAGTAAGAAGTAAGAAAAGGGTATACAACATTATATTGATTTGGTACTGTGAAAACCTCAGTATGCAACATTATGCCAAAGATGTTTTTGTTTTACTCGTTCTTGATGGGTATTTTCATGGGATACAGGCAGTGTATTCTAAAACCCATTGACAGGGCACACAAGAATATTATTAAAGGTTTCAATATCTAAGCAACACTTTGGTCATCGAGTTCTCTTAATATAAATAAAAAATTTAAAAAAGATCCATGCTTACCACCCTTCATCAATTCAGCAAACTGGATATTAATTCTTTCAAGATCTTCAAAAACCTAGAGAGGAGAAAAAAAACCCAGATGAAACAATTTTTCCCACTTGATTTTAAAATTAAAACAAATTCATAAAACTATTTCTCTCTATTTTTGAGATGAGGCTTGATAATTTGTAGTATTTGGATTATTCAGACTATTGTCCTCATCTTCATAGTTAAGATACTATTTCTCTGAATTTTTTTAGATGAGGCTGTCCTCATCTTTGTTATCTACACTATTTCTTGGAATTCTTTTAGATGAGGCTTGATAATTTATAGTATTTGGACTAGTCCTCATCTTTATTTAAGATACTATTTCTCTGAATTTTTTTAGATGAGGCTTGATAATTTGTATCATTCAGACAATTGTCTTCATCTTTATTGTTATCTATACTATTTCTCTGAATTTTTTAGATGAGGCTTGATCATTTGTATTATTCAGACTATTAACCTTATCTTTATTTCTATCTACACAACAGAGGGCACATTGGCAGAAATGTTGTATAGATAACAATAAAAATGAGGACAATAGCCCGAATAATCCAAATAATCCAAATTCATAAAAGTTGTAAGAAAAATTTTTTTTTTAAAGTTGGACACATGAAATTTGAATTAATTTAAAAAAATTCAATAATTCATAAATAAAAAAATTAGTAAAATCAGCATTGTGGCATACTACCAGCCGGACAAGGAGGGAGTCTATTCCCTTTTCATAAGTACTAGACCAGGGAGAAAAGTCCTGGAGAACTGAGGAGAATTGTTGCCATTCAGACAACAGTGAAAGACCACACGCTTATGCTGGTGTGATTGTATACATTTGCTAGCCAGTTTATATAGGTATTTGATGGTATCCTCAAAACATGATTCTGCTTTTGGGTCAATTTTTAGACAATCTATTAATAATGGAGATTCAGTCTCCATTTGTCTGTGACCAAAACTATGTCACTGCTTATATAACATTACTCAAAATCGTCATCATATAGAATAAATATATTCAAAATTTGAGCATGTAACCTTAGACAATCCTCATTTAAAAAAAAAAAAAAAAAGTTTTAATAAATAGATGCCTAGTATTATAAATTTGTTTTATTTTAATATATATTTAAAGTTATCAGAATTTTCCATTTCAAATTGTTTTATTTTATTTTTTTTTTTACTCCATTAATAAATTTGATAATTATTACTTTACTTATGGTATAGTCTCTCTGTGATTGAATTTTTAACCCACTCCCCCTCAAGCAATAACTTTCAAATATGAATTTTTACACCGCATGGAGGGTGTTTATTTTTTGCTAATAATGGTCCAAAAAGACTTGGAAAAAAAGACTGGAGGATATGGGAACCAGAGGAAGAATTGAGACCATCCAGACTACTGCATTACTGCAATCAACTAGAATACTCAGAAGAGTTCTGGAGACCTGAGGAGACTTGTTGTCACCCAGACTTGAGTGAAATACCATCAGCTGGTGTAAAAAAAACTCAAACGGAGTGAAAATAATAATGATACTTACAGCCAACATACATGGACAATCTTTTTTTTTTTTTTAGACCATATACATTTGGTAGCCAGTTTATATAGGTATTTGATGGTATTCTCAAAACACAGATCTACCTTTGGGTCAATTTTTAGACAGTCTATTAATAATAGAGATTTGGTCTATTTGTCTGTGACCAAAACTACGTCCCTGCTTATATAACATTACTCAAAATCATCATCACATAGAATAAATGCACTCAAAATTTGAGCATGCAACTGCATGGAGAGTGTTTTTTTTTGCTAATAAGGATAATAATAATAATAAATGATGATACTTACAGCCAACATACAGGGTCGATCTTTTTTTTTAGGTCGTATACATTTGGTAGCCAATTTATATAGGTATTTGATGGTATCCTTAAAACACGGTCCTGCCTTTGGGTCAATGATATTGTTAATTCGCCTTGGCAATTCATTGTTATTTTCTTCATCGTTATTGAAGTCATTGTCAGCAGATTCCAATATTACCTCAATATATTCCATCTGAAAATAGAATTTAATTCATAAAGAAAAACTGATTGCAAAATTGCAGATTGATTTACTTCTGAAATAGCTAAGCCATGAAACAAGAGTGACAAAATGGATAATTAGATGTTTCTATTTCTCTGAATTTTTGAGACAAGGCTTGATAATTAGTATTATTTGGATTATTGGACTATTGTCCTCATCTTTATTGTTATCTGTATAACATTTCGGTCTATGTGCCCTCCTGCCTTCTTCAGATATTTCTTGTTGGACTCGGGAACCTTCTTGTCATAATTGGGAACCATCATGGAAATTTGAGCCAAACCCTATATTCAATCCATGGAGGGTATCCTGTTCTCTGATTCAGAATAACAGGGGTCCAGTGGAAAGTTACCTCAATGGTTACTGGCAGGCAATAACCTTTTTACTTGACCCCTTGAAAAAAAAGGACCATTACAGGCGTGGGAGCTTAGTTTAAGTTTTAGATTAGATGCAACCAGATTCTGGATGAGAGTGGATGTTGCTCTGAGAGTTGCTTCTCCACCACGCAGTTAAATCTTTATGGGCTGGGTTGTTTTAAATAAAACACTTAAGAAAAACAACAAAGTCTTGTTGGTTCATTTAAACAAAAAATGACCAACCCAAAGAAACCACCATGCAGAAGCAGCCCACAGGATCAGCCCGAGAAGTCAGCCCTGAAGAAGATGGCAGCCGAGTTAACAAGTAAGAGCCCCTCATCTCATCTATTATCTCTGCATCTGTTTTTTTCTCTCTCTCTCACATTTTATACCAGAGACATCTTAGAAGGGTATACAACACTAGCACATCTTAGAAGGGTATACAACACTAGCACATCTTAGAAGGGTATACAACACTAGCACATCTTAGAAGGGTATACAACACTAGCACATCTTAGAAGGGTATACAACACTAGCACATCTTAGAAGGTATACAACACTAGCACATCTTAGAAGGGTATACAACTAGCACATCTTAGAAGGGTATACAACACTAGCACAATATATACTTACCAAAAATCTTTTTGGTTTCCGCTGTTCATCATAAGCTTTTTGGCCAGTCAGAATCTCATGTAGCACCTGAGTAGAGAAAATGTAAGAGAAATAATATAGGCTTATTCCAAGAGTAATAATTGCATTTATTCATATACACCAATAATCTATTAGTTCTTGATTTATCACATACGGGTAATTCCATGTCAAATCATCCAGGCCATGTCATCCACCACTTTCAATTTTTGTGAAATTTTGTCCAGGCCGACTGGACTAAGTTAACGGTAGACAATCTATTTGAATAAATCCATCGGCCTTACTATACACAACAGGGTTCCCAGGAATTGAGTGTTCATTCCTCTTGAAATATTTCTTAATCCGATTCCAGATGGGAAGATTTAAGGGAAATTCACTTTAAATGAACAAATAGGAACGAATTGATGATAATAATAATAATAATACACCAAAGCTCTGGAAAAGAATTTGGGTGAACTGGATATCAGAAGAACCGAGACCATCCAAACTACAGCACTGTTAAGGTCGGCTAGAATACTCGGAAGAGTCCTGGAGAAACTAGCTGTCACTCAGCCTCCAGTGAACCACCTACTACGGCAGATGTGAATAATAATAATAATTTGAGCTTACAATTTCAAAAATTGGCAGAGTTATGTTGATTTTTAGATTGACAATTTTTTTTATGGAGTGGTGGTGTTGGGGGGGGGGGCAAAAAATGGCGACTTTTTGTAATCTACTTTTGTTTATAAAATGAGTTCTAGAGCAAGATCAATATCCCGGTATGGCATGCACCTACGACAAAAAAAAAAAAATTCTATTATTTTACATATATTGAACATTATTTGTAACATTGAAAAATTGAAGGGGGTGGGTGACAATTTTACTTTTTTGGAGGATTTGACATGGAATTACCCATACACCAATAATCTATTTGTTCTTGATTTTCAATGCAAAACTATTTACAATGCATTCCTATTTTATTATAACTAGCAAATATATGCACCCTCCGGGTGCAAGTATTTAAGTTTTAATGTAATAAAATATATCAAATTAGAAAGGCTAATGAAACTAAATAAGAATGCAGATAAAAAGATTTGAAACAGGGGAGGTATAATCAAAAATAGAACAACTGAAACTTACTCTTCCATCATTCTCGTCTTTCATTGTTATTTTTTCTAATTTAAGTATTTAGTTAAAAAAGGAAGTAAAGAATAAAATGACAGTTATTTTTTCTTGTTAATGGATTTCATTTAAGATTCGTTGAAGAGATTTTTGCTCATATTCATTAAAATAAAACCAAACAGTTAGAAATCAATAATACTAAGCACATATTTATTAAAATCAAATTTTTAATATCAATATGCAAATTAGCATTCCCATTCACATTGTAAACCGCTATTTTGTTATATATATAAATATAATTGCATGTTGTTAGTATGTAGATATGGTTAACAGTATTAATAATGTTGAACAATTTTATTAATAATTGAGGTTAAAATAAAAATAAAATCATTGAGAAAGGGACGTTAATAACTAAGGGAATTGCGTCTTGAGTAGTAATATAGTTTCAGTTACAGACAGAAAAACACACAATCTCCATTATAATAAGATGTCTGTTTGTAACTGAAACTGTCATAATAATAATTAAAACTGAATGGACTGGTACTAGCAACATCTCCAGAGTTTTGGAAATCTACTGACGAGATCTTTATCTTGAAATATTAAGAATAAACCAAAGGTTAACAAACAATATCATAGTTGCCTTATTTTTCTTCACACTTGCATTGTGATAGCCTTCAAAACCAACCACCAAACCAATATAAACACAATGCTTCAAGCAAATTATAAAACACTTATTTGTTATGGTAATTTACCAAGCACACATGAACTCTTCCAGATATAAATAGCAGCAGGTACTGCTCTTAGACAAGAGCTAATATTCCAACGGTCTGCTCAGACAGTTGATCGACCACCTCGTGGGTAACCTCATTTGTTTCTGTTTGTACTACTGTTCTTTATAATAATAATAAGTATTTAACACTTACAACACCAAAACTGTAGACATCACCAGCAAGATGATGTTTTCCGTTGGATCGTGCAAACTCCGGGGGCATATAGGCAACAGTGCCAAATAATCTGTCGGACATGGTTGATGATACGTGAGTTAAGATTCCTGTGTCGGTTCCGTTTGTGGCAAACATGGCCAGACCAAAATCTCCTATTTTGGCCTCTTTGTATTTATCAATGAGGATGTTGGAACTAAAAGAAAGTGAGAGATAAAGAAATATAAAAATGAAGACAATTTGATAATAGCAAGGGTGGAAAATCCCCAATAACCATTACACTACATGCCTCTGAAGAAAATAACTTTTTCTTTGAATTTTTTAGATGAGGCTTGATAATTAGTATTATTTTGATTATTTGGACTATTGTCCTCATCTTCATTGTTATCCGTACAACATTTCGGCCGATGTACCCTCCGACGAAGGTCCCGAGTCCGACAAAAAATACCTGAAGAAGGCTAGATGACACATCGGATGAAACGTTGTACAGATAACAATGAAGATGAGGACAATAGTCTAAATAATACTAGAAAATAACTTATTTATAAAAATTAATGTGAAGGAAATTTAAACCCCTAGGGAGTGTACGGGAAGTTACAACAACTAATACATTTACTACAAAAGGGCATTTAATGTAGAGTAAAATGTACAAATAGGCATATCGACAACATATGTTACAAGTTCAAAACGTGGAGGTTAGTGTTTGTAGAATTCAAACAGTTCAATTTAGAGTTGCAGAAATACTTTCTTAGAAATGAATTACACAGGATAGGTTACAAGGTAGGGATTAGATGGCTTTAGTGGTTTCCCTAGATTATGATTAAAAACCTTACAATTTATTAAGAAACTTTAGTTGGGACCCATGAATTTTCCTGGGGACTCATCCAAAGTAAATATATGCGTCCCAGGATGCACTAAATCAAAAAGCTATCAGTATCACTGCTTTCCTATATATATATATATATTATATATATATATATATATATATATATATATATATATGATTAATGAAACCTTTAATACAGTTTAATACCCCTTTACATTGGGTATATAAATTACGAGAATGATTTGGTTCTCACTTCTTTTCTGTTAGTCTACTTCATTGGCTATTTTCCTCAGGGTTGATTTCTTCTTTCCGTGCAGGGAAGTCTGCGCATTTTTAGTAGATTAATTAATAAAGACTTGCTTTTTTTTCTATTTTCTTTATTAAAAACAACCCCAGCCCAAGTGTTCTCAAAACCACGTGGTGAGAGTCGGCATTTCAGAGCAAGCAGACCTCTGTGTTTGCAACTAACTAAAACTTAACTTCTGTTCACATGCGTTTCCGGGGAGGGGGGGTCAAGTAGAGGTTACCACATGCCAATAACACTAATTTTCCACTCGACTCCCTCTGATTTTGAATTTTTAACAAACTGATTAAAAAATATCTACACTACTTACCTAATTCATAGGTTATCGATAAATTATATATGAATACTTCTACTGGTCCTCCCTCTCAGGAAATGAATTAATTCTTACCTTTTGACATCCCCATGAATGACAGGGGTGGCTTGTGTGTGGAGGTACTGCAGACCACATGCTGCTCCTTGGGCAATTCTTAAGCGCTCACCCCAAGTGAGAGGGGGTTTGTTTTGCTGTAATGAGAAAAAAAAAAGATAAAAATTTGTACTTATCAAATCAGTAATACATCTTTAGCGATTTTGTTACTTTTTCCTTAAGAAAAGAGTTATTTGCCCTTGCTGCTGGAAATGGTAAAGAGTTATCAGCCCTTATCTTTTTTGCAGACACATTGATAATTTTTTTCACAACTGTTTTATAATCAGTATATTGTCTTTTTGTGCCTTTCATAGCTTTCTTTGCTTCCAAATCTGCCCTGTCATTTCCAGGGCACAGAATCCCCAATATGCACTACATGCCAAGAGAGATTTACAGTGAAACATACTGCTTGATTTAGTGTGATCAAAATACTACCAAGCAAGTAATTTGAAAATTTTTTTTCAAAAATAAGACCATCCAGGATTTTCAAAAAGAAGTGGAATTGTACTAAAAAAAATATGAGCAATTGAACAATAGTTCAAATATCTTATTATAATGGAGATTGTGTGTTTTTCTGTCTGTAACCGAAACTATATTACTACTCAAGTCACAATTCCCTTAATTATTTACGTCAAATTCTCCATGATTTCATTCTTTTAAACCTTCAGTTATTAATAAAAATTGTTTTACATTATTAATACTGTTGATCATATCTACGTACTAATAACATGCAATTGTATTTATATATACACAAAATAGCGGTTTACAGTTTGAACGAGAAGGCTAATTTGCATATTGATATTTAAAATTTATTTTAATAAATATGTGCTTGGTATTATTGATTTCTAATTGTTTGGTTTTATCTTAAGAAATATAAACAAAAATCTCGTGGATAAATCTTAAAAGAAATTTATTTACAAGAAGAAATAACTGTAATATTATCCTTTACTTCCTATTTTAACTAAATAGTTAAATTAGGAAAATTTACCAATGAAAGAGGGGAGTAATGGAAAACGATGGAATAGTTAGTTTCAAAGTTGTTCTATCTTTCAATCATACTCCCTCTGTTAGTAATCTTTTTATCTGCATTCTTATTCAGTTTTGTTAGCCTTTCTAATTTAATATGATATTTTATATCAAAACTTAAATACTTGCACCCGGAGGGTGCATATATTTGCTAGTATACATAAATACATTTTTATGGAGACATTGTTTTACTTTTCATGATGGGGGATTCAAAGAGAGTAGGGGTCATTTTTCACTCCTTTCAATTTTCTCACACCATGTGCCTCCAAGACAAGATCTGAAATATTTTTCAAAATTGGCACTGAAATTTTTGGACTTTATCCGGATATAATCCCTTTATTATAAAAGTTGTTCAGCTATGCAAATATCTTCATTTATAGTATTATTTGGATTTTTTTACTATTGTCCTTCTAATCAAGTCTGACTCAAGGCTCCAATCGACAGTCCAACAGAAATAGGAAATGCAACTACGGCGCAGATATATTCACTGTTCTCCCAACTGTATCTTGCTCCAAAAATCCAATATCCAAAACTATGTCTTCGTCTCGACAACAAAATACAACTGCAAGTCGTTCCGCCTGGTCTCCGAGAATCAGTCCTTTAAGTACACCCCAATTTCACCACATCCGGGCTTCTCACTCATAATTGTCCGTTCAGCACATGCGACACTTGCCAGCACGGTGCGACCACCCACATCTGGGCCACTATGCCATTTCCTACTTCACCGATCGTCCACAGCTCTCACATTCTGAAGGAAGCGGGTTCGACTCTAGGTCAGTCCTACACGCTAGGCAAAGCCTAGCCCACTTCCTTCGAGCATACGGTAAGTCTTCACCCCCACTACCCTCTCCGTCACACCGTGTTGCACGAGGCGGGTCTCCTCTCTCACTACAGTCCTCATCTTTTATTGTTATATACGCAATGTCTTAGCTGATGTACTCTCAGGCCTTCTTCAGGTGATTCTTGTTGAACTCGGGAGCCTTCATGGAACTCTTTATTCAATCCATGGGGGTAGACTGTTCTAATTTCATTAACCATAACTGGGTACAAATGTTAAGCTATGTTAACTATTTCATATTATTATTGCCCATGGTCAGGACTGAACCTGCAACCTACAGATGATTGTCACTTAGAACGGTATTAACTTGGCATAATCGGACCAGTATTTTGAAGAACCAGACCTGTAGCCGAACAAAACCAGTCAACAAAAGACCAGTTAGAAGAAATAGAAAGAGCCATGAAGATAACTTACAGACTACAAGAAATAGAAGAGAATAAGAAATAACAGCCAGCTACTTCAGTAAGTAAAGATTTAAATATGAGGGCATAACCACGGATGCCTCTCATAAGAAGAATAGAAACAAACTCTCGCTATATGTATACCCAACAGAAAGAAGGGGTATATAACACACCGACTTCTAGCAGATATTTTATAAAAAGATAAACAGATTTTGAATTCAGGGTTGTTGAAATTCAAATCGGATTCGCTAGATGATTGATACTCCGTAACCTCGAGATATGACCCGACTCCTTCTGGTTTTGAAGACTGTGGGAACGGAAGGTTCAGTTAGCCGAGAGTCAGTTAAGCAGTGAGAGGTCGTAATGTAAAACACGGTCCGGTTTCACTCCCCACATGCGGTTGAGGATCCTAGAGAGAAAGTCCTGGTTCTGAAATTAATAAATATGTGATCACTACAAAGTATATGCCTTGTGTTGTCTCTGAGAACTAATGGCAGCCTTGGCATAATCGGACTAGCATCTTTAAAACCAGACCTGTCAACAACAAAAGACCAGTTAGAAGAAATAGAAGGAGCTATGAAGATAGCTACAGACTACAAGAAATAGAAGAGAATAAGAAATAACAGCCAGTTACTCCAGAAAGTAATTAAACGATATAAATATGAGACCACCCCCGCTCATATAGCCAGAGGGGTATATAACAATATAAGCTGGACTACTAATTTCAGAAGGGTTATTTCCTATAAGTCAAACATAAACAAAGGGGAACCATTCTTGACTAATAAATTATTTATTTATTGATCTACTAGGAAAAAAGAAGCTGGTTTAGGGTTAGTTTAATGGGAAAATAAATAATTTATCAGTCAAGAGTGGTTCCCCTTTGTTTATGTTAGACTTATAGGAAATAACCTTCCGAAGCTTACCATCCAGTGTGATATTTATATATTTTTTAAAACACATGAACTCTTTGCCAAATAATTGTTACCTTCTCGCTTGTTAAATAAATAAATGAAAAAGAAAAGAAAAGAAAAAGGGGGGTACTCACCACACATGCTAGACAATCTTCCAGAGATCCATTTTCCATATATTCATAAATAAAACAGGTTTCGTCAAAATCCAGAGAATAGCCAAATAAACTGACAACATTTGGATGCCGATACCTGCAAAAATAGATTTTAAAAAATAAATAAACTCACTTATAATATTCTAGAATCAGCTCCATAGTTAAATGTATTTTTAATCCAAATTCGTAAAGAACACTAAGAAACTGTACTAAAAGACTTTCTACAACACTATCAAATTGCAAAATAATACACCTAAAGAAGGCTGTAGACTTTATCAGCCAAGACGGTGTTGAAAACAACAAGAATATAGATAGTAGTGGTAGGGGGTTGTGCGAATCATTTTGAAGCAAAGAATATGTAATTTATCATGTAATTGTGTACAATTAAAAAAAAAAAAAAATAAGAAAAATCGTAGTCGTGTGTAGCAATAATGAAAATTAGGTTTGCAATGGAGATTCGGTGTGTGTATGTCTGTAACTGAATCTATGTCACTGTTTACATCACAATACTCTCAGGAATTGTGTAAGTTTATCAATGAGTATTTAATTTATAGTGAAAATCATAAATATTAATACATAGAATAATATAAATCTTATTTATTAACGATGTCTCATGGAAAATCCGAGTTAGATTTGCCCCAAAACATCCCATGTTATTAGTGCATAGGAATGTCTGAGTTTCTTATCAGACGGGTAGTGCATGAAGACATTTACTATTTCTTGTACAAGATGATTAAGTGCCAATTTTTTATCACAGGAAAAACCACACTACAAAGCTTTTGAACAAGCTCAAGCATCCCCTCCAACTAAACAGGGTTAGCCTTTTCTCTGATGAGAAAAATCTTTGCCAGAATCAGATGATAAACCCACAGAACTGTTGGCTTGCTCTGACCCCACAACATGTAGTGATGAAAAGCAAACACCCAGTCCACATCATGGTGTTTGAGGTGGTCACTAGCATTGGTAATGGTCTCAGACTCACAGAGGCCTACATCAAGTGCCTGGAGGAGGTAGCACTGCCCTGAATCAAGAGGGTGGCTACCTACATCTGGCAATAGGATTCTGCGTCATGTCACACAAGCAAGAGAACCCAGTCTTGGCTGTGAGAAAATGTCTATGACCATATCACTTCTAACATCTGGCTGCCTAACTCCCCAGATTGCAGTCTCCTTGATTATTATGTGTGGGGCATGGTTGAGAAAAAGACCAACCACATCCACATCTTTACAGATGGATCTAAGGACGATAACAAAACAACATGTGCAACTATTTTAAATAAAAAAATTGTAAGAAAAGCTCTCCCAAATGAAAGTTCCATTTTTTTCAGCTGAAACCCGTGCAATAGATCTAGCACTTGACATCTCTGAAAATAACCACAAAAAATATATCATCTTCTCAGACTCGCTGTCCTACTATCAAGAAATAAAAAACTGGAAGACCCTCTCATCATTAAGCTCCTGAATAGATTAGACTCAATGTCTAACTAAGGAGATTATGATATACTGGATCCCAAGCCATATAGGAGCAAAGGGGAATGAAAGAGCTGACTCTGCAGCTCAATCGGCTCTAGATTTGATCCCCAACAAGTTCAAGATACTACATACTGACTTGAAACCTAAAATTAATAGATTCCTTCATACAAAATGGAAACAACACTGGAATAACAACATCCACAATAAACTCTTCCTAATCAAACCCACTTTGGGAGGCTGGAGACCAACTTTAAGGAAGTCTAGAAAGGAACAAGTCATTGTGTTTCGATTACGCATTGTTCATACAAGACTAACACACTCCTATATACCCAAACAAGAACAACAACCACAATGTGAAACATGTCAAACACCTTTGACTGTTAAACACTTATTCATGGATTGTAGGTTTTTTGCTCACATCAGAAACCGTTATTTTAAAGCAAACAATATGAAAGATCTATTTGAAAATGTTTGTGTGATGTTTGTTTGGTTTGTTTAATGGCATATCAACCACAGTGGGTCATTTAATGCCAGCAAAGTTTTGAAAATTTCATAGTGATAGTTTAGAACACAATTTAAAAAAAAAATTTTCTATTAAACCCATAGATGGGACCCTAATAGATACTACCACTCCAGGTCAGAGTGGACCTGGGAGCAACGGTGATGAAGGGGTGCTCCAAATTCCCCAGACCTCAGAACTGGAACCTCACCATCAGTTAGAGTTTAATGTCATACCTAGGACATGAAGATCCTCAGCCACTACCTTCTAGCACCCATATGATAAAAAGGGCTTGGGGCAATCATATAGGTGCTAGGGCTTGATGTGACCAGCCAATTGATCAGAGGGGGCCTCTCTGACTGCCCATCTAGACTAAGTAAGGACCAAAATGATGTGCTGCATGTCATGGACTGCTCAGCCACTTATGTTCCATCCTTAAGCATCACAGGTTGCCACCTATGGCAAACAGGTCTTACCCCTCTGCAGACAGGGCTTTCCGTCCCTGTAGCAAGGGAAAATAACCATTTTGGATCCATATCCATCTCAACAGGAGCGTACAATCGCCACAGTGCTTTGACCAATGGAAAACTCAGTGGAATAAATGTTGAATGCTATAGAGAATATTTTGAAGAATATTTATATTTTATTTCAGTGTTGATAAATACAGCTTCAAATCTCAATAGTTTTTGAATACATCACATATAAAAGATTGACAAAAGAAACTTACTTTAACTGTATCGTTAGTTCCTCCAGGGAATTCTTTTTTATATGAATCATAGCATTGTTTACTTCAGAATAATCCTGGGAAAAAAAAAAGAAAAGAATTTTTAAAAAAGAATTTTTAAAAAAGAAATTAAAAACATCAATAAAAATATGGTTCAGTTTGATTTGTGGGTTATAAAAGCAGTTCAAGATTATGTTTTGCTGAAGGAGGTTTCAGAATAACAGTAAAAAGAATATTTTTTGAGGAGGAAAGTGAGGAGAAAAGAGGAGCAAAGAAGGGGGGAGATGAGGAGCAAAGAAGGGTGGTGGGAGATAAAAGGAGAGAGAGAGAGGGAAGAAGAAGGGGGGGGAGAGAGAAGGAGGAGAAAAGAAGAAGGGGGAGAAAAAAGAGGGGAAAAAAGGGAAAAGGGAGAAGAAAGGGAGAAGAGGAGAAAAGAGGAGAAGGGGAGGAGGAAAGGGGGGGAGAAAGAGGAGAAGGGGGGGAAAAGAGAGAGAAGAAGGGGGGGAGAAAAAGGAGAGAGAAGAGGGGGAGAAAGGGAGAAAGGGGGAGAAAAGAGGAGAGAAGAAGGGGGAGGGGGAGAGAAGAGGGAGAGAAAGAGAGAAAAGGGGGGAAAAAGAGGAGAGAGAAGGGGGGAAAAGAGAGAGAAGAAGGGGGAGAAAAGAGGAGAGAAGAAAGGAGGGAGAGAAAGGGGGGAGAAAAAGGAGAAAGAAGGGGGGGAGAAAAGAGGAGAGAAAAAAAGAGAGGGGGGGGAGAAAAGAGGAGGAGATGAGGAAAGAAGAAAAAACAAACAGGAGAAAAAAAGAGGAAAAAATGAAATTAGTCACACAAACCTTTGTCAATTTTTTAATGGCACAATCTGTCTGTTTTAACTTTCCATAATAAACCGTTCCAAAAGCGCCGGAACCAAGTAAATTTTCTTCAGAGAAACCATTCGTTGCTGATGATACTTGTTTATAAGTGTAATGACAACCAAGTTCCAAACAAGGAATCAGGGAGCTGATATCTTTTGATGCTGGAACTGGTTTAGCTGCTGCTTCATGAGATTCTTCAAAATCGACTTTTGGAACTCGTTCAAGTTCTTTGTGGTGGGTCTCTTTATTCATGTTAATTGAAATATTCTGTTTATGTCCGTCTATATTTAAAGGTTTATGGAATGGAGTCTGAACAGTGGGTGGGGGTAAATGAGACTGGGATTTTGGCTGCAAGAGATTCCTTTCACTTGGCCGAGGTAAACCTAAAAAATAAATAAATAAAAAGATATGAAGTTGGATGGATAAACAGATGCTGTGGCAGTTTGGTTTGGTTTACGGCACATCAACCTCAGCGGGTCATCTAATGCTGACAAAATTTTGAAATGAATTCATGCTTAATGGATAATCAAATTTTGTTTATAAACTCATGTTTTTCGATTTAACCCATAGATGGGACATTAACATGTACTACCACTCCGGGACAGAGTGGACCAGGCAGCAATGGTGATGAAGGGGTGTTTCACATTCCCCAGACCTCCAGAACTGGAACCTCACCATCAGGTAGTTTAACGTCATACCCAGGATATGAAGACCCTCAGAAACAACCTAGCACCCATATAATAAAAAGGGCTTGGGGCTTGCCATAAGGGCAATAGGGTTGGGGCAATCATATAGGTGCCAGGGCTTGACATGACCAGCTGATTGCCTGAGTAAGGACTAAAGTGGAGTATTGCAAGTATTTTAAGCATCACAGGTCGCCACCTACGACCAACAAATGGGAGAGTCTTACCCCTCTGCAGACGAGCAGTTGGTGCATTCTAACACCCCAGCCGACAGGGCGGGCTGTGGCAGTAAAAAGGTAATTTGAACATTAGCTACATAAATGAGAGTAACCTTCCCTTGTTTCTTTCACCTTGAGGAAGCCGTCTGTTTTGGTCGGCCAATTTCATTTTACCGTAACGTTTCATAAAAAATGTGTTTTAATTGTGCTTATGCATTATTTGTATTGATTACCGTGAAATGAAAATGCCCGACCAAAACAGATGGCTTCCTCAAAGTGAAAAAAAATAACAGAAATTACTCTCATTTATGCAGCTAATGTTTAGATTAATAACGGAGGATACAATGAAAGGTTGCCACCCACGGTGGCTCCATTGGGAGGATTTTACCCCTCTGCAGAGGTGCAGTCGGTGTATTTTACTGCCCCAGTTAACAGGGCAGGAGGTTAAGGATGTATATTTCACAATCTTCTATTAATAATGGAGATCGTCTGTATTTCTGTCTGTAACAAAAACTACATCATAGCACTACGTCACAATATTCTTATGCTATATACACCCAAAATTTGAGTAAGCAATTTAATAAATTGTTTTTTTACTCTAATCCTTTTTTAAAAATTTTTTTTTTTTTTTTTTACAGTAACAAGAAGTTAACTAAAAAAGTTTACAAAAAAATAAATACCTACGATTTTGTGGAAAATTGATGAGGAAAATATTCAAAATAATTATTTGATTATTACATGCATGCAACATTTTATTTGAGAGGGATGAGGCTCAGTTTTCATTTCAAATTGTTTTATTTTATTTTATTTTTTTCACTCCTTTAATAAATATGAGGATTTGTCTTATGATACAAACCCTCTGACATTGAATTTTTAACTCCCACTCTCTCAGGTAATATCTTTCAAAAATTAATTTTTACGATGCCCGGAGGGTGTTTTCTGTTGCTAGTAAAGATAAGGAAAACAGTCTAAAAAAAATTAAAATAATACATTGTATTAAAGATAATTGAAACAGGCAATGAGGCAGATAGCTTTCCGATTTAGTGCGTTCTGGGATGCACATATTTGCTTTGAATGAGTCCCCGGGAAAATTTATGGGTCCCAACTAAAGCCATCTAATTCCTACTGAGGGATGGAGGACACGTACCTATCAGCATCTCTGAACAGGTAAACAAAATTTTTTAAACATGAGTATATAAAGTCATCGAGGTGGCCTGAAGTCTGTATCAGCCAAGGAGTCTATCCCCTTTTCACTAGCACTAGACCAAGGAGATTGTTTTTGCATCTGAGGTGGAGCACCACACCTACCATCAGCTCCTCACTTTACCACAGATTCCTGTGCTACTCATATCCCGAGTTGGGAAAGACCAGTGTCGAACTAGGAACCTTGTGGTTTCTAGCCGAACACTCTACCGACTGAGCTAACCTGGCACTATAATCTGTCCATTTTTTTGGCGATGGGGGGGCGGGGTAAGAAAATACTTACAACTAAGGTTAAGTTGCCGTAGACTCTCGCATGTGGCTGCTGTGTGATGGGAGCCAATTTGGTTGGAGATGTTATTGAGGGGCCGTTCTCTTATTGGCATGTTGTTCGCCTTTACTGCAAAAAGAAAAGAAATAAAATAATAATTTTCAGTATTTTATTTGAAGGCTGGAGGATACAGAGGTTGAAACGTGTTTTTCCATACCTCAATAAAGTAAAAAGTAAAGAGAAGAGAGAAAGAAGAAGAGAAAGAAGAAGAAGAAGAAGAAGAAGAAGAAGAAGAAGAAGAAGAAGAAGAAGAGAGAGAGAAGAAGAGAAAGAAAAAGAAGAAGAAGAAGAAGAAGAAGAGAGAAGAAGAAAGAAGAAGAAGAAAAGAAGAAGAAGAAGAAAGAAGAAGAAGAAGAAGAAGAAGAAGAAGAAGAAGAAGAAAGAAGAAGAAGAGAAAGAAAGAAGAAGAAGAAGAAGAAGAAGAAGAAGAAGAAGAGAAGAAGAAGAAGAAGAAGAAGAAGGAGAAGAAGAAGAAGAAGAGAAGAAGAAGAAGAAGAAGAAGAAGAGAAAGAAGAAGAAGAAGAAGAAGAAGAAGAAGAAGAAGAAGAGAAAAGAAGAAGAAGAAGAAAAGAAGAAGAGAAAGAAGAAGAAGAGGAAAAGAAGAAGAAGAAGAGAGAGAGGAAGAAGAAGAAGAAGAAGAAGAAGAGGAGAAAGAAGAAGAGAAGAAGAGAGAGAAAGAAGAAGAAGAGAGAAGAGGAGAAAGAAGAAGAAGAAGAAGAGGAGAAAAGAAGAAGAGAAGAAGAAGAGAAGAGAAGAAGAAGAAGAAGAAGAAGAAGAAGAAGAAGAAGAAGAAGAAGAAGAAGAGAGAAAGAAGAAGAAGAAGAAGAAGAAGAAGAAGAAGAAGAAGAAGAAGAAGAAGAAGAAGAAGAAGAAGAAGAAGAAGAAGAAGAAGAAGAAGAAGAAGAAGAAGAAGAAGAAGAAGAAGAAGAGAAGAAGAAGAAGAAGAGAGAGAAGAAGAAGAAGAAGAAGGAAGAAAGAAGAAGAAGAAGAGAGAAGAAGAAGAGGAGAGAAGAAGAAGAGGAAGAGAAGAAGAAGAGGAGAAAGAAGAAGAAGAGAGATGGGAAATGGTGTATAAGTAGAAGGCAACACCCAGAAGTGGGGTGATGGCAGTAACAAGTGTTGCGACATTAGCTACTAAGGATTGTGATGACAACGAAGTCAGTGTTTTTTGCCCCCCCCCCTCAACAAAGACCAGTTGAGTTAAATATTTATTCCCCCCCCCTCTATTTTTTCCTTCTAGAGACATTAATACTATTCTCGGTCAGGAGGTCTCCGATTTTCTGGACAATTTGAACACTTAAACTAAATAATACTTAAAATGTACATACACACACTTGATTTTTATGATTTTTAAACTGACTTAAGTGGCACTTAAGATCCTCTCCTCACGTATACATAACGTTATTTCCTATAAGTCTAACATAAATAAAGGGGAACCACTCTTGACTGATAAATTATTTATTTGTTTTCCCATTAAACTAACACTAAACCCGTCTTCTTTTTTCCTAGTAGATCAATAAATAAATAATTTATCAATCAAGAGTGATTCCCCTTTGTTTATGTTAGATTTATATGAAATATCCTACATAACATATGTATGCACGTACACAAATATATTGTTTTCTTAGTTTGCATATACACTCCCATATTCAGTTTTTATGATTTTCTTAATATCTCCATTTTCTTAATTTGAGATGTATACATACATACATGATTTATAAGATTCTTTTTTCGAAGTTGCGTAAATATAAATAATTACTTAGCTAGATATTTCTTTATCCATATTTTATGTTTAAATTCAATTCTATTAGTTGCGTCTTTTTTTCTTTTAATGTTTTTTTAATGTCATTTTCTTACCGTTCATTAAAACTGGTTAAAAAGAAAGAAATATGTATATTCTCACACATAACATAAAAAAAAATGTGTGAAGGATGATAACTAATTAGAACTGAGCTTACTCTAGTGGTGAACAACCTTTGCTATTTCATATGTTTACTTTATCATTAAACAGTTTAAAATATTAATAGCACGACTTAGTAGTAGTAATAATAATAGCAACAACTATCACAATAAATATAATTATTATAACAATACAATAACAACTATCACAATAAATATAATTATTATAACAATTACAATAACAACTATCACAATAAATATAATTATTATAACAATAATAATAACAACTATCACAATAAATATAATTATTATAACAATAATAATAACAACTATCACAATAAATATAATTATTATAACAATAATAATAACAACTATCACAATATAATTATTATAACAATAATAATAACAACTATCACAATATAATTATTATAGCAATAATAATAACAACTATCACAATATAATTATTATAGCAATAATAATAACAACTATCACAATATAATTATTATAATAATAAAAATGATAATAACATACCTATATAGACACACACACACACACACACACACACACAGATTTTTGTTTTAGTGCATCCTGGGAAGCACATATTTGCTTTGAATGAATCCCCGGGAAAATTTATGGGTCCCAACTAAAGTTTAATAAATTGTAGGGTTTTTATTTATGATCTGGGGAAACAGCTGTCTAACTCCTACCTTGTAACCTATCCTGAGTAATTCATTTCTAAGAAACTATTGAAATGTATTCACTGTTAGCTTGAAATGGTGAGAGAAGAAAAGAAAAAACACTGGGATGCATGAATATGATTTTACTGCGTCCTCTTAGATTTTTGTGCGTCAGGAACATTGGACACGTACCTATCAGCATCTCTGCATCCATACAGGAGTTTTCTAACACCAAGTTTACATACCTATACACTAGGGTAGGTCGATTTTTCACTTTTTAAAAATATCAAATTGTCCATCTATAGGAAAGTTGTGTGTTAGTATACTGAATACTGATACCAAAAATAAGATCTTTTACTTGCACCATTGTTTGAGGAAATAGCATCAAAGATCATCTACTAAAATGCACTAAAAATCCTCATTTTCTAAATTTTGCAAAAATGAGGATTTTTAGTGCATTTTAGTAGTTGATCTTTGATGCTATTTCCTCAAACATATATGGTGATTGCCACTTCTTCACAGAATAAGGCCATTTCTACAAGTAGTTTGGTTGGGCACAAGCAGATGGTTCAAGGATCCAGATTTGTTTTTATGTACCCTATCACATGTGAATATCTTCAGTCTTCCTCACGTATGCGATGATACGCAACTGAGCAGCCCAGCCCTCGATGGGCAAGCCTGTCACACAGGTTGGTCAAATGTAGGAGTTGTATCGTCCATTATGTGCCGCCTATGTAGAGACGATTCCTCAAACAATGGTGCAAGTAAAAGGTCTAATTTTTGGTATCAGTATTCAGTATACTTAGGGCCGGGATAGCTCAGTTGGTAGAGCGTTCGGCTAGAAACCACATAGTTTCTAGTTCGATTCCGGTCCTCGCCAACTCAGCGTATGAGTAGCACAGGGATCTGTGCGGTAAAGTAAGGAGCTGATGATAGGTGTGGCGCTCCACCTCAGATGCCAAAACAATCTCCTTGGTCTAGCGCTAGTGAAAAGGGGATAGACTCCCTCGCTGATTGGCTGATACCAACTTTAGGCCGCCCTGACGACTTTATTTACTATTCAGTATACTAACACACAACTTTTGCATAAATGGACACTTTGATATTTCAAAAAAGTGAAAAATTGACCTACCCTAATGTACACTGTCATTCTACAATTGTAAATAACAAAAGAATTGAAGAAATTACTTACAAAATGCTTCAATTGCAGATGCTTCTGCAATTCTGTCAATCTTCAGAAGAACTTCCCATAAATCATAAATGGTTGCCTCTTTATAGCTCCATTTTAAGATCATCTCCTGGGTGGGGCTTTTACCCTGGGTAAGAAAATGTTTCAGCTTTTTCACATCTGCAGTGGTATAATCTAGTTCGGAAGCTGGAAGGAAAAAAAAAAAAAAAAAAAAATTTTAGATTAAAAAAGAAATTAAAAAAAAACAAAACAATTATATACACACATCTTGGTAAGAAATTTGATTATGGAAATAGCAAATATATGCACCCACCCCCACCCAGATGTAAGTATTTAAGTTTTAATGTAATAAACTATTATATCTTATTATAATGGAGATTGTGTGTTTTTCTGTCTGTAACCGAAACTATATTACTACTCAAGTCACAATTCCCTTCGTTATTTACATCACATTCTCCATGATTTTATTTATATTTAAACCTCAATTATTAATAAAATTGCTTCGCCTTTTTATTAGTGTTGTCCATATCTACATACAAATAACATGCTATTGTATTTATATATACAAAAAATATATCGGTTTACAGTGTGAATGGGAAGGCTAATTTGCATATTGATATTAAAAATGTGATTTTATTAAATATGTGCTTAGTATTATTGATTTCTAATTGTTTGGTTTTATTTTAATGAATATAAGCCAAAATCTCTTCAATGAATCTTAAATGAAATCCATTAAAAAGAAAAAATAAGTGTAATTTTATTCTTTATTTCCTAATTTAACTAAATAGTTAAATAAGTAAAATTCAGCAATGAAAGACTGGAGTGATGGAAGAGTAAGTTTCATTTCTATTTTTCTATTATACCCCCACTCTGTTTCAAATCTTTTTATATGCCTTCTTATTAGACTTTCTAATTTAATACGATATTTCATTACATTAAAACTTAAATACTTGCACCCGGAGGGTGCATATATTTGCTAGTTGAATTAAAAAAGATAATGAAACTAAATAAGAATGCAGATAAAAAGATTTGAAACAGAGGGAGGTATAATCAAAAAATAGTACAACTGAAACTTACTCTTCCATCACTCCCACTTTTCATTGCTAAATTTTCCTAATTTAACTATTTAGTTAAAATAGTAAAGAATAAAATTATAGTTATTTCTTCTGGTTAATGGATTTCTTTTAAAGATTTTTGCTCATACCCATTAACATAAAACCAAACAATCAATAATTCTAAGCACATATTTATTAAAATCAATTTTTTTAATATCAATATGCAAATTAGCCTTTCTGTTCACACTGTTATATACTATTCTGTTATATATACTAGCAAATATATGCACCCTCCGGCTGCAAGTATTTAAGTTTTAATGTAATGAAATATTGTATTAAATTAGAAACGCTAATGAAACTAAATAAGAATGCAGATAAAAAGATTTGAAACAGAGGGGGATATAATCGAAAAATAGAACAACTGAAATTTAGTCTTCCATCACTCATCTTTCATTGTTATTTTTTCTAATTTAAGTATTTAGTTAAAAGAGTAAGTAAAGAATAAAATGACAGTTATGTCTTCTTGTTAATGGATTTCATTTAAGATTCATTGAAGAGATTTTTGCTTATATTCATTAAAATAAATCCAAACAGTTAGAAACCAATAATACTAAGCATATATTTATTAAAATTACATTTTTAATATCAATATGCAAATTATCCTTCCCGTTCACACTGTAAACCGCTATTTTGTTGTATATATATAAATACAATTGCATGTTATTAGAATGTAGATATGGTTAACAGTATAGATAATGTAAAACAATTTTATTAATAATTGAGGTTAAAATAAGGATAAATTCATAGTGAATGTGATGTCAATTACTAAGGAAATTGTGACTTGAGTAGTGATTTAGTTTCGGTTACAGACAGAAAAACACACAACCTCCATTATAATAAGAAAGATATATATATATATATATATATATATATATATATATATATATATATATAAAATTTATGTTATTAGTATGTAGATAAGAACAAAAGTATTAATAATGTAAATCAATTTTATTAATAATTGAGGTTTAAATAAATAAAATCATGGAAAATGTGATGTAAATAACAAAGGGAATTGTGACTTGAGTAGTGATATAGTTTCGGTTACAAACATACAATCTCCATTATAATAAGATTTTCTACAATACTTTTATCTAACTGACTTACCAAGTTTCAAGAAGGTGCTATTATTCAAAACCAGCACAAGCAAAAACAATCTTTCTTATTTCAATTAATTTTGCGATAATACCTGGTCTGCACTTGTGCACCTTCGTTGCACAATGTCTATAACCCCAACATTGTAATATTCTGTGCTGGCTAATTCAAAGGGCATGATACAGAAACAAGTTCACAAGGATAAAAACCCGCCCTGTCGGCTGGGGCGTTAGAATGCACTGACTGCACCTCTGCAGAGGGGTAAGACTCCCCCAATGGGGCCACCTGTTGGCCGTGAGTGGCGACCCGTGATGCTTAAGGATAGAGCCCAGGTGGATGAGCAGTTCATGACATGCAATACTCCACTTTGGCCCTATCTTGGGCTAGACGGGCGGTCAGAGAGGCCCCCCGATCAATCGGCTGGTCACGTCAAGCCCTAGCACCTATATGATTTTCCCAACCCTATTGCCCTTATGGCAAGCCCCAACCCCTTTTTATCATATGGGTGCTAGAAGGCGGTGGCTGCGGGTCTACATGTCCTGGGAATGACGTTAAACTATCTGATGGTGAGGTTCCAGTTCTGGAGGTTTGGGGAATGTGGAGCACCCCTTCATCACCATTGCTCCCTGGTCCACTCTGACCCGGAGTGGTAGTACCTGTTAGGGTCCCATCTCTGGGTTAAATAGAAAAATGTATTTATAAAAAAAAATTGCATTATCCATTAAGAATTGATTTATTTCAAAACTTTATCGGCATTAAATGACCCACTGAGGTTGATATGCCGTAAAATAAAACAAAAAAAAAAAAAAAAAAAAAAAAAACAAGGATAAAAAAAAGAAACAGGATGCTAAATGAAGAGGAAGTTGTAAGTCTTAGTGCAGTTTTCTATCTATATGTTTATAAGTTAAGAGTAAGGAAATGAATCCGACGGCAATTTCACTAGTTAAAATATCAAGCCAGGACTCGTTTTAACAGGATATAAACTGAATATACAAGTTCACTTGAACTGTTATGAATGGGAAATTTGTGAATATCTAAATATAACAATAAATTTCCTTGTCTCCAAATTGCACCTGGTATCTACAAAAAGATAGCAGTGCTTACAATTAGTTGGTTGCATTTTATGGGGTAGGAAGAGGTTTGGATATTATGTGTTAACTTTTAACATCCTGTTGAGAATTTTTTTAAGTCCAGAGCCCCATTCCTATAAGGATCTATCAAAAATGCTAAAAATGGCCTTTTCATTTAAAGTTACCTGTTATTTCCCTTAAATCAAAGACTCATAAATATGAGTAATATTACATTTAAACAAAGGCTATTGTTTGGGGCAGATTAGGAAAATGAATGTGACTTCTGCCCAGGTAGAATGAAACACAACGTAAACATATACATATATATCATGAGACAAATTAGCCGTGTGAGAATCTAAATGCAAATCTGTTTATAAGAGGCAATAAAATGATTTTTCAAAAGTGTTTTAAGGACAAAATAATTTACTGAAACAAGCTTCATCTTTTTTATCAAAAAATAACGACTGAACAGAGGTCCGTAGATCAAAACTAAAGGTTTAAAGGTAGCTGGATATTCTTGGTGCGTGTTCTTTGGGTTTTGGCTTTAACCCCATCTCATTTGGTGATTGTGCTGAACAGGAAGGAATTTAAGGAACAACAAAGAAAGAGACAAAGACAGAAGATGGTTTTATGACTTAGGCTTTATTAACCTGTCATAGTTGTCCATGGCAAGGGGATATCCCCCTGGCTGAGGAAGCGACTACACTCAGTTAAGGCCTAAACTCGAATAGCCAAGAGATTCTTTTGGGAGTCAGGAGTCAGTCCTTTTTTGTCACACATGCGCAGAGGGTTTTGTCCGGTGAAGGCCCATGGGAGTTTGTTGTTTTTTTTATTCTAATTTTATTTTAGTTTTATTTAATCCACACAATTTTACATCATGTTGACCCTTGGGTTATTTTATGCTGAAGGTGTTTGTTTGCTCGTTTTTGATTTACAGTATATCAACCACAGTAGGTCATATAATGCCGGCAAAGTTTTGAAAGATTCATAGCGATAGTTTGGAAAAAAAAAATTTTAAACCATTTTTTTTTTTTGTAAACAAATTTTCTATTAAACCCATACATGGGACCCTAACAGGTACTACCACTTCAGGTCAGAGTGGACCTAGGAGCAATGGCAGTGAAGTGGGTGCTCAACATTCCCCAGACCTTCAGATCTGGGACCTCACCATCAGTTAGAGTTTAACATCATACCCAGGATATGAAGACCCTAATCCACCACGTTTTAGTACCTATATCATAAAAAAGGTTGGGGTTTGCGATAAGGGCAATAGGGTTGGAACAATCATATAGGTGCTAGGGCTTGATATGACCAGCTGATTGATCGGAGGGGGCTTCTCCTTTATTGTACCATTTGTAAAAATAAAGAATGGTCCAAATTCCAATAGGATGTATGGGGGAGAGTGAGTTCACCCCAGATTCCTTGTTCTACATTTATGATACAAAAGGGGACAAAGAGTAATACCATGTCAAATCACCCAGAAAAAAGTAAATTTGTCACCCACCCACTTCAATTTTTCTGAAATTTTTTACAGGTGTGAACTATGTTAAAGTTTGACAATCCCTAAAATTTGAGCTTCCAATTCCAAAAATTGTCAGAATTATGTCAATTTTTAGCTCTTCAAATTTGAGTGGGGTTGGCGAAAAATGGCAACTTTTTGTAATCTATTTTTGTCTGTAAAATGAGTTCTAGAGTTTCCCTACTACTAAAAATTGGTTTATAAAAGCATTTTAGCCCAAGGAATCCAAGGATGAAAAAGTCTGAAAGTCAACCAATTTTAAATTATTTCTGATTTCTGATTTTTTCATAGCAAGATCAATATTCTGATGGGGCACTGCATCCTCAACAAAAACTTTTTCTATTATTATTTCACATATATTGAACATTATTTGTACCAAAGCTACATCAGTTAAAATTCTACAAATCAGAAATAACTTAAAATTGGTTGACTTTAAGACTTTCTTCATCGCATCCTTGGATTCCTTAGGTTAAAATGCTTTTATAAACCAATTTTTAGGAGTAGGATTTACAAAAAGTTGCCACTTTTTGCGACTCCCTCAAATTTGGAGAGCTTAAAAAAATTTTTTTTTAAATAAAAAAAATATCGACATAACTCAAATTTTGGGGGATCATCTAACTTTATCATTGTCCTCACTTGGACAAAATTTCATAAAAATTGAAGTGGGTGGGTGACATGGCCTGGATGATTTGACATGGAATTACCCCAAATCTACTTAATCAACCAATTGATTTTAACAGTACTAGCAAATATATGCACCCTCCGGATGCAAGTATTTAAGTTTAAATGCAATAAAATATATTAAATTAGAAAGCTAATGAAACTAAATAAAAATGCAGATAAAAAGATGTGAAACACAGGGGGTTATAAACGAAAAATAGAACAACTGAAACTTACTCTTTCATCACTCGTCTTTCATTGTTTTGTTTTTTTTAATTTAAGTATTTAGTTAAAAGAGGAAGTAAAGAATAAAATGAGTTATTTTTTCTTGTTAATGGATTTCATTTAAGATTTATTGAAGAGATTTTTGCTTATATTCATTAAAATAAAACCAAATAGTTAGAAATCAATAACACTGAGCACATATTTATTAAATTCGATTTTTTAATATCAATATGCAAATTATCCTTTCCGTTCACACTGTAAACCGGTATTTTGTTGTATATATAAATATAATTGCATGTTGTCAGTATGTAGATATAGTTAACAGTATTAATAATGTTAAACAGTTTTATTAATAATTGAGGTTTGAATAAAAATAAAATCATTGAGAATGTGATGTCAATAACTAAAGGAATTGTGATTTGAGTAGTAATATAGTTTCAGTTACAGATAGAAAAACACACAATGTCCATTATAATAAGATGTCAACACGTTTAGGGTTATTTGCCTAGATGTTAAGGAATATCGTTCAGTATACGTTCATATATACATTTTTTGGTGAGTTATTTCTCAACATTTTTGCACACAGTACCATAGAATATAAATATTTAAAAAAAAGATCTATTTGACCTTTAGATAAAACCCTAACAGGTACTCCCAGCCTCTATGTGAACTCATAAAACAGAGTTTATGTGTTTTAACAAGATGGAAATCTCTCCACATTGGATGGCAAACCTCTGAAATTAGAAGATGAGTTCACATACCTAGGAAGCAATATCTCATCTACAGAAATTGATTTCAATATACACACAGGAAATGTATGGACTGCTTTGTTTGGTTTGGTTTGTTTTGTTTTACGGCATATCAACCTCAGTGGGTCATTTAATGCCGATAAAGTTTTGAAATAAATCAATTCTTAATGGATAATACAATTTTTTTATAAATACATTTTTCTATTTAACCCAGAGATGGGACCCTAACAGGTACTACCACTCCCGGTCAGAGTGGACCAGGGAGCAATGGTGATGAAGGGGTGCTCCACATTCCCCAAACCTCCAAAACTGGAACCTCACCATCAGATAAAGTTTAACGTCATTCCCAGGATATGTAGACCCGCAGCCACCACCTTCTAGCACCCATATGATAAAAAGGGGTTGGGGCTTGCCATAAGGGTGACAGCTTTGTGGCATGTCAATGTGTTATATACCCCATCATCGGGTATACAATAGAGAGAGTTCAGAGTGATTTATTCGGTGATAGAGAGATATTAGAGAGACAGAGATTAGAGATTTATGTGAGAATACCCGGTCTGCACAATGTCTAGACCCCAACATTGTGATATTCTGTGCTGGCCGATTTGAAGGCCACGAGTCAGAGACAGGTTCACAAGGATTAACAAAACAAAACACAAGTCTGATAACAGGACGCTGATGGAAAAGGAAGTTGTGACACTTGTGCAGTTTGTGATAGTCTATGTCAGCTGGCAAGAAAGTTGTTTCTAAGTTGATTACTGGCTTCACTGATGTGGGTCCCTGGCTATTTCTACCTCTGCTGCTATTGACAACACTATCACCTCAACTGCCGGGCTCAAAACTGACTAAAGACCAAAGCTTGACTGAATATATGTAAAATTCCACCCCACACATCCCCACAGACCTGACCACCCAGATGCTCGGTACTTAATTTAATCTCAGACTTTCCATTTGCATTATCCCTTAAAATTAAAACAATTACTTTTTTTCTTCGGACTTCACGTCCCCAATATTCCGACCATTAATTTCTTCAAAAGAGATTTCCTCATAAAAACAGCCTTTTCCTCTTAACAGATATCTAAAGATATTATCTCTAAGTGGCTTAACTTCATGGTGGCCATTCAATTCTCTTAAACTTTACAGCCCAATCTTTGGTGTCCGTAAATGGACAATCACCCACTCAGATACCTATGCCTGGGCTTTAACACATTCTATTTTTTTTCTGACTATGTACTCCTTTAACAATGGTGTCACACTTACTTGGTTGCTTCATTTCTGCTAACTGCTTCTGCTGATTCTTACCATCTTCTCTGGTTGACATTTCGTCTAGCTGACTTGACTTCTAACTAAGGGAGTTGAGTTCTTCTAAGGGCTTCTGTTTGGCTTATTTTAGTCTTTGCAAATAATTGAATGAACTACAAGACACTTATTGCCTGATCAAGCTTTTTTATTTTGTCTAGCTCATATCATCATATGGGGAGATCGGCCTCACAGCACGTCTAAGCTCTTTGACGACTGGGCTGAATCTCAAATCTAACTAGTCCCGTGTTTCTCATGGTCTGCGAGATTCGCGCCTCTGGGGGTCAGCCTTACCAACAGTCACGTATTTTTCCACTGGCCCCCTTGAATTCAACTACAGGGTCTGTCAACAATTCATGACACCATAAATTGTAACAAATGCTAAGTAAATAACTGGGGGGGGGAGTTAGAATTAATAAGCAGAATACTAAGTCATAATTAAATGGTGGGGGTGGCCTAATGTCAGTAACAGCCAGACAGCGAAGGAGTCTATCCCCTTTTCCTTAGCGTTAGACCAAGAAGATTGTTTTGGCATCTGAGGTGGAACACCATTCTTCCATCAGCTCCTAACTTTACCGCACAGATCCCCATGCTACACTGAGTTGGCGAGGGCCAGTATAGAACTCTGAACCTTGTAGTTCCTAGTCAGATGCTCTACCAATTGAACTAAACCGGCCCGAAGCAACATAGTACTTGATGGTAAAAAAATAAAACAAGTAAAAAATAAAACATACAATAAAAAAAATAATAAACACACATTACCTGCAAATTTTTATGGCCTTGGTTTTTTGCTGTAGCGCATACATTAGACAGAGTGTCTGAAAATTGCACCACTGTATGAAACCATGAGTCACAAAAATTCCCATGTAATTTAATTCATAAATATATATGTGAAAATAAAATGGAAATTAATCCGACAGTATGAATAAGATATAATGAAAAAACAAACGATGTTTACAAAAATAGGCTCATCAGAAGAGAAAGTGTGCAAACCGTTTCGGGGCCAATTCTCTTTTTAAAACCAATTCTCTTTTTAAAACCGTCAAGAGAATTGGCCCCGAAACGGTTTGCACACTTTCTCTTCTGATGAGCCTATTTCAGTTGTAAACATCGTTTGTTTTTTCATTATATCTTATTCATATATATATATATATATATATATATATATATATATATATATATATAATCCAAAATTCCAGAGAAGAAATCTTCCTTACGACACAAGAATTTTATTTAAAAAAACAAGTTGCAGTTTGAGAATTCAATGTGTGCTCTTAATGCTAGAGTCACAGAACAAATATATAAGTAAAGAAATAAAAGACTTAGAGATTTAGCATTATAGTCTATTTCAGGGAGTAGATAGATAGAGAAAAGGAGAATGAAAGAGCAAGGCTGGAGTCAAAAATGAATAAAACCAACTATTCATGTTTTATATATATTATATATAAAACATATATAAATTCATTTTTGTTAGTCACTAAAAAGCTGAGAACAAAGGCTATTCAGTGTGTGTGTATGTGTGAAATATAAGAGAGGATACAGTAACATACAATACATAAACAAAGAGAAAGAAAGAGTGAATAAGAAACAGAGTGAACAAACTGAGAAAGACAACCCCAGGTAAAGAAAGGAAAAGGAAGCGGCAATCCTAAGCTGAGAAATACAAAAATTCAGCTCACAAAAGTACATATATATTGACATTTCCTGCATATATTAATAAGCACATTGTCTTGACAATAAGTGGTTAACAAGCTGCTTTGAAACCAATGGTAACAATCGCACATTAAATGCATTGTACACTATAATGAATAGAAAAAAATTATATATATATATATATATATATAAATGCATGTTTTGTTGAACTCAATGGACAATTGCCTAATGAGTTTTTTCTCAATCATTTCTAGTTGTCTGGCGATCATTTTTATATCAGGGTGGGGTAATCCTTAACTTGTTCCTCGTAAATTCCTACCATAAAATAAATTGAACCCTCATTTTATGTCCGTGTTTTTTGCAATAAATGTTTTATTTTTCTTGCACCCGTTATTTTATAATACTAAATATATTTTATTTATTTATTTTAATATTCACTTCAATGTGTACATTCTAAAAGTTTAAAATAATAACGGGTGCAAGAAAAAAACAAAAAAACAACAACATTTATTGCAAAAACACTGACATAAAATAAGCGTTAAATTTATTTTATAGTAGGAATTTACAAGGAACAAGTTAAGGATTACCCAGGGTGGAATTGGTGTATGAATCCACCAAAGGTTCTAACACGAGTACTTTCCGCACTACTTAGTGCCATCATCAGGTGTGGAACTGGTGAGATGTTTCCATTGTTTCTTGTTAAACAAACAGTTGCAGTAGGAATAAGTAGGAGGAGCTCACAACTTATATATATCACACCGATATTGAGTACACCACTAATAATAGTACAAAAAACTTGGTCTACCACTAAGTCACCAAGTGAGCTAGTAATAACCATATACTATTACAATACTATACACCTAATAATAGTACAAAAACTTGGTCTACCACTAAGTCACCAAGTGAGCTAGTAATAACCATATACTATTACAATACTATACACCACTAATAATAGTACAAAAAACTTGGTCTACCACTAAGTCACCAAGTGAGCTAGTAATAACCATATACTATTACAATACTATACACCACTAATAATAGTACAAAAAACTTGGTCTACCACTAAGTCACCAAGTGAGCTAGTAATAACCATATACTATTACAATACTATACACCACTAATAATAGTACAAAAACTTGGTCTACCACTAAGTCACCAAGTGAGCTAGTAATAACCATAGGCTAGATCACACTGACAGCACATATTCCATGACTCACCACCCACCCCTATTGGTCATCACCCCTAGCAGGTCTTCAGTGCAGCATCCTGAATCTGCAAAGAGCTGATTGGTGTAGCTTTTTGCTGGTTGATCTAAACTGGTGTGCCCAGGTGTAGATGTCCACAGCAGAACATCACTTATAAGTTCATCCTTGCTTCTCCAGCAATGTTCCGCATGAATTATTCATCTTACTTGGATGGTTTGTATGATAGGAGGTAAGTGGCAGTACTAGTGGGGGGTACTGCTTCCAAGATTTGTTCAAGACAGCAAGCATCATGCCTAGACTATGTACTACAAACATCATTAGCAGTGATGCAGATAGCTTTTTAATTTACTGCATCCTGGGATAGCATGTATTTGATTTGAATGAGTCCCCGGGAAATTTAATGGGTACCAACTAAAGTTTCTTAATAAATCAGAGTTTTTATCAATGAACAACTACAGCCATCTAACCCCTACATTGTACCCCCATAGTGTGTAATTAGTTTCCAAGAAAATATTGAAATGTATCTACAGTTAGCTTTAAATGGTGAGGGAAGAAGAAAAAAAAAAAAAAAAAAAAAAAGAAAAAAAAAAAAAAAAAAAAAACAAAACACACAGGGACACAGACTTTACTGTTTGAGCTGCCTTGTAACTTTTAAAGAATTGAATTCAAATTATTTCTTGGGTCATATTCCGTGGAATAGATTTGCCAAATAATTAGTTATCCATCACACCTGAATATTTTAGTTTCGTTTCCTTGTTTAATGGCATATCAGTCTTGGTGGATTATTTAATGCTGAAACCATACTTGTATGTAATGGTTATTTTCCCATTTGCCTGAGGAGTTATATGCCGCTGGTTGTCGTTTGTTCCCACTAGGGGACCTCTGGTATTTAAGTGGCTATTTCAAACTTTTCTACCTCTCCTCGTAGGTACCCACATGGGTTAGACAATTGCCATTCCTTCTCGTTGGGGCTTCGGCCCTCAACGCCGGCTACTAGTCACTGTAAGTGATTTATACAGCATGGACTATTCTTAGTATCATGTCTGTACCTTTATATTATGTGTATGTTTATATTATCTTGTCAGTGACTTTTATGTATGTATGTTTATGTACACTATTCTATCTTCCATTGTTGATGTATCTTGTTTATTCATGTGCTGTATTATATAAAATGTTTTGTCTCAGAAATGTGTCGGAGTTGTATGTTCAATTATGGCTTTGAACCTTACAGTTATAATCGAAGCAAATGGACTCAGCGACACGAGTTCAAATCCTGGAAGAAGCTGTTTGTATTTTATATACTGTTGATATACTTGGGAAGATTAGGCATCAAACTATAATCCTTCTAGTTATGGGTAAATAGTATAGGGATTGGCCCCTATTTTTTTACGGCATGTGGAATTGACCAAATTAAAATAATTAAGTTTTCCTAAATAACTAGTTTTACAATGGTATGTCATAAGTTTAGAATTAGGTAAACAAAAGAGAATCGAATGAATATTAGTTTAGAAATATTTTAGAAACAATAGAAACAATTGTTTAAATTCATCCGATAATTTATGTCACCAGAATTCCACAGATACCAAAATCATTCGATATTGCATCATTGCAAATCACCTGATATTTGAGGAATATTTTAGCTTAATGATCACAATAGACAATGACAATAGGAAAATTATAAAAAGACCCTTTTAGCCGAGAGACATACATTGGGAGCTTACACTCTTCCCGACTTGACAGAGTTGGGGCTGATGCTCCTAACTCGACAGAAAACATCAAATACGACTCAACGGGTCCGTCTATTTTTTTCGTCTCCTATTTCTCTCTCCCGCTCAACAACAAATTTCAACTTTCAATCACAAGTTCCAATCACAGACAAAACTACTATCATGTTGACACAAGCAATCACACTAATATAAACACCATGTCACAGTTGTCACACACAACTATACACAGACACAATCAGACTGCAACACCACTGAAAGAACAATGTATTAATTGTATTTATGTATATAAAGTTTGTTTCCTTTATCAATTTTGTCTTCTTTTGTTACCTATGGAAACTTCATTTCCGTAGTCTTATACATATAAATTGTGGAGACCGTATTTTCTTCAACCCATCACACACACCAAACAACCACGGTCCCTACAATAGTCAACCAGGCTAGGAGAAGGAAAACTATAAATCCAAACCTGTTTATGTAAGGTACATAATTCTGGAGTTTAAACTGGAGGTATGGAAATCATAAAGATCCATGATTGAGATGGGACATTTTGTTAATTCTTAAAATCTCTCTTATTTATATATATTCTGAGTCCTTTAAAATTTTTGTGCGTCATCGACACAGGACGCGTACCTAATAGCATTTCTGCATTAGATTTAATGAAAGAAATAAACTTCATGCTAAAAAAAATTATATACTTCAGAAACTATTACAGATGCAGACTACACAGATGATCTAGCACTTCTCCCAAATACACCTGTACAAGCCGAATCACTATTGCATAGGCTAGAAAAAGTAGTAAGAGGCATCGGCCTCTATGTGAACTCTGATAAAACAGAGTTTATGTGTTTTAAACAAAATGGAGACATCTCCACACTGGATGTTAAGCCTCTGATATTAGATGAGTTCACATACCTTGGTAATAATATCTCATTTACAGAAAGTAATATCAATATACAAAATCGAGACACAAAATTAAAATGAATTGGGAAAAAGAAAAAGTTACAAAAGTTGAAATTGCAAATCATCATTTTTCTGGCTTAAATAGTTCCTCTTGATTATTGTTTCGTTTCATGGAAATTATAAAATAATTGTTTAAAAATGATTATCTGAAACCATATAATGTCTTAAAAAAAAAAAAAAAAAAAAAAAAAAAGAAGAGGAGAGAGAGAGAGAGAGAGATGTTACTAGCCTAGATTATTTAAGGAGTAACAAGTAATCTATCTCTTTAACATCTTATATCTAATTTCCTTCCTTTTCTGAATCATGTGGTATTCGTTTAATTTTCTTTCATTCAAAATTCATTATATGTGTGTGTGTGTGTGTGTGTGTGTAAGTTGAAAATGGAAGCGAATCCGACGGTATGTTTAAATGAAAAATAAAGGAAAGAAAATGTTGAATGGATAAAATAGGATTTATTTTATTTTATTGACATGTTTCAGCCAGGAGTTTATCTATGCATACGTGAATTCTATCTATTATTATTTTAAATACAAAATAAAATAACAATAACAATAATAGAAAAGACTACAGAAATTTTTAGTATACAAAGAAATAATGGCCTTCGTCAGAGTAAATCCTTATTGTTTTAAATGAAATCAGTTGAAATACGGAGAATTTCAGAGATGTTCGAAAAAATAACTTTTTTGAAATTGCTTGAAGAAAGGGTTCTAATGCGATGGAGAAAACAGTTATGTTGACGTCATAGTCGCATCCGACGGATTTTGAAAAGGAGAGAAGATGGCTGTTGGATCATTTTATGCTGAAGACATGTTATTTTATTCATTCTTGATGGGTACTCAATTTTTTTAGACTCAGGTTTTTCTATTTAACCCATAGATGGAACCCTAACATGTACTTACTACCACTCCAGGTCAGAGTGGACCTGGGAGCAATGGTGATAAAGGGGTGGTCCACATTCCCCAGACCTGGAACCTCACCATCAGATAGAGTTTAATGTCATACCCAGGACATGAAGGCCCTCAACCACTGCCTTCTAAAACATATGATAAAAAGGATTGGGCTTGTCATAAGGGCAATAGGGTTGGGGCAATCGTATAGGTGCTAGGGCCTGATGTGACCAGCCGATTGATCAGAGGGAGCCTCTCTGACTACTTGTCTAGCCTAAGTAAGGACCAAAGTAGAGTGTTGCATGTCATGGACTGCTCATCTACCAGGTGGCCCCATTGGGAGAGTCTTACCCCTCTGCAGAGGGGCAGTCAGTGTATTTTAAAGCCCCAGCAACAGGGCGGACCAATGATAAGGAGATGCTACAGGTCAATTAGGGGTTCCAAAGAGGTCTCTCAAAACCCTGATTATTTTCCATGATTCTTTTCCAGAATTAAACATTAACTTTTGAATTTAAATATTACACTACATTACAAAATGAGTAGGATACCCTAGTTATCATAACACCCCCTCTCCATGGGAAACAGCATATTTTATGCCCCACTAACAGAGCATTACATTTTTGGCAGGAAATACAAACAAATTATACAGAAACAATGTGCCAAGTGTATTGAACTAGGGGTGGCTCAAAGTTTAGGTACCGAAAGGTGGGGGGGGGACCCTTAAGGAAAATTATGATATTGTAAAAAAATAAATAAATAAATAAATAAATACCTGGTACCTATTACTTAAGTACTACATTTATTATCTAGATGTAGATATGATATAAATAACTTACTCATATATATATCTTATTATAATGGAGATTGTGTGTTTTTCTGTAACCGAAACTATATTACTAATCGAGTCACAATTAACATAGTTATTTTCATTACATTCTTCATGATTTTATTTATATTTAAACCTCAATTATTAATAAAATTGCTTCACCTTTTTATTAGTGTTGTCCATATCTACATAGTATTTACCGCGTACCCCACTTGTACGGGTCAGGCACAAAGTCCCTATTAACGTGGGACCACCCACAAGCCGAAGCTCATGGAGTGGCAGGTGAAAAATTGTGTCGATTCGGCATTCCCCTCAAGGGGGGTGCCTCAGGCACTGGGCAATAAACCCAGCCCTGCCCTTTAAATCAAGGGGCAGGTGTTGCCTGGGGATGGCCCCCTGGGATCGACACTGTTAATTATAGCAATGGTCCAGAGGCCGAAGCCACTGTTGTCCATATCTACATACTGTATTTACCGCGTACCCCACTTGTACGGGTCAGGCAGTCCCTATTAACGTGGACCACCCACAAGCCGAAGCTCATGGAGTGGCAGGTGAAAATTGCGTCGATCCCGTCGGCATTCCCCCTCAAGGGGCGCCTCAGGCACTGGGCAATAAACCAGCCCTGCCCCTTTAAATCGAGGGGCAGGTGTTGCCTGGGGATGGCCCCTGGGATCGACGCTGTTAATTATATCAATGGTCCAGAGGCCGAAGCCACTGTTGACCATATCTACATACTAATAACATGCTATTGTATTTATATATACAAAAAATAGCGGTTTGCAGTGTGAACGGGAAGGCTAATTTGCATATTGATATTAAAAATGTGATTTTATTAAATATGTGTTTAGTATTATTTATTTCTAATTGTTTGGTTGTATTTTAATGAATATAAGCAAAAATCTCTCCAATGAATCTTAAATGAAATCCATTAACAAGAAAAAATAAGTGTAATTTTATTCTTTATTTCCTAATTTAACTAAATAGTTAAATAAGTAAAATTCAGCAATGAAAGACGGCAGTGATGGAAGAATAAGTTTCATTTCTATTTTTCTATTAATCCCCCACTCTGTTACATATCTTTTTATCTGCATTCTTAGACTTTCTAATTTAATATGATATTTCATTACATTAAAACTTAAATACTTGCACCCAGAGGGTGCATATATTTGCTAGTATAGATAATAAATAAAAATAAATTACAATAAATTATTTCAATTGTTTTTTTAAATGCATATCATTGTCATTTTTTCTTTCAAATTTAACTAAACTAATCAAGTTATTTTATAATCTAATAAAGATAGACAGCTCATTTGACTGTGGCATATAAACATCTAATAGATTGCAATGGAGTTATCAGAATAATTTTATTTATTTTGTTATTGTATGAAAGTAACTTATGGTTGAATTACAAAAATATTAATAATATAGGTACCACCAAAATGGGTGCTTATTTTCATTTTAAAAACGAATTAAAATTAAGAGAGTTTTATAATTTGCTTGAAGCATTGTGTATATATTGGTTTGGAGGTTGATTTTGAAGGCTATCACAATGCAGGTGTAAAGAAAAAATAATAAGGTAACAATGGTGTTTGTTAACCTGTAATTTATTTTTGATATTTCGAGATAAAATCTTTTTTCAGAAGAAGACTGGAACTGAAGTAGTTGTCTTGTTATGGCATTTTTAGGTGTAATACTTTAACCTGCATTGTGATTGCCTTCAAAATCAACCTCCGAATTAAAATTAATTAAATCGATTATTTAAGGTCAAATTTTTGTTTTAGTCGAAAAGTAGTAACATGGTGAGCATCAGTAAAAAAAGCAAAATAATATTACATATGTAATTTATTTTTAATACATTTTAAACAATTAAATTTGCCCCAAAATATGACTAAATGAAGATTTATGCAGCACTCAAAAAACATTTTATCAGCATTTTAAAACTTTTTTAAAAAGTTTCTTCATAAAAATGAATAACAAAAAACATTAAATATACTATGTACAGAAAAAATATTTTAAAATTGGATAATTCCATGATTCTTGGTAAATTCTTTTTCAATCAGGAGGGTTAAAGTTAGTTTGAAAATTACGTCTGTGGCGTCACAATTGGTGTATTTATAATAATACCTTGGTTACCCCATTTTAGGAATACCGCCTACCCTTTAGAGGTATCAGGTACTTTTTACAATATCAAAATTTTTCCTTAAGGGAACCCCACCCATTTTGACATATGTCCAGCACCTAAACTTTGCCCCCACCCCACCCTCACTGGGTAAACAGTAGGAGGAATATGTGGAATAGCTTATCTATTTTCTGGCTTGAGGTTGGTTTTAATAACAGCAGCTAAGTAGAACTCCAGCAGTGTCCAAGACAGTTGGTATAAATAGGAATCAAGAATGATCCATCCATGAATCTGGGTGATTCCATTCCTTAAGTTCTGATTGGCTGCTTGACTGCTTGATTTGAATGACATTGTGGAGTCTTATATATACTTTGTCATTTTGCAGTGGACCTTGTAGCTTTCAGGTTTGTATTTCAGTTACAACCGTTTGCTGCCTTGTCTTCCCAGTTCGACGGTAATTGGAACTTTAATTATTCTTCAGTCCGGCGGAGAACTTTCCAGATCCCCTCATAATTAATGGTCCAGTTTAGCTCAGTCGGTAGAGCATCCACTTAGGAACCACAAGATTCCAGGTTCAATACTGTGCACGAGTACCACGGCTTGGATCAGTACAGTAGTAGTGAGCTGATGGTAAGTGTGGCATCCCACCTCAGACAATCTCCTTGGTCTAACGCTAAGGAAAAGAGGATAGACCTCGCTGTCCAGCTGATACTGACAATAGGGCCACTCAGTTGACAGAGCCCGACTAGGAACAACAAGGTTCCTGGTTCGATACCTGACCGCGCCAACTCAGCATTTGAGTAGCACAGGGATACATGCAGTAAAGTGAGGAGCTGATGGGACGTGTGGCGTTTCGCCTCAGATGCCAAAACAATCTCCTTGGTTTAGCACTAGTAAAGAGGGGATAGACTTCCTCGGTGTCTGGCTGATACCGACTTTAGGCTACCCCGAAGATTTTACTTACTCTAATGTTACTGGAGTTGGTTATATTTAATAATAACTCAAATATTAAATTACAATGAAAAGGGTTTATTTCAATCAGAGCTACAAGAATGAGGGAATAGTAGTATAATATTGATAGTCTTCCTAGAGAAGTTTGGTCTAGTTTGTTTTATTTTACGGCATATCAACCTCAGTGGGTCATTTAATGCTGATAAAGTTTTGAAATGTATTCATTAAATGAATACTCAATTTTTTTTATAAAACACATTTTTCTATTTAACCCATAGATGAGACCCTAACAGGTACTACCACTCCGGGTCAGAGGGGACCAGGGAGCAATGGTGATGAAGGGGTGCTCCACATTCCCCAGAAGTGGAACCTCACCATCAGATAGAGTTTAATGTCATTCCCAGCCACCACCTTCTAGTACCCATATGATAAAAAGGGTTGGTGCTTGCTATAAGAGCAATAGGGTAGGGGCAATCATATAGGTGCTAGGGCTTGACGTGACCAGCTGATTGATCAACGGGGGCCTCTCCAACTGCCTGTCTAGCCTAGGTAAGTGAGGTGTTGCATGTCATGGACTGCTCAGCCACCAGGGTTCCATCCTTAAGTATCATGGCTCACCACCCACAGCCAACAGGTGGCCACATTGGCGGATTCTTACCCCTCTGCAGAGATGCAGTCTGTATTCTAACGCTCCAGCCGACAGGGTGGTCGTTAGGGAAGAGTGAGGCTAATGCCATCAATGTTTATATTGAAAATAGAACAGTCCATTCTATTCCAGAGGGGTGTCATCTCTTCTCTAAAACCACTTACATTGTATTCAAAACTGGAATTTTTTCTTCTTGGCAAATCAAAATTCTTGGCATTAAAATTGTATTGCGCCCATCAAAGATTTCATTTTTTTTTTCTCTATGCGATGAGTGTTGGGTAACACCCATTACAGCCCACCCAAATAATCAATTAGTTGAAATAAAATCTCCATAAACATGATAAAATAATAATAATAATAATAAAATCAATTAAAAAAAAACAAAAAAACTCATTGTGTAACCGAGATAATATAAAGGAAAACACTAAATTAACACAGTTATAAGCCACATGGTGTAGTGGCTAACGTACTGGACTGTGACATTATAGTAAGCGGTTCAAACTTCAGTTATGCTATTACATTCTTTTGGGGATTAATACCCATGGAAAAGGTATAAGTCACCTTATCCCCCAGCTATTGGTTAAATCTTGATTTCTCAAAGTTGTCTACAGAAACCCCCTGGGATCTATACAATAACTCAAGGGGTCTGTAATTATTCAGGGCATATGGAAACTACTAAGCCTTAGAAGAAATTAATTTCACAAGAATCCTGGAGAATCTGCTCATGTTGATATATTTTCAAAAGTTTAAGCCCAATATTCATGAACTTACCAAAAGTCATCAACTTCACCGATCACATTAGGAAATGTGCTTCCTTGGTAAGTTATTAAGTTATTAAATATTTGCAGCTCTTTTTTTACATGTTATGCTTACTTTACTGGTTATTTTATGGTTATTTACAATTAACAGTTTTACATAAAAGTTTGTGCAGAATTCATTAATGACATAATTGGTTGCAACAAAACAACTGCAAGGTGGACTGGGGTATACAAGGAGGAGGTCCATGATAGGTCAATCAAATTTTTGTAGGGGGTCTACGGACTTAAAAGTTTGAGAACCTCTGAGTTAAATAGTACCATGATTGTACTTCTACAAAGATAGCTTTGATATTAGATAACCCATGAAGGTTGATATGCCATTAAAAAAAAAAAAAAAAAAAAAAAAAAAAAAAGAAGCTCACACACACACAACTAAATGCTTAAGGATAGAACCCTGGTGGCTGAGCAGTCCATGACTTGCAATATTCCACTTTAGGCCTCCTCCGATCAATTGGCTGGCCACATCAAGCCCTAGCGCCTATATGATTGCCCCAACCCTATTGCCCTTATGGCAACCCCCAATCCTTATCATATGGGTGCAAGAAGGTGGTGGCTGAGGGTTTACATGTCCTGGGAATGACGTTAAACTATCTGATGGTGAGGTTCCAGTTTTGGAGGTTTGGGAAATGTGGAGCACCTCTTCATCACCATTGCTCCCTGGTCCACTCTGACCCGGAGTGGTAGTACCTGTTAGGGTCCCATCCATGTGTTGAATAGAAAAACATGAGTTTATAAACAAAATTGTATTGTGCATTAAGAATGAATTTATTTTACAACTTTGTCGGCATTAAATGACCCACCGAGGTTGATATGCCGTAAAACAAAAACCATTATATATAACTAAATCCATGAATCTGTTGTGTTTTCTGAAGTAACAGCAGTCCATGATGATATTGATGTTTCTATTTAAGATGGAGTGAATAATTCTCAGTAGAATTTTCACAGTGGTCCATGATATTAATGCTTCTATTTAGGAAGAAGTGAAGGATTCAAATTAGCATTACATAGTTAACAAACCCTTGTGGGTTATTTAATACCAAATCTTGTTTTCTTTGAGATATATATATATATATATATATATATATATATATATATATATATATACCAACTCCTTTGCTCGAGTAGGATGTGACACAAGGTCAATTTCTTAAGTGGAGTATAACAGGTTTGAGTACAGAGCTTTCCTTCTCTTAGACTGGTTATGCAGCCAAGGTTAAAGAGCACAGTCTGATCTACTATTCACTCATAGCTGGAGGGAGAGTAGTTGGATACATACCTTTCCCAAGGGTATTAGTGCGATGGACTCATCCAGGAGTCCATTTCCTACGACTAATCATTACACCACGTGCCTCCATTGTTTTCTTATATATATATGGATTTAAGAAGTTAATGAAAATTAACTTCATGTGTATAAATAGGTAATAGTGGTTGACCCTCAGTCACTGCCTTCTAGTACATAAATGATAAAAGGGCAGGTGTTTGCCATAAGAGCAATTTGAAGAATACAGTTGGAACAATAAACATAGTTGCTAAGGCTTGACATGATCAATCGATTCATCGGATGGGGCCTCTCCGACCTACTGTCTAACCCAAGTAAGAACCAAAGTGTAGTGTTGCATGTTATGGGACCATTTAGTATGTGGGTCACAGACTGCTCAGCTACCAGGATCCCGTCCTCACGCTTCATGGGACGGCACCCATGGCCAATAGGTGGCCTCATTGGGGGGGGGGGGGTCTTAACCCTCTACAGAGATGTAGTTGGCGTATTCTACAGAACCAGTTAAATCCGAGCTCATGCTTTCTTCAAAGGAGTAGGATAAAAAACTATTATGACCCAAGTTACAATGAGATCAGCATCGTTTCAAAGTTAATTGTAAATAAAACCAGGGAAAAGATAAGTGATCCACATACATCTAGAACCATAGAAAAATTGATATTTAAAAAAAAAAAATATTGATTTTTCTTGATGATGGTTAATATATATGAACCCACAAATTTTGTAATAAAACTTAATTTTAACTAGGGGGGGGGGTTAGGGTTAGTTTAATGGGAAAATAAATAATTTGGGTTCTGTTTTTTCTGGGTTACTATGTATACAGGGTAACCCAGAAAAAAACCGAACCCACAAATTTTGTAATAAAACTTAATTTTAACTAATGGGGTTTAGGGTTAGTTTAATGGGAAAATAAATAATTTTGGTTCTGTTTTTTTTTTTTTTTTCTGGTTAAATTTAAAAACTTAAATTAACGTATTAAGTTATGTTTTTCTTAGTTTCGTTTTTATTAAAAGTATTAATCTCAGTTGAGAAATTAAAAATATTTAAATTGGATTTCCCCAGTCCGGTAGACAGGTAAAAAAATTCACAGTCTACTACTAAAATTAACTTAAATAATTAAAATTTATACCTTTTTAATATATATAATAGAACATACCTCTAAAAGTAAATTAAAAATGTCTACAAGATGTTTAGAAATGTAAAGTTTTAATTTTACGGAGAAGTGAAAAAGATTTTAAAAGTTGTAAACATTGAATCAAAAACTAAATAATTAGTTGTAGAGACGTTTTTCTTTAGTCTTTAAAAAAAAAAGCGGAGGGTATATAATATTTTCCCTAAAAGTTTATTATCCATTATTCATTCATTAATTTAACTATTTTCGTAAAATGTTATTTCTTATAACGGAGCCTGGATTTGAGAGATTTTTTTAAAATCCAGTTTCATTTTATCGCTCGTTGAGGAACAAAAATATGGCGAAGTTGAAAGAAAAAGAATATGAGTGACGGAAAAAAAAAAAAAAATTAAAACTTTTTTTTCAAGATGGAATAAATATGACAGTTCCTATAATTTAAGAAAAATTTTTTTATATCAAGTCTTTCTTTTTATTTACTAAAATAGTTGTTTTTTTTGTTTTGTTTTGTAGTTTAGTGGTCGAATTTTTCGTAATGTAACCTACGACATCGAAGTTTATATTTGTAATGTATCGATTGTAATGAATTAAAAATATATATAATTTAATGTCAACGGTGATTTAGAAGAAATAGAATTTTAGAAGAGATTTATTTCAAGAATTAGAAAGACACACACACACAAAAAAATAAATAAAAAATAAACTCGTTACCCCCTGAATATTTTCTAGAGGTAAAACAATTATAATACAACCCAAAATTCTAAGAAATAATTCAATTTTTAAAGATATATTAGGGGTAAAATAATTACATAACTTATATATATTCTTAAAACAAAAAATAATGAAAGTTAAAACAATATGTAAGGGTGACAAGACTTTCTGACCAACCTGTTAAATAACTTGTCCAGCTAAAAGCACCGCACGGGTAACCTTAAGTCGAAGTTTTTTAGGTCTTATTTTGCCGATGTATGTATCATCGGGTAACCAGAAGTATTTTGGTAAACGAACCTGATTTTCACCTGTTTACAAAACCTTTTCTCGTTCCTCAATGGTACCTGCATCAGAAAAATAAGGCCTAAGAAGTTCGGCTTTGGGTTACCCTTAGCGCGCTTTTAACATGGACTATCCTAATATAAACAAATTCTTTCTGTACGAAGTAGACAACACATTTAACACTGCATTTCAGGTCTTACCTAGAAGTACCTACCTAGTTTTTCCCAGCCATCATCGTAGTCTAGAACAATCATATCGGTCATCAATTTCCATGGTAAGTCCCGTAGAAACATATTACGATCCTTCATTAAATTAATTTGAAGTAACAACAATCGACAAAAGATGCGAGAAGCAAGCTGTTCTGACGGCATATAAGCTCTTGAAGAATGACGTCACAGAATTTTGACCAATCAGAGTACGAGAAAAAGAAAAAGGATGTTAAATTACGGCATGTTTCGATATGACTAGTAGTGTTCTAGAGAAAGAATGAAAGAAAGAAAGTGAAATTAACAAGTTTAACGCTACAGAGCCGAACCCCTCTTCTTATAATCTCTTCATATTCTATAGTGAATGTAGTTAAGTACAGACATGTTTTTTTGAGACAATTGATTAGAATGAATTGTCGAATTAAAAAAAAAAAAAAAAGAAAAGAAAAAAATTTGGTTGTTAAGATTTTTTTTAAACAGATAATACAATAGTCATTTACTAAGCTTAGCTTAGATGTGGCACAAGGCCAGAAGTATAGGGCACCCTGTGAGAATCGAACTCACTAACAATGGTCTGCTAAGCTAGCTTGTTAGGTAATCTGAACATTAGCCACATAAATGAGAGTAACCTCCCCTTCTTTGTTTCAGTTTGAGGAAGCCTTATGTTTTGGTCGGCCATTTTCATTTCACCGTAAATCTACACTGAAAATACGAATTTGTTCGAATCACTACAACTGCATGCTTTAACACGAAAATATGAAATGTGTTCTTAATTGTGCTTGCACCTTATTTGAAATAAACTTAATTTGTTATTAAGAACACATTTTTTGTAGTTGTATTGATTCGAACAAATTCGTATTTTCAGTGTAGATTTACGGTGAAATGAAAATGGCCGACCAAAACATAAGGCTTCCTCAAACTGAAACAAAGAAGGGGAGGTTACTCTCATTTATGTAGCTAATGTTCAAATTACTGCTTGTTAACCATTAGGCTACATGAGGTGCCTAACAGAATATAATATAGGTACCAACAATTATGACATCATAGACGTACCTTACAAAATCAAATCAATACCTCTGAGTGAAAAAAATTACCAAAATTCAAGATTTCTGATTTTAACAAAATTTTCAGTGTTGATTTACCAATGAATGAATTCTATAATGCATCAGTTATTTTAATTTAAAAATTTCTGATATTTTTCAGGTCACTTAACTTTGACCTCTCCCCCCTTTATTTTTGGACGCAAAATATCTTGAGGATTGTCTAACTTTAACATAGTCAATACCTGGACAAAATTTCAGAAAAATTGAAGGGTATGGGTGACATGGCTTGGATGATTTGACACAGAACTACTCATTAGTAAAAGCCTTGGAGATTTTTGTTTTTTTATAGACTTTGTAGCTGCCTGTACATTTTCTAAGTATATAATTATGTGGCATCATTGCTATAATTGTTGCATAGCCATCAAATTCTTATTCTCATTCCCACTGCTCAATTGGGTAGGTTAGTAGTCGGGTTATAAAGACCAGGCGTATGTAGTGGGACTTTGAACTTTTATTTCTTTAATTCCCTCGTGGTGCATGTGGGTGGGCAAGCTTGACAATGGGAACTGCCCAAGGGTTCACAATGACTACTACTGCTGCTGTGATCTGGCGATGTTGAGGTAAAGGGGTGGCTGGTGACGGGTCACAGCCCATCGGTTGTGACCGTGAGTGCAGTCACTCACTTGTTTTCCGTTCGCCGTCTCCTGTCTGACTGTCCAACTGACGACTCGACCATCTGGCTTTTGTATTGACGACCGCCTACGAATCTTTATCTTTTGATCTGATAACTATTTCCGAATTTATTGTTACCCATCCTTCTTTTGTTCGATTTACCGGGAAAAAGTCCTTTGTCATTTTTGTCGTCTTTTCGTCACTTTGTTTAATTTAACCGGAAATTCATATTTCCGTTAGTACAATATCCAACATAATGAACAGTAGTGGTGATAGTGTAGAGGATTATGAGAACGTGTTCAGTAATATTAGGAATGACGAATATTATATATGACACAGGGCAGAAAACACGGAGAAATAATAAAACAAATGCATACAATTATAATATAACAAATAAATTTATTCAGAGAATAAATTTGCAAATATTCAACAAATATGTAAATGTTTGAAAAGAATAGTGTAGTTGATATGTGTAATGTAAAATGTAAAAAGTTCGTATGTTTAGTTTGGAAGAGTTCGTTTTGATATGGACAGAAATTAGAAATAAGTTTGTGTATCTGACCTGTTGAAACGGATTCTTGATGTAGGTAGAACGAAGTGGTAAGAATACTGGTAGTAGTAGTGATTGTGTTGAGGGAGTGAAGTCGTTTGTTCGAACACCTGCTTCTTGGCCACAGAGAGGAGATCTATGTGTTTGTTTATCTTTTGGTTGTGTCCGGTTTGAGTGTGAGGTGAAGTCTGTGTCGTCTGCTAGCGGAATGAATCCTGTCCTCTCTGATAGCGAAATGGGTTCTGTATATTTGTTGGTTTCTTCTTCGTTATTTATAATTAGGAGATAGGATCGGAAAGTAATTAATTTTTTGGGCGCAAACGCGCGGACGTAGTAGTGAACAATGCTAACCCAGCCAATCGATTCTGATTTTAGTGTAAACAATTGGTTTAATCACTTTTCCTTAAATCTTTGGACAAGGATTTTTGTTCGTGTGTTTGATTTAATTACTTTTCCATAAGTTTGGAAAAAGGATGGTGTTGTATATTTATTTTAATTTCTTTTCCTTAAATTTGGGAAGAGAAATGTATACGTATATCTATTTAAAAATATAGAATTGTATTCTATAATAGTAAGTCTCTTTGGAAAATGCCTCTTAGAATTCAGAGCATATGATCTTTAGGCACCCTTTTTTCAATCTCATTTCATAGAGACATTTTTTTCCATTTACACCGTCAAAATCCGGTTGTTTGTTAGGGGTTAGTGTTAGGGATTAGTTTTATAATTTAAAAAAATCTAAAAATTGTCTGTTAACAATTAACCGGATTTTGACTGTGTAAATGGAAAAAATGTTCCTATGATTCAAGATCGAAAAAGGTTGTAGGGATTATCTTCCCGTTGAGTTGTCTGCCCGTTTAGTTTGCTGGTGCCTGCGAGGGGCTAGAGTATTTAAGCGCCAGGTTCAAACCCTTCTGCCTCTTTTCCTGTTCCAGTAACTACGAGACACATGGGGTAGACATGGTCTACCCCTTCTCGTTGGGGCTTTTGGCCCCACTTACATTACTGTAAGTTATTATCACAGCATGGACTATCCCTAGTCTCATGTCTGTGGCTTTTATGTTTATCTTGTACCATTCAGGAATGTGTGTTTATCTTTCTACATGTAACTTTGTTTTACCTATGTATTATGTATCTCGTCATATCCATGTGCTGTACCATATTAAATGTTTTGTCTGTCAACCTTTGTCAGAGTCATGTATCCAATATATATAACTTTGCACCCTTCTTACAAGGTCATATGGTCCTAAAATTTTTATTTCTTCCAGGAATTGTCCTGCCCTCCTGCTTTTAGTTGGACTTTACAGTTTTCCATGGCGGTTTTGATGAAATTTATGAACTTCTCAGATATTTTGTACATTTTTAAGCATTTGATAATCCATGTATGTGTGACCATATCATAGGCTTTTTTGTAGTCAATCCATGTCATTGTGATATTTTATGTTTAGTTTTAATTTCCTTGAGTATGTGTCGATCTATATAAAGTAAATCATGTATATTTACCAACCCCTCCACACAAGCAGAATGCGACACAAGGTCAATTTCTTAAGCGGAGATTGACAAGTTTGAATTCAGAGTTTTCCTTCTCCTAGACAGTTGCCTAACCATGATTAAAGACCCCAGTCTGCCCTACTATTTATCCATAGCTGGAGGGAGAGTAGGATTCATACTTTTCCCAAGGGTATTAGCGCTGTAAGATTCAAAGGTTATGACAAAGTCATAACTCGTTGGAACGCAAACAAACTCCGACAACGGTTGAGGGACAAAACATTTAATAGGTATACAGCACATGGATATGATGAGATACATAAAGTACATAGATACATATACAAGAGTAGAGATAATGACACATTCATGAATGGTAAAATACAAGATATTTAGGTATCAAAGAGATACCTAAATGTACATAAAAACGTAGTTACGGATACATGACTAAAGGATAGTCATATATCGTATAAGAGACTTACTAGCAGTGAGTGGCCAGTTTTAAGGGCCGACGCCCCAACGAGAAGAGGGTGGTCATAAGACTACCTCATTGTGTCTCGTAGGTCGAGCAGCAGGGAAAGAGAGGGAAGAAGTTCAAATCAGCTGCTTAAATATACAAGGCCCCTAGCGAGAACCAGCGAAATTAAACGGGCAGACAACTCCCATGGCAAATACGAAAATAACCCCACAGCGCTAAGTGAAATGCAATTACCACATCCAGGATTTGAACTCGGGGCGACGAGTCCATTTCCCATGACTTTAACCATTACACCACGTGCTTCCATATAAAGTAAGTCATGTGTTCCTCTATTAATGTTTACTCAGTCTTTATCTTGGGTTGCTGTTGTTACATTTATATGGTAGCATAAATTGTTGACAGACCCTGTAGCAACAATTCAAAGGTGCCAGTTGAAAATCACCAGAACTGTTGGTAACCTTAACCCCAGGTGTGAATCTCGCGTATCATGTGATTAATTTAGATTTTAGTTTCAACCTGAGATTAAAGCAGAGTAGACGTGCTACTGCGAGGTTGATTCTCACCTGCGCGGTGAATAAGAATGGGCTAAATAAATCTTGATCAAGAAAAAAATGACTTGTGGTTTAATTAATTGCATGACTAAAAAGTTAGTCCTTAGAAGAAGCCCCTAGAAGAAGCAGTTAGAAGAACATAACAACCAGACGATAAGATGACGGCCAAAGAAGTAGAAGAGGAAACATGGCGAAGAGAAGTAGTTAAGGAGAAATGAAGCAACAAGTAAGTCTCTACTCTGTCTGTCTGTCTGTCTGTCTGTCTGTCTGTCTCTCTGATTCGAGTTCCTCTCTCTCTCCCTCTCTCCCTCTCTCTCTCTCTCTGACTCGAGTTCCTCTCTTTCTGATTCGAGTTCCTCTCTCTCTCTCTCTCTCTCTCTCTCTCTCTCTCTCTCTCTCTCTCTCTCTCTCTCTCCTCTCTCTCTCTCTCTCTCTCTCTCTCTCTCTCTCTCTCTCTCTCTCTCTCTCTCTCTCTCTCTCTCTCTCTCTCTCTCTCTCTCTCTCTCTCTCTCTCTCTCTCTCTCTCTCTCTCTTTCTCTCTCTCTCTCTCTCTCTCTCTCTCTCTCTCTCTCTCTCTCTCTCTCTCTCTCTCTCTCTCTCTCTATCACCAGTTTCCTCTCTCGATTATATACCCGACAATGGTGTATATAACATTGTTTAGCCAGAAAAAGAAAAAAAAAAACCCCAAAAACTTGAGCTATCCTGTAACTCCCTCCTTTCCCTCCCCTATTCCTTCCTCCATCTCTTTTCCTTCTTTTCACTGACTGACTGACTGATGCCTGGTCACTGAGTGATCACCCCAACAGGGTAAGAGGGTGTCTTTTATGTCCATTTCCTTACCCACAATGCATTCATGTTATCCTATAAGAAGACACCTTTCCTCACCTCCGGCTTCCCCATTTGACAGTATACAGTGAACACTATCTGACCACTCATTTTCACTCATCGTCTAAGCGAGACAGGTTTGCACCCACTTTGCTCCATGAGGTAAGTCTTCTTTCTCCTTACATCCTCTTTTTCCCTTGTGGTATCTTTTCTGCTCTTCTGGAAATAGTTTGCGCCAATTAAGTGAGAAATATATTTCTTGTTTTATTAGTGCAGCAATTATAGACTAATAACTTGTCTACCCACATCATGGGTAGACAAGTTATTGGTCTATAATTGCTAGGAATGGTTCCTTTTGTGGGTCTTTCTGTAATTATTATTCTTAAAATTATTATTATTATCATTATTATTATTACAATTTCATACCATGTTTAACTGGTGATTTTTCGTTGATGTATAAATGACAGCAAGTCCCGAGGAGACTTACTGTCATTCATGAAAAATCACGAGTTAAACTTGGTGTGAAATACTCAGATAGAATGAAAAAATATTTTTTTCTGGGACTTAGATTGTTGATTGATTGATTGGTTGTTTTATGGCATATCAACCCTTTTGGGGTCATTTAATGCCAAATAAAGTTATTTTGATATCAGGTTGCTTACATTCCTGATATTGCTTAAATGGTCACCCATTTAAGTATTGAACAGTCTCATCGCTGCTTAAGTTTGGCGATCTAGTGGGAGCCGGTGCTTTTAAAGTGACTTGACTGTAAACCTAGGACTTTGAGATAAAAACAGATCACCCAATCCTGGCCAAGAGGGAGGCAAAAGAGGAGAAAGAGGTAGGGGCAAAAGAGGAGAGAGAGGGGAGGCGAGAGAGAGAGAGAGAGAGAGAGAGAGAGAGAGAGAGAGAGAGAGAGGGGGGTGGAGGGTGGTGAAAGAGGCAAGAGAGTCTTAAAGAACTAGTCATAGAGTAGATTTTGCCAATCCAGCGATGTTAATATACAAATAGGGAAAGCATGGTCGGCTATAAACAGATTATCAGTCATATGGAAATCCGATCTCACTGACAAGTTAAAGCGACAATTCTTCCAAACTGTGGTTGTATAACTGCTGCTGTATGGCTGCACCACTTTAACCCTAACTAGGCACCTGGAGAATAAGCTAGATGGGAGCTGCATAAGAATGCTGCATGCTGTCTTGAACAAGTCATGGAAACAACACCCCACAAGGAAGCAGCTGTATGGCCACTTGCCCCTTATCTCACAAACCATCCGAGTGAGACAGACAAGATATGATGGAAACTAGTGATAAATGTCAATTATTTCAATGAAATATTTATAAGAGTCTGTTGTAGGTGACTCACCTATGACACGAACATGGACTTACCCAAAGGGTATATATTTAACAGAGTAAAGCTACTCAAACGAGTAGTTCCAGTTACTACAGCTGCCACCCACCTGTCCTTCGGGACGGGGGTCCAGTGAGCTTCGGCCTCTGGACCGGTTGGATGCTAAATTAATAGCGTCGATCCCAGAGCAATACCTGCCTCATTGTACTTAAAGGGGCAAGGCTGGGTTTATTGCCCAGCGCCTGAGGCGCACCCTTGAGGGGGAATGCCGAAGGGATCGACGCAATTTTTCTACCTACCACCCGAATTGTGGGTGGTCCCCACATAAAACGGCCTTGTGCCATATCGTGTGAAAGTGGGACACATGTAAAAACCAGTAGTTCCAAATACAGTTCTTCGTGTAAGCTGAAACAAGGAAACCCTTCCATTGTACGTGATATATATTGCTGAATACAATCTGTTCTCTACATTTTATACCCGTGTTGAGTTATTATTTATTGACCCTTAAACAGGTCATAACAGAGTCAATCACCTGAATTGAAATATTGGCACTCAGTCCTGTTAAGCCTCTTAATAAGGTTTTACACAAAAACTACCAGTTTTTTTGTGTTGTGTAAGAACAATAGCTGGTTGTCTATATTGTTTCCTCGTACAGTATAAGTATTTGAAAAATTCACTACAAAGTAATTATCAGTAATTTTTATTGCCTGAACAAACTTAATAGAAGAGAATACAAAGCATGAATACAAAGCATGACAAGATATAAAGAAGAGCTTATACATATATATACTAGCAGTGGCTACCTGGCGAAGCCCGGGTAGAGGAGATAAAAACATGGTTTAATAATCGTTTGCAGATCTATTACTACTGAATAGCGAGTTCGGTCCTCGCAGGATGACCCATAAAAATCACGACGTAAAAAAGATCTTAATTTAATTAGGCCTGGTGGGAGGTCATGGAATTTTCTTTTCGTCAGATTTGAGGGAATGACATCACATGGCTAAACTTGCTAATTGGTCGGAAAATTAAAACATATAACAGAACCCAAATTATTTATTTATTTCCCCATTAAACTAACTCTAAACCCTAACCCCAACCCTAAACCCCCTAGTTAAAATTAACAGTTTTATTACAAAATGTGTGGGTTCTGTTTTTTATGGGTCACTCTAATTTTCCGACCGATTTGCAAGTTTAGCCCATCACATAATGATATAGTAAGAAATTTTAATTCAATGATTAACTATATTTTATAAATAAAATATAAATGACGTGATTTGCTAAACTTCAAATTAATATTTGAAAAAAAAAATTAAATAAAGTAATTAAATTTATGTAAAACGATAAATAATCTTAACAAAACAAAAACATTATTAATTCAAAGCGTAGCCGATCAAATGTCATATTATTATAGTAAAGTAAATATAAAGTAAACTATAAATTTGATAACAATTTGAGTTTTCAGGTATTTCCGTGAAATGTATTAGGTAATCTAATAGTATTATCTCTTGCGCACTATTTTACATTAGTATCATGATTTTATCTATATTTCTAATATTAAAATAAATAAATTAACGCGATTTTGAAAAATAAAAAAAGACTTTGTTTACAATTGATGAACGACGGGAATTTATAAAAAAAACGTTGAGTTTTCGTTAAGTGTTTTCGTTTGATTTGTTATTTAATTCGTTTTAAAAATAATTCAATGTATGAAAAGACATACTAATTATATATTTAGAAATATCTTTTTTCTAACAAAATAAATATTTTTAAGATAGAAACAGAAATATGCGATGAATAAGATTTGATTTTATGTTAAAATTTAAGCATGAAAAAAATAATACTACGAATTCTAGGCTGACTGAAGCAAAATATATATATTTTTTAACTCGCTGTAAAAAATAATTCCATTGATAAAAACTCAATCAAATTACATATTTAGAGAGATTATTTCATTCTCTATCAAACCATATGGATATCTTAAAGAAGATTGAACCGTAAATAGGTGAGAAAAAAGAATTTGTTTTTGTTTTCTCAAAATTTAGAATGAAAAAAAAAATCATTCAAATCAGCTCTCTAAAGCCAATTTTTTTTTTTTTTTAACTCGCTGTAAAAAATAATTCAATTAATAAAAACGCATAAAAATTGCCAGAAAGATTATATTATATTCTTTTCAACAATATGAATATTTTAAAGATTGGACCAAGAATAGGTGATAAATTCCTAGCAGAACAGCTTAGATTGCAAAATTTATTCGCAAAAAATATACATTTCTGCTGTAAATCGCTATAAATTGCTGTGAAAAAAAGTCAGTCAGCGGACAATATTTTATTATCAGCAGGTGCTGGTATATGGACAGTTTCGTAATTGTGTGATTTTGGCTTAATTAATTGATTATATCCCTTAATTAGTAAAAAATCAATAACCAAATTTGACGTGTTTCTTAGTTAGAAGGATATTAATCTATATGCAAGATTTAAAATCTGAGTGACTTCTCTGTTCTTTGTTATAGATCGACACGTATATACCAAAAACTTACTCTTATATATTTAGATATATGTAAGTTGAAAATGGAAGTGAATCTGACGGTATGTTGAAATGAAAAATAAAGGAAAGAAAATGTTGAATGGATAAAATAGGATTTATTTTATTTTACTGACACTTGTTTCAGCCAGGAGTTTATCCATGTATATATGTATTCTATCTATTATTATTTTAAATACAAAATAAAATAAAATAACAATAATAGGAAAAACTACAGAAATTTTTTAGTATATATATATATATATATATATATATATATATATATATATATATAGTACTAAAATTGGAGGAATCATATGTATGTAGGGGGATCATGCAGTAATAAGATGGTAATATTTTATTATAAAATAAAATATAAAATGTGGGGAATATGAAGGCTTTTTTTAACCGGTTCTTTTTTATTTCAAGTATAAACACCAGCGACGAATAAAAGTCAGATTGTATAAGAAATTTATATATATATATATATATATATATATATATATATATAATCCAAAAGTCCAGAGAAGAAATCTTCCTTACGACCAAATAGTTTTATTTAAAAAACTGTCGCAGTTTGAGAGCTCAATGTGTGCTCTTAATGTTAGAGTCACAGAGCAAATATATAAGTAAATAAATAACAAAAAACTTAGAGATTGAGCATTATAGTCTATTTCAGGGAGCTTAGACAAAGTGTCTAACTATCCTGACTCTCCCAACTCATATATATATGTATATATATATATATAATATATATATATTATATATATTATATATAGAGAGAGAGAGAGAGAGAGAGGGAGAGACCATTGTGTTTTTCTTCTCATTTACATATCATTGGGTAATTTTTTACTAGATATATATGTAAATATGAGAATAGTTAAGATTCTTGTGTATTTTTGTGACTGTAGTATGAAAGATTTTGAGACTAAACTGGTTGTTATGACAACAGGAATACTATAGTATATTTGGGTCAATGAATGGAATTAGTTAAGTCAAAGATAAGATAGTGAAGACAACCACCCTGACCATTTGGCCCCTAGCGGAGAGGTTAGGCAAATACATCTAAAGGCAACCAGTAATGTCCCTACCCCTGCTAAAATTTCTTGGTCTTGCACAACATTTTTTTAAATATAAAATAAATTTTAGTATGAAACAATCTTTGAAAAATCAGATTCTAATTTTGCTAGAGTATGTAAGATAACTGGGTAATCCTTAACTTTTTCCTCGTAAATTCCTACCATAAAATAAACTAAACCCTCATTTCATATCTGTGTTTTGTACAATAAATGTTTTAAATATGTTTGCAATAAATTTTTTTGTAGTGAGATAGCCAATGGCGTGTTATCTCATTTACATATGTGTATTACTGCAGGACATATATAGAGACAGTTTAGGGGACTATGGAGATTAGCTACGAGTAGCTGAGACCAGTGCTAAGATTAAGCACGAATAAATACAGCTGCAACAAGGAACACAAAACCACACCTCACAACACATGACGTCGTCGATAGGCATACTTGCAAGTTTAGAGCAACCTGACTATGTTGAGAAGTGTGCTGGCCCACACTGATCAGCTAAGGAATAGATATGAGGAAGACATGAGTGTGGAGGAATCGGAAAGAAACGAAGATATAAACCAATATGAGGGTGACGTTATAGAGCCCATAGATGAAAGCGAGTCGGATTCCGAGGTGCCATACCAAGGATCCAGTAGTGATGAAATGAGACCGCGGTCACCATTACGAAGAACACCCCCAAGGATATTTAGGAGAAGCAATAGATCGAGGGGAATAAAACCTCTCTGTTTCAGTGAAGTGTAATGAGATAGCCAATAGCGTATTATCTCATTTACATATGTGTATTACTGCAGGAGATATATAGAGACAGTTTAGGGGACTAGAGAGATTAGCTATGAGAAGCTGAACCCAGTGCTAAGATTAAGCATGAATAAATACTGCTGCAACAAGGAACATGAAACCACACCTCACAACACATGACGTCGTCGATAGGCATACGTGCAAGTTTAGAGGAACCTGACTATGTTGAGATTAGCTACGAGAAGCTGAACCCAGTGCTAAGATTAAGCATGAATAAATACTGCTGCAACAAGGAACATGAAACCACACCTCACAACACATGACGTCGTCGATAGGCATACGTGCAAGTTTAGAGGAACCTGACTATGTTGAGATTAGCTACGAGAAGCTGAACCCAGTGCTAAGATTAAGCATGAATAAATACTGCTACAACAAGGAACAGGAAACCACACCTCACAACACATGACGTCGTCGATAGGCATACGTGCAAGTTTAGAGGAACCTGACTATGTTGAGATTAGCTACGAGAAGCTGAACCCAGTGCTAAGATTAAGCATGAATAAATACTGCTGCAACAAGGAACATGAAACCACACCTCACAACACATGGTCGTCGATAGGCATACGTGCAAGTTTAGAGGAACCTGACTATGTTGAGATTAGCTACGAGAAGCTGAACCCAGTGCTAAGATTAAGCATGAATAAATACTGCTGCAACAAGGAACATGAAACCACACCTCACAACACATGGTGTCGTCGATAGGCATACGTGCAAGTTTAGAGGAACCTGACTATGTTGAGATTAGCTACGAGAAGCTGAACCCAGTGCTAAGATTAAGCATGAATAAATGCTGCAACAAGGAACATGAAACCACACCTCACAACACATGACGTCGTCGATAGGCATACGTGCAAGTTTAGAGGAACCTGACTATGTTGAGATTAGCTACAAGAAGCTGAACCCAGTGCTAAGATTAAGCATGAATAAATACTGCTGCAACAAGGAACACGAAACCACACCTCACAACAGTTTTTAAATAAAGAAAATATATTCAGTATTGTAAAATAACGGGTGCAAGAAAAATAAAACATTTATTGCAAAAAACACGGACATAAAATGAGGGTTCAGTTTATTTTATGGTAGGAATTTACAAGGAACAAGTTAAGGATTACCGATAACTGACCCTATTGAAGGGATTACATTCCTTACTTGTTATGGTTCTTCTGTTAGGCACTAGGAGGCATTGCAAGCAGCCTTATAAAAGTGTGTGTGCATGTGTGTGAGAAGTTAAAGGTCCCTTTTTACCATCTATCCTTGAGAAAGGAACACGCACCGGTTGCATCTCCTGTCTACAGAACAAGGTAGCATTGAGTCCCCAACATTATGTCACATAGCATGGTCTACATGTAAGTGTTATAATTTACTTTAGGTACAACCAATTTAAGTGTTAAAGTCAAATTTGACAAAACTAGAGTCACCCTCCCGAAAGAAAAAAACAATTACCAAAAATCCGAGAATTAATTGATTCTGATTACATTTTCAGTGTTTAATTCTTGAATTACTTTTTTAATGGGAAGGATGGGTTTGGTGGACACTGGGGAGATCATAAATATTAGGTTTCAGGTTTGTGAGACACAAATCACCACATTCTATGTTCCAAGTGCTTATCTCTTTGCTTAGTAAATAATGCACATGGCTAAACCTAGATTCTTCTATATATAAACTTGGAAAAACTTGTAACAGTTGCACAAAGCTTGGAATATTTTCCTACAGTTTTCAATATGGGAGTAAAATAGGGAAATAAATCCAATTGTATGTAGAAAATAGAAAAACAAAGTATTCCAATAAAAAAAAAGAATATATTTTTTAACATGAGGTCGACGTTATAACATTTTGATTTTAACAACCTTCATCAGGATACAAATTATGAGTGACTGTCTGGAATACTTTATTTTTCCAGTTTTGAGTATCTGACAACTAGTCTATATAATTCATTAATTAAAAAAAAAAAGAATGTTACTTGTACTAGCAAATATATGCACCCTCCGGGTGCAAGTATTTAAGTTTGAATGTAATAAAATATTGTATTAAATTAGAAAGACTAATGAAACTAAATAAGAATGCAGATAAAGAGATTTGAAACAGGGGGGTATAATCGGAAAATAGAACAACTGAAACTTACACTTCCATCACTCTCGTCTTTCATTGTTATTTTTTCTAATTTAAGTATTTAGTTAAAAGAGGAAGTAAAGAATAAAATTACAGTTATTTCTTCTTGTTAATGGATTTCATTTAAGATTTATTGAAGAGAATTTTGCTTATATTCATTAAAATAAAACCAAACAATTAGAAATCAATAGTACTAAACACATATTTATTAAAATCACATTTTAAATATCAATATGCAAATTAGCCTTCCCGTTCACACTGTAAACCGTTATTTTGTTGTATATATAAATATAATTGCATGTTGTTAGTATGTAGATAAGGTTAACAGTGGCTTCGGCCTCTGGACCATTGATATAATTAATGATCCCAGGGGGCCATCCCCCCAGGCAACACCTGCCCCCTTGATTTAAAGGGGCAGGGCTGGGTTTATTGCCCATTGCCTGAGGCGCCCCCCCTTGAGGGGGAATGCCGACGGGATCGACGCAATTTTTCACCTGCCACTCCATGAGTCTCGGCTTGTGGGTGGTCCCACATAAATAGGGCCTTGTGCCTGACCCGTACAAGTGGGGTACGTGGAAAATATCATGTAGATAAGGTTAACAGTATTAATAATGTAAAACAATTTTATTAATAATTGAGATTTAAATAAAAATAAAATCATTGAGATTGTGATGTCAATAACAAAGGGAATTGTGACTTGAGTAGTGATATAGTTTCGGTTACAGACAGAAAAACACACAATCTCCATTATAATAAGATGTCATATCATCATAATGCACAAATAGTTTGAATATATACCTATTGAAAATTATGATGCACCAATTATTTAATTCCAAAACTTTCACATTTTCTTCCAGTCAGTTAACTTTGACCCCCCTATCTTTGGAGTATAACATATATATATTGGGTATTTAAGGCTGACTCAAGTTTTAAGAGGAATTACGGGGTTCGTAGGGAACTCTTAATTCTCCCGGTAATCGGCAATTATTCGGATGAAAGAAGACAAATAACACAAATGGAAATTATACACATGTATTAAACAAAGATACAACATTTGCTGCAAATTTGTTGGCTTTGCTACAAGACTTATCTTGAGAGGTGAAATTAACAGTTCGTTGGTGAGTTAGTGCTAGAAAGGGATTCTACTCCCTGTCGTTTTGGAATGCTATTGAGACGCGTCCATCCTAGTCAGTTCTCGTCAAATAAGTGATGGGGTTTGGTTTTGCCGCCAACATCGTATGTTGGCGATTCACCCCCTAGTGGCAGGGGAAGATAATTCTACTATCAGTTTTCCGATAGTTTTTGTATAAATAAAAATAGAAAAGTCTGAAGATATGATTTTTTTTTTAATTGACAGGAAAGTGATGCAGAAAAAATGCTAAAAATTGAAAACTCAAACTTTAAAATTTTTTTTCAGATTTTTCCATTATTCTGATGTACATGGAATATAATGTTTTTGATTATCAGAAAAATGATTCTATATCTATTATTCTTTCTTCATAAACAGGAGTGTGGGAGTGTGGCTCCATTTTAAAATGAGATTTGAATTAATGTTCTTTTGTATCCCACAAATTTTAACAGGTAATTAAATAAATATTTTTTTTACTGATCTAAAAATATAAATTTAATGCTAGAAATTGAACAGCAATAATTTTAAATGAATTTTATTTATTAATTAAGTATAAAAACATGTTGCATGAGAAATACTATGGATGGAGCTAACAGAAATATTTATTTTAAAGAATTTCGATTTGTTTCCATTGACTTTTGGATTCCACTTGTTTCGTCTAAAAGAGTCAGTTTGAGTTAACACTTCAACATTTGTATGTGGTTGATTATTTCAAAGAAACAATTCAGAAACTTAAAAGAAAGTCAACTTCATTTTGGTGCCGTTATAGTATGTGGCCTACTTTTTTTGATTCTGTTATAGTATGCAGCCTATCTGGTTTGAATGTGTCCTACCTCAGTAAGAGTATATTTATAGATATAAGTGTTGTAAAGATAAGTAACCCTCACGTATGCAAATGAGATGCGTATAAAGGAACAACAGAGGATTAGCTCAGAGTGATGCGAGTTGATCTCCAGCCACGAACATTGTTTCGTATTCTCAGATTGCAAACACACGTGCGACAACTTTTCAAGATAAGTAATCTTACCAAGAGACTTTTTTACCTTGTCGGCCGGAAGCTGTTTTATTTTGTTATTTGTATTATTTGTAATAAATTATTATTACAACCACTCAATCTTCTCGTTTATGTATTTCCAATACATAACAATAAGATGTAGGCAATTTATTGAAACTAATCATTTTTCACATATATTCAATTTCAAGAAATGCAATTCAGTCATAAGTTGTATATAGTAATTAAGAATAATTAAAAAAAAAATCCATGAATCAGAGATCTATTTAATTCTAGAATATTCTAAAATTCTGAAATAGGGTTAGGGTTAAGGATTAGGGTTAGGGGTTAGGGTTAAGGATTAGGGTTAGGGGTTAGGGTTAGCAGTTATTATTATAACCGTATAATATGCTTTTTATGGTAGGCCACATACTATAAGAGAGACAGGATTTCGTAGGCCACATTCAAAAGGTAGGCCACATACTATAATGGTACTTTCATTTCTTTATTAGTATTTTTAAATTCAAACATTCATTATAATTTAGAATGAATTAATTTTTACATCTACTAAATATATTCGTGCTCTGTATCCAGTAGTTTCAACTTCTGGACCGGTAAGTGAATAAAATCACGTGATCCCACTGCATGAGCTTCGGTTTGTGTGTGGTTTCCTACGTTAAAAAGTCCCTGTGTGTCACACTTGTGAAAAGGTCAAGAAAATACTTACAATTCAAGGGGAATAACTCTAAATCTACAAATATAACTTGATTTCAATTATCTCCCCTGAATAGCGTTAAACTAAAAATAAAATATTGAATAAAATTTGTCAATCATTTTTAAGGATGTATTTAAACTTTTCTAATGAATTTCAAGGTACTTGTACAGAATATCCCACAAAATAAATTCACATTAATTGTTTTAATGTACGAGAAAATAATAATGTAATGTAACTTCAGGGGTACGAGAAATATATAGTCTACCGAGACTGCAATGCCGATGAATGTAAATACATAATTCCTCATCTAACAGCAAATGGACGAAGATGGGCAATCTGAACATTAGCTACATAAATAAGAGTAACCTCCCCTCGTTTGTTTCACTTTGAGGAAGCTGTATGTTTTGATCGGCCATTTTCATTTCACCGTAAATCTACACTGAAAACACGAATTTGTTCGAATCAATACAACTGCATGTTTTAACACGAAAATATCATAAAATGTGTTCTTAATTGTGCTTGCACATTATTTGAAATGAACTTAATTGTTATTATTATGATGCCTCACACAATAGTATATTGAGAGAAATAGGCATGTATATGTAATAATACCTAAAAAAAAACAAACAAACCTTTTGGAAATCTTTAATAAACAAGTTAGAAAAGAATACCAAAACAAAAAAGGCAATATACAGTACGGGTTCTAAGGGAGGTAAGAATTACATGAGTTCCAAAACAAGGGAAGTAATTCATATGATAGTATGTAAATCATTTACTTTAAAATTCGCAGAGGTGAGAAACTTACAGTTACCAAGCTTTGTCGACTTTATGTCTTCACAAACTTAATTTAGAAATGTATATGCTCTATTATTGATATTGAGCACTCTTTATTTATAAATATAATATATAAATAATATTTATAATTATAGTATATAAATAATAGAAAACTATTGTCTGTATTTTTGAGATGAGGCTTGATGTGAATAATTTTGATGTTTCAGACTATAATTTTAATGTCTAAAAACACTTCACATTCTTTCCTTTATTTATTGTTAATAAAGTTGTTACATTTATCAAAATTGTAAATTGTAATTTTATTCAGAGGTATAATGGTCATAGTCATAGGAAATGGACACAGTGACCCGAGTTCAAATCCTGGACAAGACTGTTTGCATTTCACATAGCATTAATACCAGTAGGAAAGGTATAATCAGGAAATAGAAAATTCGATGGGTTGGACAGCCGGATCTCTCCACTGAAAAAGATGTTCTCCCAGCTGCCAAAGTCCCCTGACGAAATCCTTGCTGCCTGCAACAATCTCCTCTTACTCGTCGTACATCAGTGCCCTCATCGGCAAGATCATAATGCAACTGATTCAGTGTGGTAAGGCAGACCTTAAATAATCATTCATTGCCTTGACTAAAATCCCACATCTGGGTCAAATGTGCAGTGTAGGAATTTGCATACAAGGTAGTCCAACATCAAGCTGTGACTCCCGATCAGGGGGATGCGAGTTCAATCTCCCAAATCGCCCACTACACTCCCCACTGATCTCATTTTGCATGCCAGACATATCTGTGCTCGCTTTGAGCTACCATGTGCATAATTTCTCTCGCCACAGGATCCAACCATTCTTCCTCCAGCAATAAGGAATTAGTAGGGCAGACTGGGCTCTTTAATTTTTATATGGCAACCAGTCTAGAAGGAGGTATAACAGGGTGTTAAGTTCGAGAAATGAACACTGGTATTCAGGTTTCCTCTTGGTAGCACAAACGGGTAACTCAGTGAGCGTCGAAGTAGTAAGTCGGTCGTTACAGTCATGCACAGTAACAGTGCTAGCATGTTTCTCCTCACAGAAAAATCCGTCTCCTTTTATTTACCATGGAACCATTGCTCAATTTGCATACATGACCTTGGCCCGGTGTCGTGACTGCCTGTCTTTGTAATCAAATGGATCAGAGTTTGTGTTGGACTAGACACCACCTGTATAGCACGCCACCCATTTTCTTTTTGAATGATGATGACGGGCGGACTCATGGAGATAGCTGGCTGTTTGCCATGCCGGTCATTTCCCCTACAGGAGGAAAATACTAAAGTCAAACTTGTTAAACTTTGCTTAAAAATTTACCTCCTTCTGCATCCTGCTTGGAGGGGTTGGGTAAATATATATGAATTCCTTTTTTATTTATTAAATGAATGTAAAAGTTAATTATCTTCATGTTGCCTAACCAATGTTAAAGAGCCCAGTCTGCTCTACTATTTATCCATAGCTGGAGGGAGAATAGTTGGATTCATACCTTTCTCAAAGGTCTTAACCAAAGTTTTGCAACCAGTGTGCCGCAGCACACTCGTGTACCATGAAGCTTTTGTAGATGTGCTGTGAGTGTTGAGGATGGTTGATATTCTATTACTTGAATATTTTTTGTTTTAATTAAATATTTTTTGTACTCTTAGAATAGAGCTTTTCAACTCTGTCATAGAAACAGGTCTTTTTACTTTTACATGATTAATTTTTTATGAAAATTTATATTTTTACTCTATTTAATATTTTTTTTATTTTACTTTAACATTTAAATATTTTACTTTAACATATTTTTTTGTTTTATTATTTTAATGTTTTTGTACACTGGTTTATAAACTTTGTCTTAGAAACTGTTATTTCTACTTAAGTAATTTCTTTGTGAAAATTTATACCTTTTATTCCATTATATACTGATGATGTACCTTGATCAATTTATTGCCCAGCTCACTGTGCCGTGAGATGAAAAAGGTTGAAAAACTCTGGTCTTAATGCTATGTGAAATGCAAACAGCCTTGTCCAGTATTAAAATCTTGCTGTGTCCATTTCCTATGATGGTAACCATTATATCACACACCTCCACAAAAATATGGAATACTTCACGAATTTGCATGTCATCCTTGCATTGGGGCCATGCTAATCTTCTCTGTATTGTTCTAATTTTAGTATTTATATATATTTACCAACCCTTCCACACGAGAAGGATGCAACACGATTATTTCTTATAACTCCAACCTAAAAAAGGGGAACCATTCTGAATGAATTTTATCTGCTAATTAAAGTCATCGGGGCGGCCTAAAGTCGATATCAGCCAGTCAGCAATGGAGTCTATCCCCTTTTCAATAGTGCTAGACCAAGGAGATTGTTTTTAGCATCTGAGGTAGAGCGCCACAACTACCATCAGCCCCTTACTTTACCGCACAGATCCCTGTGCTACTCATACGCTGAGTTGGCGAGGACCTGTATCGAACTAGGAACCTTGTGGCTTCTAGCCAAATGCTCTACCAACTGAGGTAACCCCTCCCCATTATTTTCCAATTAAACTAACCTTAAACCCTAACCCTAACACTGTCTTCTTTTATCCTAGTAGATCAATAAATAAACAAATAATTTATAAAATTCATTCAGAGTGGTTCCCCCTTTTTTAGGTTGGAGTTATAGGAAATAACCTGCAACACAATGTCAATTTCTTAAGCAAAGTTTAACAGATTTGAATTCAGAGTTTTCCTTCTCCTAGACTGGTTACCTAGTCTTACTTAAAGTGTACTGTCTACCCAGCTATTTACCCATAGCTGTAGGGAGAATTGGATTCATACCTTTCCCAAGTGTATTAGCACCACGTGAAATGCAAACAGCTTCACCAAGGAATTGAACTTGGGTCAACAAGTCCATTTACTATGACTCTGACCATGCACCTTTAGTATATATACTGATAAAGTGAGTACATAAGCCATGATATGTCTTATATATGTTTGAATATGTATGGAGGGGGGATATCTTATATATATATAAGGGTGCAAAAGTAGATATACAGTTATAAAAAAGAGGAATCACATACATTACTCATTGTATTTATTATATAAACTAACAAATGTTACATATACATGTAATAAGAAGCACATGTAGTAAGAAGCTCTAATCCCTCAGGTACTCAAATTGCCTTCAGAGTTCACACACTCCTTTAACCGAGAAGAGACACTCATGCACACTCTGGAACAAGGGTTTTTATCAGCATCAATTTGGTTAAATTGCAAATTTACCTGAAGTGAATAAAAGGAAACGCATTTTTATTACTTAAGATATGTCACTTTCACTTTCACTTCAGTATAATATGACACTAATTTCACTGATGTGACAATACTGTATACCTACTTTTGCACCACCCTATATATATATATATATATATATATATATATATATATATAAGTATATTTTGTCAGCAATTTTTCTTTTAAACGTGCTCCGTTGAATTCAACTGAAAATTCTGGTCTGACAAGCTTTTCTTCAATCCTTTCTAATTTTCTGTCCATCTTTTTAGTATCCGGGTGGAATTGTTATATGAATCCAGTATATATATTATATATATATATATATATACTGGATTCATATAACAATTCCACCCGGATACTAAAAAGATGGACAGAAATATATATATATATATTATTATTTTATATTTTTCTTGAAGGCAATTACAATGCGTATATCAAACAAAATTCGATAATTATAGAGAATAATCATGACAAGCGAAGTCGGAAATGACCAGCATTCCAAACAGCCAGCTATCTTCAATGAGTCAACCTGTCTTCATCATTAAATCTTAAAGCGATTTAAGATCTAAAGCGATTTAAGAGAGGGACTTTTAATTTTAAAAACTTTAAAAGTTTTATATTCCTGTTGGTATTGTTGATGGCCCCAAATTTTTCTAACTGAATTAAAACAATTTTTATTTTTAATCTCTTAAGACTTTAACTGCTGTCAGATTACGTTTTTAAGGGCACAAATACCTCCTGACTGAAATGCAATAGAAAGTGGGAGTGAGGAAAAAAAGGATCTTGTCTCCCCCTTGAATAGATTGCACCCTAATTGTATTTTCATATCCACTCCCTCTTTAAAACAAAAAAAAAAAATAAAGATGCTTCCGAGATCCAAGCACTTATATTTTCTAGAACTGTTTTACTCTTGTGTCTATTACTGTACTAAATTATTAAAAAAATATTTATTATGGATTAAAAAAAACAAAAAACAAGCATTTGTCACTTATTTATTGGTCCAGTATCGACAATCCCTGTCCTAAAAGAATTCTCTCTTTCTCTCTCTCCTTTCCATCTTTGTCCAAGTCACTCCTATCTCTTAAATCGCTCTTAAATCTTAAATCTTCATCGTTCAAAAAGACAATGAGTGGTATGCAGCATATGCAGGCAGCGTCTAGTCTGACACGAATAGAAGTCCTAACAGCAGGTAGCTACATGTTATGGTGAGAAGGAATAGGTAACTTGCAGATAGGCCCTTCTCAGATCAATCAGCGCCATTTCCGCCGCTTGCTGCCTCCACTAGTGCAACTTCTGGGCACGTACGTCAGAATAATGTTACCAATTCCCTCGCACCGTAACATGTTCTTACCTACTGTTAGCACTTCCGTTTGTATCGGACTAGCTACTGCCTGCATATGCTGCACACCACTTGTCTTTTTGAACGATGAAGACAGGCTGACTCATCAAAGATAGCTGGCTGTTCGCCATGCCAGTCATTTACACTACACAGATAAAGCCTAGACGAATTTTAGGAAGTATGGAAATTTTGAAGGATGCAGTGTCTTGGCAGCTAACAACTGATGCAGGTAATTTGTTCCATATTTCAATAACTGAGTGTGAAAAAAACGTTTCTGAAAGTCATAGGAGCTGTGCTGTTTTCTGACTTTGTAGGCATGTCCATGTGTGTTAAAACACATGGAACTCAAAAAGGTGCTCAGCATTGCTGTTGGCAAGATGATCTATTTAAAATAGTATCTTCATCTTGGTTGTTATTGTCTCAATAATTTGTCTGTTATTGAGATTAAGGTATTTGCCTCTCATCCCACTAATGAGGACATGACACAAAGACATTTTTATGTGGGCTTACCCACGTGTCGAGATTGGTGGTAGGTGCAAAAAATGGGTTGATCCCATTGGCATTTGTTCTTAAGTGGGTGCCTTAGGCACTGGGCAATAAACCCAGCCCTGCCCCTTTAAATCAAGGAGGCAGGTGTTACCTGGGAAGATATCCGCCTGGGATCAACGCTGTTAATTTACATTAACAAACACAGGCCCTAAAGAGCCCATGTTATTAATGTTTTAATGCTTTATGTATTGAGGGTTTTTTTTGTTGTTTTTTTTATGGCATATCAAACTTGGTGGGTTATTTAATGCCAACAAAGTTGTGAAATAAATTCATTCTTAATGCATAATACAATTTTGTTTATCAACTCATGTTTTTCTATTTAACCCATAGATGGGACCCTAACAGGTACTACCACTCCGGGCCAGAGTGGACCAGGGAGCAATGGTGATGAAGGGGTGCTCCCCATTCCCCAAACCTCCAAAACTGGAACCTCACCATCAGATAGAGTTTAACGTCATTCCCAGGACATGTAGACCCACAGCCACCGCCTTCTAGCACCCATATGATAAAAAGGGATTGGGGCTTGCCATAAGGGCTGAAAAGTATCCTATTTCTTGTAATTTTTGAGATGAAGCTTGATAATTAGTATTATTTGGATTATTTGAACTATCATCCTCATTTTCATTGTTATCTGTACAAGAAGGTTCCCGAGTCTGAGAAAGTTCCAGAGAAATACCTGAAAAGTATCCCTTTTAAAAAAATAAAACCCTACATCAGGCATGTCCAAAGTCTGACCTGCGAGCCAATTATGACCCATGATTAGATTTCTTATGGCCCACACCTTCGGTCTTTTAATGTATTATTTACTAGAAGTGACTACCAGGCATCACCTGGGTAGAAGGGTGGGGGAAGGTTATCTCGAAGATCTATTATTGTTAAATCGCGAGTTGTTAAAAGATTTTTAAAAAAAGACCTTGTGTTGATCCAGACACTCTGAAAAGAAAAATTAATGTCTCATATTCAAAATACTAATGCAAAAAAAAAAAAAAAAATCCATGCTGTTATTTAAATTTTATTTTTTGATTATCTTCACAAATATAGATTAAATCTTCATTATTTTTGTTCAAAAAGCAAGATCTGGTGATAGTGAATGTGTATATATATTTAATTTGTTGTTAATTGTTTTATTTTCATAGTTTCCTCCGGACATACATACACACAAACTGTCCTTTTATATATGTATAGATGGCCTGTTAGAGCAGTGTCAAACTGTGATCTGGACCAGAATATGTAAAATTGCTAGACAAGTTGAAAACATCCCACTTTTTGCTTTCTTTCCAGTTAATTTGTAAATATAAACAATGTTTTTTTTAAAGATTTTTACTTCTGACAAATTTAATAATTTTAACAAAATCCTTTTTGTGCATCAGTACATATCACATAAATGCGTCCTGGACTCCTGCCCTAAAAAAAACGCTAAGCGGTGACCACTGAAAATCCAACCCATGCTGCTATTGAACTGTCGAGCTGTTTGAAGGCATTTTTCCTGAAAAGTTAATGCGATATGAAAGCGGGTAAAATATCACTTTCATATCACATTATCTTTTGGGGAAAAATACCTTCAAACAGCTCAGGTGTTCAATAATAGCATGGGTTGGATTTTTCAGCAGGCAGTGCTTAGCATTTTTTAAGGCAGGAGGCCAGGATGCAGTTATGCACCCTTGTGTGTTTACAATGGCACTCTTAGCAGATCTTAGATTTCCGGAACAGCCCCTGATAATATCTTGGAAATCTTCAAAGTGTATATTTATATGTAGTTTTGTTGTTAAAAAACATCAGAAAGAACCACTGGCACTCAAGCATCTTCACTTTATCAAATTTGGCCGTATTTGTAAAAAAAGTTTGGACACTCCTGCCCTACCAGTGACAGTAATGTTTTTGTTTTTTTCTTTTACAAAAAAGATTTATAAAATCAGTCAGTTTCACTTTGTTTTTAACTTTAATTTAAATTATTTTTAAATTGATTTTTTTTAGATTATAATTTATTTTTTATTTATTTATTTTATTTATTTATTTTATTTTATTAAAAAAAAAAGAATTTATTCATTGCTCAAATTATTGCATACCTAATTTTAAAGATTAATTAAACTCAAAACTGATTTTTATTTTAGTAAACAATAACTGCTCATCTTATCTTGTTATATAAAAACATAACATTTCTGCCATTGTATCTTCCGGATTTCTTCAGGTGTACCTTGTCCATCTGAGCATAGCAATAAAGTCTGCAATAAAGGAGAAACATTTTTTCACACTCAGAATTGCGGAGGCATGCAATAAGCTGCCTGTGTCTGTTGTAGGCTGCCGAAACACTGAATCTTTCAAAGCCTCCATGCTTCCTGTAGTCCGCCGACACTATACCTGATGCCCCTCTCCACACACACGTGTACACATATATGCATATTACTACTGTAAACTGTTCATGTACCTGACACTAATACATTATTCTGTATACTTGACATGAGACTTTGATGAGTTGTGGTGCACCTGAGCACTGTACACAATAAATTTCATTATTATTATTATTATTTGTAAAATATCACAAAGCGAATCTGGAAAGGAGGCAGTCTAATAACATGCCAGGTCTACCCGTGAAACAGATATAATGTTTCTAAACCCGAAATCTGTAAGGATACTAGTATAACATCACCAATTGTCCTCCTTTGATGCATCTCGGGATGTTTTACAAGACTATTGTCAGAAAATCATTTTAAAGATAAATGCATCTTATATTCTGTCAAATATGGTAATTTCATATTTTAAAAGTAATTTAAAAAAAAAAATTTATTGCCACTCAAAATAAGATCATCAGGTTGTGTTGACAGCACGGATTCCCATGACTCCCTCGCCACCCGTCCCTATCAGTCATTACTCCTGGCAGATCTTTTGCACAGCATCCAGTGTCTGCATAGTGTTGATTGATGTAGATTTTTGCTGGTCAGCCTACACTGGTGTGTCCATGTGTAGGTATTGTGTGGACACCTACACATCACTTATAAATTTGTTCTTGCTTGTCCATCATGTTTTGTTCATCTTAGTTTGGTTTGGTTTAGTTTGACGGCATATCAACCTCAGTGTGACCCACTGAGGTTGATATGCCGTCAAACAACCTTGACCCACTGAGTTTAATGCCGATAAAGTTTTGAAATAAATCAATTCTTAATGGATAATACAATTTTGTTTATCAACTCATGTTTTTCTATTTAACCCATAGATGGGACTTGTTTATCTTACTTGGAGGGTTTGAGTGAGGCCTACGTAAAGATTAAGGCCAGATGGATCGAGTCTGACATCACTATGACATCATCATATCTAGTCCCAATTTTGTTTTCACCCAAACCGAGACCACACGCGTCTAACACCTCAAAGTTTTTTGCAAATAGTCAACGACTTTTTCTTGTAATTATTCAGTCAATTAATTTTATTTTAATTCATAAACAAAAATGCCTTTTAAGTGTGTTGTGCCTTTTTGTAATGGAAACTATAGAAATGGACCAAAAGTTAGTGTTTTTTCTTTCCCTTATGATAAAATTTTGTGCGATTGGCCTCGGTTTGAGACATAAGAGGTAAGCGGGCATTGCATAAAAAAGGAAAAAATTGAATTATTAAGGGAGATGGGTTATCTCCCTTAAAAATTTTAGTACCAACATTTTTCAGTTCCAGCTTTGAGAGAGAGAGAGAGAGAGAGAGAGAGAGAGAGAGAGAGAGAGAGAGAGAGAGAGAGAGAGAGAGAGCAAAACAAAAAGAAAACATGCATAATACTTCTAATAAAAAGTGTTTAATGGCATATCAATCTTTGTGGATTATTTAATGCCAAACCCATTCTTTCAGAAGAACAGCTGTAGCACCATCTAAACCATTATTGGATGGATGAGGGGATTCATACCTTTCACAAGAGTATTAATCTGAAAGTGAACATAACACGATGCAACTTACTACGATGTCACAGTCTGGGATGTTAGTCACTAAACCACAGAGACCTTCAAACCACCCAAAAATAGATAAATACAAGAATGAGTTAAAAGTAATGTCATTTTGTTTAGGACAGGTATAATTACCAACACAAGAGTATGTATCATACATCAAAATGAAGCTGGTCCTCTGTGGATCACATCCCTATATATCCATATAGTCACTATTTCTCTCAATAGCAATGTTTCCCCTTCAAAAGAGAGCATATATCCCTGCCCCGTAAAATTTGTCACTGAAATAATGTTTGCCACTCAAACCCTCTTTCATGGGGCTGAAGAGAGGCAAACATTATTCCAGTGCTGAGGAAGTGAAATCTGTAGTGAAGAAGTGGCTCAAAGAACAGTCAACAGAATTTTACTGGCAGGAATACATGCTTTCATTCAAAGGTGGAACATTGCTATTGAGAGAAATGGTGACTATATGGAGAAGTAGGCATGTGATTCACAGAGGACCAGCTTCATTTTGATGTATGATACATGTTCCCGTGTTGGTAATTATACCTGTCCTAAACAAAATGGCATTACTTTTTGACTCACCCTCATAAATAAAACAAGATATAATGGGCATCATCTGGAGGGTCAGGATCACTAACACAGCAGTTCTAGAGAGAGCTCAACTCCGCAGCTT
>CM042176.1:32584700-32614700 GCA_023376005.1 Doryteuthis pealeii
TGTATTGAGCACTTTAAAGATTTTAAGCTGTTTGTGACTGGAATTCTAATTGCACACCATCATTCATATATATATATATGTTGTGGAGTCCATGTATGCTTCTTTGTTGGTACATCTGATGAGTCTAATTTTCAGTATATATATATATATATATGTTATATATGTCTATGATATATATTTTCGGGGATTTAGAGCAAAGTGTAAGTAAATTCAAAAAATATATGTTATAGACATATATAACACACACATATATACAGGGTGCAGCATAAGTAATGCCCTTTTAAATTTAAAGGTAGATGGATAGGATGAAGAGGACCAATTGAATGGCCATCACGTTCACCAGACCTAACACCACCGGACTTTTTTTTGTGGGGTGTATTGAAAGATCAGGTTTACAATCTTAAGCTGAAAACAATTCCAGAATTAAAGAATGCAATTTCAGATAAATTTCATGAAATTACCATTGAAATGTGTCAAAAAGTTTGTAAAAGTGTTGCTGGTAGAGTTCAGAATTGTATGGAACATGAACATGAAGGAGAACATTTTGAACATCTCAAATAAATGACTAAATTCTAAAACTTTATATCTTTCGTAACTTTTTTTCTTCTTAAATTTGGTTTGATTTCATTTGTATTGAACATTATTAAACCAAATAAGCATTATAACAATTTTGTTAATATATTATATTAATCAATTAACCTGTGGCAATACATTCATGTTTGAAAAAATAAAGGATAATCAAAAAGGCTTTAATTTTGTTCCACTTAAACAAAGGGCCTTACTTATGCTGTACCCTGAATATATACTGATATAATATATACACTGAAAATTAAACTCATCATATATATATATATATATACACTCACATGCATATGTACATCATTAAGTCTGTGACCTAATAATAAATAAAGCATTCATTTTACATAAATATTTATTTTTCAACAAACTCCTTTGTTAATGCTCTTAATCCAATGCTTTTCTATTAATCACTTTAATCAAACATACTCTGGGAATTTTCAATCAAATATTTACTAATAATTACATGTCAAGTAATAAGTACTGATCCATACATACACGTACTTATATATAAGTGTGTATGCACACACACACACTCACATATATATGTGATATTTAAGGAAAATGGAATTAAATCCGATGGTAGGTAAGTATAAAAATATGAAAAAGAAATATTCAGAAGATGTATTTACTTATGAATAGTTTTGTTGACATTCAAGCATCTTTTAAAAAAAAAATTTTTTTAATATATTTAGGGCAACATTATGAAGTGATGTTATGAAGCTCCATCCAGAACAGTTATTTTCAAATTAAAATTTTCATAGCTTTTCTGGATGGAGATTCATTGCTTTGTAATATTACCCTGAAGATGGTTTGATATCTAAAAGACTGAAATGCGAACGTCAGCAAAACTATTCATTTATAAATAAATTGGTCTCCTGAATTTTTTTTCCATATTTTTATACTTATATATATATATATATATATATATATATATATATGAGGATATCTTGGACTTAGAGATGCATCCTTGTATACTATGTGTATGGGTGTATGGGTGTGGTGTACACATTTCAATTTTAATCAATGATGTCTGTTTTTAATAATTAAAAAGTCAACATTTCACTGATACAATTTTATTTGTTTATTTTAACTTCATCTTTTCTAGTAAATTTGTATTTTTTCAAACTCCTTTTTTAACAGGAGGATAGACAGGTAGAAAGAGATGAAACCCAAAAGTTATATGTATGCAATGCATGTGAATGCGTATGTAAATGTATGTATATGCGTGTACTCTTTTTCTCTCGCCCAACATTATGGGAGAGGGATTCTTTTTTTTTTTGTTCATTGTTAGTGAATTCTAAAAAGATAAACATTTTTTTATTTTTTTTTTTTTTTTTTTTTTTTTTACCAATCCTCATATTTAAACTTTTTTTCCCTTTTCTACAGAAAAAGAAAAATGACATTTTTTTTGTTTTTTTTGAATGTTTAAAACACATTCCTAAAGTTTTTGTTTTTTTTGTTTTTTTTATCCATCACAAAAATCTAGAAATAGATTTGGTGTATGCAACCAAAAAGAGTCTGATGTTTACACATCAATGATGGGGGGGATTTGAAATTAAGAATTAGAGAACAGGTAAAAGAAGGCTGAAAATAGGAAAACGAATTTAGGAAAACGAATTTAACAAAAAGAAAAAAAAAAAAAAAAAAAAGAAGGTATTTAGAAGGATGCGATACACAGATGAAGAGAGTGAAGTCTTTTGACGACAAAAAAAAAAAAAAAAAAAAATCAAGTTCTTTGGGTTATTTTGTTCTCTCTTCAAAATGGGAGTAAGATGTCGGAAAAAGAAAAAAAAAATTGTATCAACTTGTCTGTTTTTTTTTTTTTTTTTTTCCTTTTTTTTGTTTTTTTTTTTTAAATTTGAAAAAAAATTTTTTTTCCAATATATATATAATTTTCTCTTTCAAAACCATATCTCTAGAATGGGATACTGAAGACTGAATTCGAGGAATGAATGGCAGGAACAAAAAAAAAAATTAAAAAAAAAAATTTCTTTCATTCAGTCTATCAGTCGTCTTTCATTTTTTTATTTTTTTTATTTTTTAAATTTTCTTTATTTTTTTGTTGTTTTTTTTCTTCTTTTCTTCATTTTTTTTTCTCGCTGAATGAGCATTGGGGAGTGAGGAATATATTATTCATCCATTGATTTTTCTTCTTTTTTTCTTTTCTTCCTTCCTTGAAGGAAAAAAAAAAATAAATCGTTTCCCTTCAAATTCTTGTGTATAGATAAATTTTTCTTCTTCGTTTCATTGATTTATCAATATAGTTTTTGTAGTTTTTTTTTTCGTGTTAATTAACTTTTTGCCGCCAGGGGTAGATACGCTTCAAGTCCATTATACGTACCCAGATGGTCGTATAACACATAACGTAAAGTAGAAGCAGAAGCATGAATGTGAACATGATGGTGCGACTACGACAGGCCTTCAGATTACCAACCAGACCGCCATTGTGCGAATATTGCACAAGAACGCCTCCTAGAAGAGCAGCCACAATGAAAACAGCAACAAATGTTAGGCCGTCAGCCTCAACCTGAAATTAAAAAGAAACATTGATAAATAACAAGATATATAGAAATATACGAGTAATAGTCAAAAAGTAATGCCATTTTGTTTGTGACAGGTATAATTACTAACACAGGAACATGTATCATACATCAAAATGAAGCTGATCCACTGTGGATCACATCCCTACTTCTCCACAGTCACCGTTTCTCAAAATAGCAATGTTCCACCTTTGAATGAGAGCATGTATCACTGCCCTGTAAAATTCTGTTGACTGTTCTTTGAGCCACTTCTTTACTACAGATTTCACTTCCTTGTCACTGGAATAATATTTGCCTCTCAAACCCTCTTTCATGAGGCTGAAAAGATGATAGTCTGAAGGCGCTAAATCTGGTGAGTATGGTGGATGTGGTAAAGTTGTCCACCCGAATGAGGCGATTTTCTTCCTTGTCCTGATGCTTGTGTGTGGTCAAGCATTGTCATGCAAAAGGACATTGTAGATTGGCAAATTGGGTCTTACTAGTCAGATTCTTGCTCTGAGCCTCATTAAGGTCTCAATGAAGGTCTTAATTTTATAAAAAACTTCATATTAAATAAAGAAAATGGCATCACTTTTTGACTCACCCTCATACATTAACAAAAATAAAACAAAATATATAGATTTGTCTGAATTTTTAAGATGAGGCTGGATAAGTTGTATTATTTTGATTTTTTTGACTGTTGTCCTCATTTTTATTGTTATATAAACAACGTTTCAGCCGACATGCTCTTCGGCCTTCTTCAGGTGTTTTGAAAACCTTTTCGAACTCTGGAGCCTCCATGGAACTTTAAACCAAACCCTTTATTTAATCCATTGGTGTAGATTGTTCTCATTCTGTTAACAATAACCGGATATAAAAGTAAAGTCGTCGGGGTGGCCTAAAGTTAGTATCAGCCAATCAGCGAGGGAGTCTATCCCCCTTTCCCTAGTGCTTGACCAAGGAGATTGTTTTTGCATCTGAGGTGGAGCGTCACACCCACCATCAGCTCCTTACTTTACTGCACAGATCCCTATGCTACTCATACGCTGAGTTGGCGAGGGCCAGTATTGAACTTGGAACCTTGTGGTTTCTAGCCAAATGCCCTACCGACTGAGCTATGGGTCGGGTTAACTGGATATAAGGGTTGAGTTAATACAGTTCTAAGTGACAATCATCAGTAGGTCGCAGGTTCAATCCTGACCACAGGTGAAAATAACCTAGAATATTTAACATAGCTAAACACTTGTATCCAGTCATGTTTAGCAGAATGAAGACAATATACAAAAACTGATTAAATAAAGCAGAATCTTTTTTTTCTGTTTGAATGTGCATGAACGCAATAACTTAAAATGGAGATTTTTTTTTAATGAAGACGATCTATCCCAATGGATTAAATAAAAGGCTTGGTTCAAAGTTCCATGAAGGCTGTTGATTACGACGAAAAACACCTGAAGAAGGCCAGAGGGTATGTTGGCCGAAATACTGTGTATACAAAAATAAAAATGAGGAATTTAGATAATACAAAATATATAGAAATAGAAATTAAATACAGTGGTACCATGACTTAAAAGTCTAATTCATTTTGCTTGTAACTCAATTTATAGCAAATCAATTTTCCGCACTGAACTAAACTGAAATGCCATTAATCTGTAGTTGTTGGGCTATTATCTCATGCAGAAGAAACAACGAAGTCAGATTAAAATACATAACTTGTATTAAAGTAAAGTTGCAAAATGTAGTACATGATACTGGGCAAAGTCCTCTTCATTTGTCCTTGTTTTAAAAGTTCATATTTTGTCTTATTTCACTTCCCGATTATGGAGCTAACTTGTTTGCATGACGATTACTTGTCTGTCATCCTCTAACTGAATTCTCCTCCTTCCTAGAATTCCCGCTTCTTATTTTGGCACTCGATTTTGAATTCCAGCATCTTCAGTTCCGTTATTACATTTTTAGAATATTTGCTCCCCCTTTCTTGAACAATCGGCAACCATCATTTTATTAACCATCACAAATCCATTCCAACCCACCCAAAACACCCTATTTTTCTATTAGTTTTTTTTTAAATAAGAAAAATAGCACTATTGTATAAAAACATAATTCATTACATTCTGTTTTATATGCTGTAATATACTATTTCTCTGAATAATACATGCTGTAATATGTTTTAATGTTTATGTTTTTATAAATAATAATTTATAAGTCCCCAACACTTTTACTTATCATACGAGAACTGACCAAGATGGACACGTCTCTACAGCACTCTACAACCACAGTAAGTAGATTCCCTTTCTAGCGCTAATTTACCTACGAACTGTAATTTCACCTCTCAGATAAGTCTGGTAGCAAATGCCATCAAAATTTGCAACAATATTTTTTGTACCCTTTGTCAATATATGTGTTTAATTTCCATTGTGTTTGTCTTCTTTCGTCCGAATAATTGCCTAACACTGGGAGAAGAAGAGCTCCCTACGAGACCGTAATTCCTCTTAATAGTCAATGAATTATGTATGTACTGGAGTAAGAATATTTTTGAATAAGATTTCATTAGATTTAAAATCAGAGGGAGTTAAGTTGAAATTTCCATAACAGTTAGGGTTATGATTGATTCATGATGATCCTGACTTAACTCCTCTGGATGCGCACAATTACAGGTGTGAGAAGTTTAGTTTAGATGCGACTAGACATTTGATGAGAGTGGATGTCTCTAACAGTCGCACTCACTACGCAGTTGAATATGGGTTGGTTTGTTTTAAATAAAGAAAAACAACAAGTCTTGTTAAGTTATTAAAACAAGAAATGACTAGCCTGAAGAAACCAACATGAAGAAGCAATGTTGGATATTGTACAAACGGAAATATGAATTTCCAGTTAAATCAAACAAAGCGAAGAAAAGACGACAAAAATGACAAAGGACTTTTTTCCCCGGTAAAGCGAACAAAAGAAGGATAGGTAACAATAAGTTCGGAAATAGTTATCAGATCAAAAGATAAAGATGCGTAGGCGGTTGTCAATACAAAAGCCAGAGGGTCGAGCCGACAGTAGTGAGACAGACAGAAGACACGAACAGGGAACACGGTCAGCCACAGGCTGCGAGGCGTCACCTAGCCACCCCACCTCACTATCGCCACCATCCCAACAGTAGGGCCAGTCATCGTCAACCCTCGGTCAAGTCATTGTCAATGCCCGCCGCCTACCACATACAGCCGAGAAGAAATAAAGTCAAAATTCCTACTATACCATGTGTTGTAGATTTCATTAAGCGACCACTACATATATCGTCTAGGGTTAGTGACAATACCCGCTACAAGTGCAGATACACGATTTAGCAGCGTGAGTTTGAAGAAGCCGCTATATAACATATACGATTTGGTACCGTGAAAACCCCAGTATGCAACAGCAACCCACAGGATCAGCCCAAGAAATAAACCCAGAAGAATATGGCGGCCGACGAATTAGCAGCAGTTAACCAGTGGCCGAATTAACAAATAAGAGCCCTCAGCCCATCTTTCCTTTGTCTCTCTCTTCGCATTATATACCGAGATGTAGGTATATAACACAAACTTTGATTTTGCACCCTGAATAACATTACTTAACATACTATCCAAGAATAGAATTTGTGTTATTTCTTAATAGTTTATGTTGTAAAAGTATAAAAAATGGCCTTTATTCCTTATATGCCTTGGATAACACAATGTAACAACTTTTTAGTAGTTTAATGTCGCCCCCCTTTTTTTTCATATCCCATCTGACAATTAGGATACCTTTGTTATTAAATAGTGTCATAAAATGGATATTGTGTATTTCATAAGGATAATAATTCAATGAATGTTAACACTTTAAAATAAAGACATTTGATTAAAATAAGAAACTATATACACATTTTGTAGATGAAAATTCACAAACACAAGAAAATGAAATAGAATTTTTTTTTTTTTTACTTACTGGCTTTGAACAACCTTCACACACTTGTTCTTGGACTATTGGTCTCTCATATTCCCGCATTCGCCCATGACGTGGGCAGAAATCGGGTCCATTGATTTGACCAACACGAAGTCCACGACTGAAATGTAAGAAAAAAAATGTATAAAATTGAAATTAGTTATCAAAATAGAAATATATATATATGTGTGTGTGTGTGTGAATGATATCATGATAGGATTCAACCAAAATTGAGAAATGAAAAGGTACATATAAAAATTTTGTCTATATATTTTTTACTTATACAGAGTATCATAAATAAATAGATATATTAATACCTTAGTTTTAAAAAAATTATTTCAGCACCTTTGCCTCTTCAGAGTGTGCTTTTCTAATAGATAAAGATTACACATTAGAACCATTTAAAATGATTTTTTTTTAGTGAAAAATCATTGACTTGAAGAGGTAAAGATGCTGAAATAAATTTATTTCTAATGAACTAAGGTATTCATTATATATATATATATATATATATATATATATATATATAAAAAAGATATGAAAACACCACAAAATGCTGTTAAAGGGAAAACATTTTATAACTTCGCTGATATTGAACAATATTTCGATTTTATGAAAATCGTCATCAGAGCTTGTCAATATCAGCGAAGTTATAAAATGTTTTCACTTTAACAGCATTTTGTGGTGTTTTCATATCTTTTTTATATATACTCATACCGTCAGAATCATTTCCTTTCTTTTCAAGTTTTGGATACCTCACACACATATATACATACACACATATATATATATATATATATATATATGTGTGTGTGTGTGTGTGTGTGTGTGTGTGAGGTATCCAAAACTTGGTAGCAAGGAATGATTCTATATGTGATTTCTAAGACACATTGAATTATTATTTTATGTTCCATGATGTATAAATACAGCGAATCTTTAAATTATTGATGATTATCCATCTGATGAGACTTAAATTGGGGAGCTTTCTTAAATCAACTTAGATTGGGGAGCTTCCTTAAATCAACTTGGATCAGGGAGCTTTGTTAAATCAACTTGGATCGGGGAGCTTTGTTAAATCAACTTAGATTTATAAAGGCCCCAATTTTGCTCAAAATAAATTTATCATGGAATAACGGTGTTGAGTTTTTCCTTCCTTTTAAAGATATGTGTGTGTGTGCTTGTATGTCTAAATATTTAAGTACTTCATAGTCATGCTCACATAATTTAAGTCTTTGCAAAGTACTGAAGGGGAGATAACTGTGCTGAAGTATTAACTTATAATATCAGGAAAGATAACTTTGATAATCTCTCGAACCATTGGCCCAAATCTTAATTGATTTTGTTCACTCACCTGAGCATTCGACATCTGTGTTCATAAAGACGACGTCCTGCCTTATCAATATCTTTCACATCTTTACTGCTCCACAGTCGTTCGGCTGTGGCAGATGCAGCAGGCCTACAAATTAAGAAAAAAATAAAGAGAAAATTATATATTTGCTGACTGGCCAATAATATTATCTATCATTACTTGAACCTGTATGTTCATTTTATGATTTCCAAATGTATAAATTAATATATTAAAATAATAGAGTTAAAATGATATTAAAAGTCGACAGGGTGGCCTAATGTCTGTATCAGCTAGACAGCGAGGGAGTTTATCCCCTTTTCAATAGTGCTAGACAAAAGAGATTGTGGTAATTTATGAGGAAGACCGTCCCGGTCTCCTGCCTCAAAACTTGCTACCGGTGACTGCTGAAAAAACAACCCAGCTACAATTGAAGTCTGTAGCAGAAGCAGTGTCTCTTGAAAGAAAACAACCAACTTGGGGCGTTTTTTTTTCGACATTCAATTACATATAAAAAATCCAAAATGTTTATTTTTTTTTGGTATTTTCATTCTATTTTAATATATTTATTTCCAACAATCAATTACAAGAATAAAAACATCAAAATATTTAGATATTCTAGTTTATTTAAACTAAAAACAAGACATTAAACAAACATGAATAAAAGAAAATCTGAGTATTTAGATATTCTTTTATATTTTAATAAAAAAAACTATCTATGTCCATATCTATTTATCTATATATCAGTCTATTCAAAACTATCTATCTTTCTATTTATATCAATTTGTTCTTATCTGTGTTACTTTGTTTATATCTATCTATCCATCTATCTTTGTTCCTATCTATTTATCTGCTTTTCAGAAAAAGATACAAACTATTTTCGATTATGCCTTAATAAAATAATAAAAGGAAATAAAACGTTTTTATTGACACTGCTTTGGCTACGGACTTCAATTGTAGCTGGGGTTGGTTTTTTAGCAATCACTGGTAGCAAGTTTTGAGGCAGGAGACCGGGACGATCTTCCTCATAAATTACCGAGATTGTTTTTGCGTATGAGGTGAGTGCCATAGCTACCATCACCTCCTTACTTTACTGCACAGCTTCCTGTGCTATTCATACACTGAGTTGGCGAGGGTTGGTATTGAACCAGGAAGCAAGCAATTCCTAGGCAAGTAATCTACTGACCGAGTTAAACCGGCCCATAAAAATATCAAAATTATAAAATTAACATGATATTAGAAATTAAAAAAAATTAAGATAAAATATTTAGGTTATTACCTATAAATCTAACATGATAACTTGACTGATAAATTATTTATTTTCCCATTAAACTAACCCTAACCCCGTCTTCTTTTTTCCTAGTAGATCAATAAATAAATAAATAATTTATCAATCAAGAGTGGTTCCCCTTTGATCATGTTAGACTTATAGGAAATTATCAATATTTATTACCAGATGAATTAAAAAAAAAAAATTATGAGTATGCTAGATGGACCTATAAAAAAAATTGTGACCCAAGTATTGTATACATTTTTTCTTTTTAAAGAATTATAGATATTATCTTACCATAGTCTGGACATAATTTCTTCATTGTCAATATACTCAGCCCATAAGCAGGCTTCTCCTCCAAGAACATCTTTTTCTTCAAAATCATAACCTTAAAATGACAAACAAATAAAAATCAACATTTAGTCATTTATTCATCAGACAAATTTGTATTTTCAATATAATCAAAAAATTAAAAATTACAAATAATAATTAGATTAAATAAAATTCTATAACAGCTACTTAAAATAAAAATTCACGATATTTATTCATTTTAAAATTCAAATTGATTAATTATTATTATTATTATTATTATTTGAATAAATTTATTTATTATTTATTATTAAATTTATTATTTATTATTATTAAATTTAAAGAATTGGGAGTTGCGCCCCTTGAATCGTAAATGAATTAATGAAAACAGAAGCACATTTTTTGAAGCAGACGACCGATTTTCGCAGACGAAGAAATTTTATGAAAGAGGACACTAAAAATATATATATATTTTTAAAGAAAGGATCAATTTTCAGACAATCGGACCAGAGTAAAATGCCGAGACGTAAGTTGTTTTGCAGAAGAAATACAATTTTAATTTTTCTTTCCTCGGAGTGAAAAGAAAATATCTCTGGAATTTAATGTTTATTTTGTTGTTTCTTGTGTGTGTTTGAAAAATAGAGTCATATGCTATAAAATTGGGAACTGAGGTTTTTTTTCCTCCAAGAGAAGAAAATTGTATTTTTCTAAAACATTTACAGATTTTTTACTTTTATGTTTTTCTCGTCTGTTGAAATAAATTCTTTAATTAATAATTATTTCAATTTATACTGTCTTTTCTCAGGTTTTTAATACTTGTTTAAACTGAATGTTGTTTTTTAACTTGTACTCTTAAATATACTTAGATTATGTTCGTGTAGAAGCATGTCAATCTTTGTGGGTTATTTAATGCCAATACCACCCTCAAAGAAGAACAATAGTGGTAATATTTAACCCATACCTTAATATATTTTATTACATTAAAATTTAAATACTTGCACACGGAGGGTGCATATATTTCCTAGTATGTATAATGTAGCTATATCCAAAATGGGCCTAAAATGCGTTTTTGACAAAATGACTTTACCCCCCCCCTACAGAAAATAATTTACCAAAAATCAGGGAATTATCGGATTTTAATAAAATTTTCAGTGCTTATTTATCCATGAATAATCTTTATAATGCATTATTTATTTTATTTCAAAACTTTCTCATTTTTTTCAGGTCACTTAATTTTGACCCCCCCCCCCCTATGTTGGGGGCGTAACATTTTTTCGAGTTGGTCTTATAGTTTTCTAATTACGGTATAAATAAAGAGATAAAAGACCAAAGTTATGAATAGAAAAAAAAAAAAAAAAAAAAAATTATGGTGGCTTTTCTATGAGAAAATAAGTACCGAAAATCGAAAAATAAAATGTAAAAAAATAATAAATAACTAATTTTTTGGAGATTTCTTTTTTACTCATTTTGATTATTATTTAATTGGCTATTAATCTTATAAAAGAAAAAATTATACATCGATATTTGTTCTGCTTAAAAAGTGTGTGTGGGGGTACATTTTCAATCTAGTTTTTCTTCAAAAAGTATACTTTGATGTAATAAAATAAGGTTTGCATTAAATAGATATTTATTTCTAGAATCTAAAAATATAACATTTTAAACTTAACATCAGGCTTTTCATATTTTAAATCAATTTTATATATTAATTTTTCATAGTAAAAATACTAAATTAAAGTTTTGAAATAAAATAACTGATGCATTATAAAATTCATTAATTGATAAATCAATACTGAAAATTTCATTAAAATCGGATAATTACCTGATTTTTGGTAATTTTTTTCGCAATCGCGAATGTTATATTAAAATTGTAAACAAGCCAATAAAACCACTTAAAAAGAACCAAAAATGTGGTCGGCGAACAAAATCGACCAAAACAAATCGTTTTAAATATATTAAAAATAAATTGCTAATATAATGATATTTTTCTTTTTATAATGATGGTCATTATGTTACTACTTATTGTTTTAGACAAAAGTTTGACCTTAAATAATAGATTTAATTAATTTTAATTCGTTTTTAAAAACGTAGCAGACGATTTTTTTTGTATACCTAATATAATGGACATGACGAATTTATATATATATATATATATATATATATATATATATATATATATATATATATACGTCACAATGTTATTGACGTCACATTCACCATGAATAATTGATAAACATTATTAATACTGAACCATGTCTTACAAATGACATGCAATTTAGGCATTTCAATTCCTAGACAACAAAAAAATTAATACACTATTTACACTACAGTCTTGTTTTAAATACTTATCAAATATAATATAATATATATATATATATATATATATATGTAAGTTGAAAATGGAAGCAAATCCGACGGTATGTTGAAATGAAAAATAAAAGAAAGAAAATGCTGAATGGATAAATTAGAATTTATTTTATTTTACTGACACGTATTTCGGCCAGGAGTTTATCCATGTACATATATACTCCATTTATTATTATTTTAAATACAAAATAAAATAACAATAATAGAAAACTACAAAAAATTTTTTGTATTCAAGGAATAACGACTTTGTCAGAATAAATCCTTTAGTGTTTTTGGTGTTTACTCTGACAAAGGTTGTTATTCCTTGTATACAAAAATTTTTTGTTTGTAGTTTTCTTTTTTTTCTTTCAGCAGGGTGACATACGATGATGGAATTTAGGTCTGTTAAGTTTGATTTAACCCATTTTTCTATATAGTCTCGTTCTTTTTCAATGCACTTGGTCCAGCAGTTCACATGCTTGCGTATTCCCTCCAAAAAGAAAGTTTTTGATTGGTTGTACAACTATTTATGCACCACTTCTTTCAAATCTTCATTTATATACTGCACTTGTCCAGCCACTTTAAAACTTTCTATCCACTAATACACAGTTCTACACAGTAATGCATTGTCCTCATATTGTGCTAAAAACCTCCAATGAATTTCAGCCCTTGACAATCCTTCCAACCTGAAAAATCAGGTCACAACATTGGTGCATACTGCTCGTGGAACAACTATGTTTACACTGTAAAGACAGCAAGCAAAATGGCATGATCAGGATCAAACTTTAATCATGTGAACACAGCTGTGCGAGAACGCAGTGTGACAATAATATAGATATGTTATAGTGAAAGTGTGGATAATTTTTTACTCTCCCGCGTATATAAAATAAATCAGAATTTTTGTTTCTTTTTCTTACCTCCGCTGGTATCAGCTGGGTCACAAGTGTAATATTTGGGCCACTTGATGCCGTATTCAATGAGATCTAGGTACCAGCAGGTAGAGTAGACAATTTGATGGCCACGCTTGGCTGCACGCTCCACATCAAACATGTCTCCTTGCCAGATTTGAATAATTGTGTCATTTGGAAGCTAAAAAACAAAACAAAAATGAGCAAATAAATAATTAAATAAATAAATAAAAAGAACACAATAACAAAATGGGTTAAATGCATATTCTGCTGGTTATGAAATGTACCGGAGTGTTATTCAAAATAACCGACACAGTAAACAGGTATAAATTAATGAAGCTGGTCTAAAAATATGTCCCACAAAGATCCTCTTAGGTAAGAAGAAGTGAAAGAATGATTTTAAATATAAAGCTGTTGATAAATATGATTCCCAGACTGGATCTCTCTAGTGATCGTAAAATATATAAATAAATGTATGTATTTATATAATCTAAACACCACCCCTTTACGGCAAATGTCAAATGGCTGAGGGGTTAAGAAATCGGGATGACAAAAAATCATTCGGATTTTGTCAGAGGTAGTTGTTGTGTCTAGCCACACTGAAGAGGCATGAAATGCTGAAACACGTGTCTGTGGATGACATATATATATATATATATATATATATATATATATAGTTTCTATCATTATTTTTAAAGGTTAAAAATATTTTTAAAGGTTGAATGCACATTCTGATAGATATGAAGTGACACTGGATATTTATTCAAAATACAGGCACAGTAAACAGATCTAAATTTATGAATGTGGTCAAAAAATACATTCCACAGAGATCCTCTTAGCAAAGAGAAGTGAAAGAATAATTTTGTATATATATATTTACCAACCCCTCCACACAAGCAGGATGTGATACAAGATCAATTTCTTAAGTGGAGTTTAACAGGTTTCAATTCAGAGTTTTCCTTCTCCTAGACTGGTTACCTAGTCAAGGTTAAAGAGCCTAGTCTGCCCTACTATCTACCCATAGTTGGAGGGAGAATATTTGAATGAATACCTTTCCCAAGGGTATTAGTGCTATGTAAAATGCAAACAGTCTTGTCCAGGATTTGAACTCTGGTCGACGAGTCCATTTTCCTACAACTCTCACCATTTCATCAAGCACCACTTAATTTTGAATATAAAGCTATTGTTAAATATGACTTCAAACTTTAGCTTGGTTGGCTGGTTGGATTTTATAGCATGTCAACCCTTGTTGGGTTATTTTATGCCAAAGTCATTTTTAAAAAATTCATTCTTGTTGAGTATTCAATTTTTTTAAAAACACATTTTTAATACTCCTTTTTTAATCTATTTAACCCATAGATGAGACCCTAACAGGTACTACCACTCCTCAAAATTTAGAAAAAGTTTCTTCTGATGATTGTGTCTTCTATTCCATAATTGATACATGAATGTAGTAATGAAATCATAGTAAGGTGAGATTTTAATCGCTTTTAGTTTTTATACTGCTCTGCTAGCCAGCATTTGAGCACTTTTTGGTTTATCCAATTTTTTTAAACAACTTTGTTCTCATCTTTTTACAATATATATAAAAGTTAGTGTAGTGAAAACAAAGTCAATGTTACTTGGTAACTGTTAGTTTCTCACTTATGAGATTTTCAAACCAAGTTACCAAGTGCCATTGTCTATGCCTTTGCTGCCCTAACTTAGATATACATTGTCTATCAATGATATTGAGCACCCTTTATAAATATAGCAAACTATATCATTAACATCATTTATATATACTAGCAAAATAAAAAACACCCTCCGGGCGATGCAAAAATAAACTTTTGAAACATATTGCCTGAGGGGTGGGAGTAAAAAATTCAATGTCAGCGAGTTTGTACCCTAAGTAAGTAAAATCATCAAATTCATTAAACGATTAAAAAATAAAACAATTTGAAATATAAACTTTAAATATGTATCAAAATAAAACAAACTATATATAGATATATAATACCAGTCATGTATTTATTAAAACTTGTTTTAAAAAACAATGAGGACTGTCTAATGTTGCATCTTCAAATTTTGAGTATTTATTCTATGTTATGACGATTTTGGGTAATGTAACGTAAGCAGTGATGTTGTTTTTGTTACAGACAAAAACTGGAAGCAAATCTCCATTATTAATATATATATATATATATATATATATATATATATATATATATATATATATACACACCTTAGCGATGATTAAAATCCAGAAGAAGTAAATAAATATTAAAACTTAAATACTTTGGGATTTTTATCACTAAAAACGTGTAAAAGTTCTCAATGAAAAAAGCTAGATATATGATTAAAAACAAATGGTTCAAAATAGACCGATTCGATTTCATGCGGATCGCAAATCTTAATTACTAATATATATATATATATATATATATATATATATTAGGAAAGAGACATGAATAAGAACATAAGATCAATAAGTTTGATTGTTTAATCAATGAAGGATAGAAGTTCTGAATATTGAAACAGCTGAAAGCTATTTGTCTGAATATGCTCGGATAGACAGGGAACACCTGAGGAAGGCCAGAGGATACAGCAGCCAGAACATTGTTTTTACATACCAAAATAAAGATAAGGACAACAGTCCAAAAAATCAAAATTATACAGCTAAAAGCTAGTTGTTAAATATTTTTTAGTGTAATTATATATGAAAGACTTACCTGGAAGTTATTATTCAAAACTTCTTGCCAAAGTATAACCCGAACACCTTCAGGTCTTCTCTTACCAATTTTTGCCAAATCATTGATAACCCTGTAAAAAAAGAAGATATATCATTAACATCATATATATATATATATATATATATTATAGTGTGGGATTGTCAGTTTCAGCTTTTGCTGGAACGATGTGTCAAAATGCAGTATTATTGAACGGTTGTGACTGTTCCTTTGTCATCAAATAAATATATATGTAATACCTTTATATATTTATTTTATCATATATATATATATATATATATATATATATATATAACCAGAGGTACATTGAAGAACTAAAGCTCACCTACTTTGTAATAATACCCCCCTATTGTTTCTTTCTTTTTGTTACCTTTAAACCACAGATGATCTATAAAGTAATTTATACAACGATTATGCAATTTAAAGAGTTTTTTCTTTTTACTTTATAAATTTTTCTTTGTAAAATTATATATAAACTAGCAGGACCTGTGGATATACCACAGTATGATAATTTACTTATTACAACATTTGATATGTATACTTAAAAGCACAAGTTCAAAATGAAACTTATCTTTAAACGACAATGAAAATAGTCTATCTCTCTTTATATATAATTTATATGTATTTATTATAGTATTTATAATGTCAATCTATCTGTGAAATTAGTCTATCTCTGCCCAAGACATGCTAATTTTGACTCGCTCTAGAAATTAGTATTATTCTCTGTAGCCAAATTGTGCAAATAAAACCGTTGAGAGGAAGGCCCTGAAATGGTGCACATTCTCTCCTGATGATCCCAAAACCAAATACATATCAAAAACAAACAAAACAAAATAATCATGGAATTGAACTTCTCGTCGGTTTTGCTATTAGAATGACGAGCATTTTACAGCCCACTCGCTTTATGGTAAGTTTCCGTTACTTATCAAGTAACTTTTTTCTAGAAATTAGTTTTCTCTGTAGCCAAACTGATACCTTTATGAAGAGTAATCATTTCATCATCATCATCATGTCGCGCAGTTTGCACGGATATCCATGACAATCTCTCGCCAACCTTCCCTATCATTCATCGACTCTGGGAGTTCCTCCATGCAGCAGCCAGCATCCATACATAGTTGGTCAATGTAGGTCCTGACTGGGCGGCCACATTAGCGTGTCCATGTGCTGGCTTCCATAATAGTACGTCGCTTACGATCTCGTCCTTGTTTCTCCAGCAGTATCCTGCATGCCTAGCCCGTCTTACTCGTATGGTTTGTGAAATGGGGGGTAGGTGGCCATACAGTTGCTTTTTTGTGGGGTGCTGCTTCCACGACTTATTCAGGACTGCTCACAGCATTCTGGTGCAGCTCCCATCTAGCTTATTCTCAAGGCGTTTTGTTAGGGTCCAGGTGGTACAGCCATACTGCAGCACCGATACAACCACAGCCTGGAAGAATCGTCTCTTTAGCTTGTCGGGGAGATCGGATTTCCATATGACTGATAATTTGTTGGTGGCCAACCATGCCTTTCCTATTCGAGTGTTAACATCGCTTTCTGTGGATGAGATATTACTACCTAGGTATGTGAATTGTTCCACCGACTTAAGAGTCTTGCCGTCATGTGTGGAGATGTCTCCTTTCTTTTTGAAGCTCATGAACTCAGTTTTATCAGAGTTCACATATAGGCTGACGCTCTTTGCTGCCTTCTCCAGGCTGTGCAGGAGTGCCTCAGCCTGTGCTGGTGTATCTGTAAGAAGTGCAAGATCATCAGTATAGTCTACATCTGTGACAGTTTGTGCAGGATATCGCCTGCTTCTTGCTTTTCTTAGAGTGAAACCTTTTTCTTTTATGGTATCTAGTGAAGTTCGGAGTACATAGTCTAGACATATGATAAATATATATGGTGCTAATGTATCTCCCTGAAGGACCCCCGCGGTGATGTCGAAGAAATCTGTGTCGCCATCAGGTGAGCGTACCATTGCTTTAGTAATCATTTGAATAAGTTCAAAATGAAACTTACCGCATAGTCTACATCTGTGACAGTTGTGCAGTACATAGTCTAGGCATATGATAAATATATATGGTGCTAATGTATCTCCCTGAAGGACCCTCATGTCGAAGAAATCTGTGTCGCCATCAGGTGAGCGTACCATTGCTTTAGTAATCATTTGAATAAGTTCAAAATGAAACTTACCGCATAGTCTACATCTGTGACAGTTGATGTCGAAGAAATCTGTGTCGCCATCAGGTGAGCGTACCATTGCTTTAGTAATCATTTGAATAAGTTCAAAATGAAACTTACCGTCTTTCATAGTACTCCAAGACTTTGTGAATATCACTGTCATCAGCCATATCAGTACCAGTCAAATGAGCTGCAAAACGAATCACCTCTGGGTTGGATTGCCTGTTAGTGGATTTAAAAAAAAAAAAAATGACAGTCATTAGCTAAATAGAGATTTGGGTTTTGAACAATAAAATATAGAATATAAGTATGAAGACCTACATGAACAATGCGCCAGAAACGGATGGATCACGGATGTATTTCCCATTGAGGTCGGATGTCGGGGGTTTATTGCCAACTCAACCTCGGCATTTTTGTCTAAACTTGGACTTTCTCTACCAGACAAAAGGAAATACTTAAATAAGATCCAGGAGAAAGCTCTAACCGCATCAGCGTGGATATGGCAGTCCTATTTTGTGACATCAAACCGACAAAGTCTGGTGGTATCGTGAGATACTGCTGGGGCGCTCTGGGTTAGTGGTAATGATGCTTCGGCCCCGAAACCATGTCTGAACCCAGAGTCATCATCTGATGAAGGCTTTGTTGGTTGCAATGCTACTGTGTAAATAGCAGTCATTGTATGAAGATTATTTTTAAACATTGTGATACTAAAATGTGATGTTAAAATGAAAAAAAAAAAAAAAAAAAATACACGTATAAGTCCACTCTCTCTCATATTTTTTTACTTGTTTGCAAGTGTTTTTTCAAATCAGTCGAAATGTATTTTGAAAACACCTTAAAAAATTATTTTTCAAGTACAATATTGAGCAGAAAGTAATAAAATCATACCTGTTTATGTAAGATAGGGGCCGGGTTAGCTCAGTCGGTAGAGCGTTCGGCTAGAAACCACAAGGTTCCTAGTTCGATACTGGTCCCCGCCAACTCAGCGTATGAGTAGCACAAGGATCTGTGCGGTAAAGTAAGAGCTGATGGAAGGTGTGGCGCTCCACCTCAGATGCTAAAAACAATCTCCTTGGTCTAGCGCTATTGAAAAGGGGATAGACTCCCTCGCTGACTGGCTGATACCGACTTTAGGCCGCCCCGTAGACTTTTTTACTTATGTAAGATAAATTCATATTGATAGATAGACATGAACATAGATAAAGAGAAATCGTGGGTGGTCCCACATTAATAGGGCCTTGTGCCTAACCCGTACACGTGGGGTACATGGTAAATACAAACTATGTTGATGAATAAAGTTAAATTTTTCCTAAAAGTTGTGGTAATCCTTAACTTGTTCCTCATAAATTATTACCATAAAATAAACTGAACTATCATTTTATGTCCGTGTTTTTGCAATAGATGTTTTATTTTTCTTGCACCCGTTATTTTACAATACTAGATATATTTTCTTTATTTGTTAAAGAATAAAGAATAAATAAAATACATTTAGTATTGTAAAATAACGCGTGCAAGAAAAATAAAACATTTATTGCAAAAACACAGACATAAAATGAGGGTTCAGTTTATCTTATGGTAGGAATTTACGAGGAAATAGTTAAGGATTATCAAAGTTGTTTTATTAGTTAGGCCTGGGACTTATTGACTTATTGTTTTTTTTTTTAGTATGAGGGTCATTCAAAGCTACTCATATGCTGAGTTAGGCCTGGGACTTATTGAGTGATGTATTTGATAGATTATGATTATAATAAAAAGAGTGGGATGAAATGAACATGTAAAGTAAAACAGTCTGTAACATTTGAATTGTCAGGTAAAATGACATTTACAATTTAGTCTCAACAGCTGTTTGAAGTAAGGTACAAGCAATGATTGATTTGATTTTGACAGCATGTCAAAGATCATTCTATGCCTATCAAAGACAATTAAATTTTCACTTTTTGTCAACCAAATTTCCCCTGTGGCTGTAAAAAATTTTCTTGGTATCTATTACCTGTATTTGACATTTCAAAGTTCACTATCTATTCACTTCAGAACTCTGAAGTGTTCATGTAATAATTTTTCAGTGCAAACAAGTGATATGAGCGAGTAAATATATATATATATATACTAGCAAATATATGCACCCTCCGGCTGCAAGTATTTAAGTTTTAATGTAATAAAGTATTGTATTAAATTAGCAAGGCTAATGAAACTAAAAAAGAATGCAGATAAAAGATTTGAAACAGAAGAGGTTTATAATCGAAAAATAGAACAACTGAAACTTACTATTCCATCACTTTCGCCTTTCATTGTTATTTTTTCTAATTTAAGTATTTAGTTAAAAGAGGAAGTAAAGAATAAAATGACAGTTATTTTTTCTTGTTAATGGATTTCATTTAAGATTCATTGAAGAGATGTTTGCTTATATTCATTAAAATAAAACCAAACAGTTAGAAATCAATAATACTAAGCACATATTTACTAAAATCACATTTTTAATATCAATATGCAAATTAGCCTTCTAGTTCACACAGTAAACCGCTATTTTGTTGTATATATAAATACAATTGCATGTTATTAGTATGTAGATTTGGTCAACAGTGGCTTCGGCCTCTGGACCATTGCTATAATTAACAGCGTCGATCCCAGGGGGCCATCCCCCCAGGCAACACCTGCCCCCTTGATTTAAAGGGGCAGGGCTGGGTTTATTGCCCAGTGCCTGAGGCGCCCCCCTTGAGGGGGAATGCCGACGGGATCGACGCAATTTTTCACCTGCCACTCCATGAGCTTCGGTTTGTGGGTGGTCCCACGTTAATAGGGACTTTGTGCCTGACCCGTACAAGTGGGGTACGCGGTAAATATCATGTAGATATGGTCAACAGTATTAACAATGTAAAATAATTTTATTAATAATTGAGGTTTAAATAAAAATAAAATCATGAAGAATGTAGCGTAAATAACTAAGGGAATTGTGACTTAAGTAGTAATAGAGTTTCGGTTACAGACAGAAAAACACATAATCTCCATTATAATAAGATTTTAGAGGTGGGTGGTGGTGGAGGTCCTTAGTTGTAAAAAAGAAAAAAAAAGAATACCATAATTGAAATCACTAAGTAATATTACATACCAACAAGTCAAAGGTACTTCATCCCCCCCAAGGTGGATGTATTTATCTTTAAATACATGTAAAACCTCATTGAGTAGTTTCTTTAGGAATGTGTAGCTCATGTTTTTGGTGGGGTCAATTGGTCCCAAGTAGCCATTCACGGGCCGGCTTCTCTCATAGCATTGGGTCAGTAAGTCAGGCCGGCCTAGGCCCCAAGAATATGTGTGGCCTGTGGGAAAGAAAAAAAAAAAAAATGAAATAATTATAAGGTTAAAGAATTTGAATTGTATAATGGTTCAATTAAATTTTACGATAGACAGACGATCATCGAAACAAAACTTTTTTCACCGTATAATAACAATTTAATGTAGAAGAACATTATGTGAATACTTCTTGTTTGTAAATAATTTACTTGTAAAACTGTATACGTTAGATAATTTTAAATATATATTAAAATAAAACAAACTATATTATTATCTATATTTTTGAAGGCAATTACAATGTGTAGAATTCGAAAATTATTGAAATAATCATGACAAGCAAACTCGGCGAATAACGTGTGCGACGTGTGGAACACTGTACAGCTGTTTCAACATTATTAGGTATCATCAGCAGTGTATACCTACAATCTCCCTCTGACAGAGATCGAACTGGAGAACCCAGAATGCAGAGTCAGAGACTCTACCCCTGGGCCAACCAATTAGGCTCAACAGATCTTATTGACACAGAAATGATTTATTTAAAAAATACTAATTTTCACATCATCTAATACTATGAAGACTTAATATTTTTTTCTTTTATACAAAACAAATGTGGTTTTCTGTCTTTTTTTTTTTTTTTTTGAGTATAAGGGTCATTCAAAGCTACTCATATGCTGAGTTGGTGAGGGCTGTTATTAAACCCAGAACCTTGTAGTTCCTCAGCAGACAATCTACCAATTGAGCTAAACTGACCCTTTGGTCAGTAAAAAAGGTCATGCTGACAGCCTTTTTAAACATGAAAGGACCCATTTACTGTTGCGTTGTTGAAAAAGGTGCAACTGTAAACAGTGCTACCTACTGCCAGCTCCTTATACAAAATTCACCTTATTTATTGAATTACCCTTGTACATGTTATTTCAATGCAATGAATTGAAAAATGAATTGAGACAAAACAATTTAAAAAATCTGATTTAATCAAAACAATGTAATTTACTTACATGTATTTACCAATTAATTAGAATAGACATTTGTTAATTAAATTGCATTGATTTTAAATAAATTATATTGTTTCAAATTGATTAAATTACTGTCACACACACCTTAATAAAAGGTAAGTAAATTATCATTAATGTTTTGATTAAATTAAATAATTAGTTCATTAAACTGTTTTGTTTTGCTTCATAAATTTTCATCTGTGTGGTAAAGTGAGGATCTGATGTGGTAGGTGTGGTGCTCCACCTCAGGCACTGAAATAACCTCCTTGGTCTAGCGCTACTGAAAAGGGGATAGACTCCCTCGCTGTCTGGCTGATACTGACATTAGGCCGCCTCGACGACTTTACTTACATTGTTTCAAATTGATTAAATTAAATAATTAGTTCATTAAAATGTTTTGTTTTGCTTCATAAATTTTCATCTTGTATTGAAGAAATTGTATATTAAATATACTAGCAAATATATGCACCCTCCGGGTGCAAGTATTTAAGTTTTAATGTAATAGAATATCGTATTAAATTAGAAAGGCTAATGAAACTAAATAAGAATGCAGATAAAAAGATTTGAAACAGAGGGAGTATAATCGAAAAATAGAACAACTGAAACTTACTCTTCCATCACTCCCGTCTTTCATTGTTATTTTTTCTAATTTAAGTATTTAGTTAAAATAGGAAATAAAGAATAATATGACAGTTATTTGTTCTTGTTAATGGATTTCTTTTAAGATTAATTGAAGAGATTTTTGTTTATATTCATAAAAATAAAACCAAACAGTTAGAAATCAATAATACTAAGCACATGTTTATTAAAATCACATTTTAAATATCAATATGCAAATTAGCCTTCCCGTTCACACTGTAATCCGCTATTTTTATATATATATAAATACAATTGTATGTTTATAGAGTGTAGATATGGTCAACAGTCTTAATGATGTAAAACAATTTTATTAATAATTGAGGTTTAAATAAAAATAAAATCATGGAGAATATGATGTAAATAACAAAGGGGATTGTGACTTGTATGGTAATATAGTTTCGGTTACAGACAGACACAATCTCCATTATAATAAGATTATTACTACTTTAGCCAATTTACCGATTTTGGATACAGACAAAAAATAAAAATAAAAATATTACCTGGGTTGTCAAATTCTGGAACAATACGAATGCCTCGAAGTCGAGCGAACTGTATAATTTCTGCTATATCTTTGTGCTTGTACACCATAGAAGGATGGTAGGCACCCTATCAAGTAGAAAAAAAATAAAGAGATTGGTTGGTACATCAACAAAAGATGGGTCATTTAATGCTGAGACAAGATCTCACTTGACTCAAATTCAAACTATTCCTATTATTTCTCTGTTAACTTTGATACTAGAGTTACAACAGTTTTACAATATGTCAACCCTTGTTGGATTATCTATGCATATATAAAGGGCAGTTGTGTGTATGTATGTATGTCCAGAGGAAACTTCGAAAATAAAACAATTAATGACAAAGTAAATATATATACACATTAAATATCACCAGGGTTTGGTTTTTGAGCAAAAATAATAGAGATTTGATTTATATTTGTGAAGATAATTAAAAAAATAAAATTTAAATGATAACAGTATGGAATTTTTTTTCCATTTAATATTTTAGATAGTAGACATTAACATTTCTTTTCAGAGTAGCTGGATCAATGCAAGGTCTATTTTTTTTACATAGGGATTTAAATGTGGCATCCCATGAAGATTCAACTCACGATTCAGTAATAATGGATATGTGGGACTAACTTTAAAAAATCCCCCCTCTACCCAGGTGACGCCAGGTAGCCACTGCTACATACATACATACACACAACAACCCTTTATATATGTATAGAAAATTACATTCAGACATACATACACACAACAGCCCTTTATATATGTATAGAAGATTACATTCGGACATACATACACACAACAGCCCTTTATATATGTATAGAAGATTACATTCGGACATACATACATACACACAACTGCCCTTTATATATGTATAGAAGATTCCATTCGGACATACATACACACAACAGCCCTTTATATATGTATAGAAGATTCCATTCAGACATACATACACACAACAGCCCTTTAAATTTGTATAGAAGATTACATTTGGACATACATACATACACACAACAGCCCTTTATATATGTATAGAAGATTACATTCGGACATACATACATACATACATACAACAGCCCTTTAAATTTGTATAGAAGATTACATTTGGACATACATACATACACACAACAACCCTTTATATATGTATAGAAGATTCCATTTGGACATACATACACACAACAGCCCTTTATATATGTATAGAAGATTACATTCGGACATACATACACACAACAGCCCTTTATATATGTATAGAAGATTACATTCGGACATACATACACACAACTGCCCTTTATATATTTATAGATAGATAGATTATGGGGTTTCAAGTAACTATTCCTATTTAGTAATGATTTATCAAGTAATTATAGCTTTAAGTAACCATTCTTGATATATAATTTGTATACAATTATATGATTTGTGCACCTAGGAACCACAAGGTTCCTGGTTCAATACCAGCTCTTGCCAACTCAGCATATGAGTAGCACAGGGATCTGTGCAGTAAAGTAAGGAGCTGATGGTAGGCGTGGCGCTCCACCTCAGATGCAATAGGATTGATAATCTCCAATAGCAGCCTATGCCTTTCCTATGTGTATATTTACATTGCTTTCAGTAGATGAGATACTATCACCTAGGTATATGAACTGGTCTACTAATTTCAGAGTGTTGTTGTCCTCCAGTGTAGAGATGTTTTCATCTTGTTTAAAACACATAAATTCCATCTTATTAAAGTTCAAATTGAATCTTATTTTCTGATTGTTTTGTATTTAAAAACACTAGCAAATATATGCACCCTCCAGGTGCAAGTATTTAAGTTTTAATGTAATGAAATATCATATTAAATTAGAAAGTCTGATAAGAAGGCAGATAAAAAGATATGTAACAGAGTGGGGGTATAATAGAAAAATAGAAATGAAACTTACTCTTCCATCACTCCCGTCTTTCATTGCTGAATTTTACTTATTTAACTATTTAGTTAAATTAGGAAATAAAGAATAAAATGACAGTTATTTTTTCTTGTTAATGGATTTCATTTAAGATTCATTGAAGAGATTTTTGCTTATATTCATTAAAATAAAACCAAACAATTAGAAATCAATAATACTAAGCACATATTTAATAAAATCACATTTTTAATATCAATATGCAAATTAGCCTTCCCGTTCACACTGTAAACCGCTATTTTTTGTATATATAAATACAATTGCATGTTATTTGTCTGTAGATATGGACAACACTAATGAAAAGGTGAAGCAATTTTATTAATAATTGAGGTTTAAATATAAATAAAATCATGGAGAATGTGATGTAAATAACGAAGGGAATTGTGACTGGAGTAGTAATATAGTTTCATTTACAGACAGAAAAACACACAATCTCCATTATAATAAGATATTTTCCATTTTAGTGTAGGTGGGCTGTAGAAATCAAATCTAAAAACACTTGGGGTGGGATGAATACTTTTGAAAGTAACACTATTATTCTCTGCATATGATATATATAAGTTAACCTTGGGTATTATAAGCAATTAGGGGTTAGTTTAATTAATATAAAATTTTATGGGGGTGTATGAAACTTACTTTTTCACTAAGTTCAGGGAACACTTTGCTTTCATATGGGAATGATTGATCGTCAACCATGTGCCAATGGAGGACATTCATTTTATTCTGGGCCATCCCCTCCTGAAAAGATAAAAAAAGAAAAGAAGGGTAAGAAATTAGTAAAGCATAGAAGGGGGAGAGATAATAGAAAAGGAAAAGTGGAAGAGAGAGAGAGGTAGAGAGAAGAAGCGGAAGAGGAAGAGAGAAGAAGAGGAAGAGAGAAGAAGAGAAGAGAGAAGAAGAAAGAAAAAGAGGAAGAGAGAGAGAGAGAGAGAGAGAGAGAGAGAGAGAGAGGAAGAAGAAGAAGAAGAGAGAGGGAGAGAGGGAAAAAGGAGAGAAGAAGAAGGAGAGAGAGAGAGAGAGAGAAGAAGAGAGAGAAGATGAGAAAGAGGGTGTGAGAAGAAGAGAGAGAAGATGAGAAAGAGGGTGTGAGAAGAAGAAGGGAAGATGAGAAAGAGGGTGTGAGAAGATGAGAAAGAGGGTGTGAGAAGATGAGAAAGAGGGTGTGAGAAGATGAGAAAGAGGGTGTGAGAAGATGAGAAAGAGGGTGTGAGAAGATGAGAGAGGAGAGAGAGAGAGAGTGAATGAGATAAGAGTAGAGAAAACTGAAACACACATACATATATATATATATATATATATATATATATATATATATATACACACACATACATATATACATACATATATATATATATATACATATAATACTGTTAATAATTTTGCAATAAAGGAAAGAGAATAAATCAAAGTAAAAGATGAAGTAACTTGTCTTACCAGAACATCAAAAATGACATCCTTGTAAAGATAATGTCGAGAAGTGTCTATCATGACTCCACGATGAGAGAAACGAGGATAGTCTCCAATGACAACATCTTTGATGAACAACTGAAAAAGAAAACACACATACAATAGAATTTAAAAAAAGGATAAAATATCAACAAAAAGTTCAATGAAAAAATATAAAGACTAATGGTTTGACTGTTCAATGGCATATCATCTTTCAGGAGTTATTTAATGCCAAAGCCATCCTTGTAGAAGAGTAGTAGTATTATTTGACCCATAGCTGGGAGAATGAGGGGGTTCGTACCTTTCCCAAGGGCATAAGTTCAAATGTAAACACAGTGGTGTGACTGGAGTTTGAACTCACTTACTATGATGTTACAGTCTGGAATGTTACCTACTACACCACTGGGACTCCTTCTGAGATGCTTGGTCGGTAGATAAATGATGGTTTCTTTGTTTAATGGTATATCAACCTTCATGGGTTATTTAATGCCAAAGCCATCCTTGTTGAAGAGTAGTAGTGCCATAGCTGGGAGGATGAGGGGTTTCATACTTTTCCTAAGAGTAATAGTTTGAAAGTAAATCTGGTTATTTCCTATAAGTCTAACATAAATAAAGGGGAACCACTCTTGACTGATAGATTATTTATTTATTTATTGATCAACTAGGAAAAAAGAAGACGGGGTTAGGGTAAGTTTAATGGGAAAATAAATAAATAATTTATCAGTCAAGAGTGGTTCCCCTTTGTTTATGTTAGATTTATAGGAAATAACCGTAAATCTAATAGAGTGACTTGAGTTTGAACTTGCTTACTACAATATCACAGTCCAGCACATTAGCCACTACACCATGAAAACTACCATATAAATGTATATTTAATGGAGGGGTGTGGTGTAATGGTTAGTTGTGGAAAATGGACTCGTCGACCAGAGTTCATATCCCGGACGAGACTACTTGCATTTCACATAGCGCTAATACCATTGGGAAAGGTATACATCCAATTACTCTCCCTCCAACTATGGGTAAATAGTAGGGCAGACTGGGCTCTTTAACCATGGCTAAGTAACCAGGAAAACTCTGAATTTAAACCTGTTAACTCTTAACATCCTGGAGAGAGCCCAATTCCTATATGGATTTATCAATAAATGGCTAAAATGGCCTTTTCATTTAAAGTTACCTGTTATTTCCCGTAAATCAAAGACTTCTAAGTATGTTTAATATTACATTTAAACAAAGGCTATCGTTTGGGGTATATTAGGAAAATGAATGTGACTCCCGGCCGGGTGGAATGAGGTGGTATAGGATGTTAAGAGTTAAACTCCATTTAAAAACTTGACCTTGTGTCACATCTTGCTCATGTGGAGGGAATGGTAAATATACATAAAGGTATATTTAAGTGGTTTTTAATTTTATAATTCAAAATAATGTATGTGTACTAAGCTGAACAATTTATACAATAACATGTTAACATATAGACTGTAGTCTAGAAGAATCAGAGTCAAATTAAAAAAAAAAATTATCAAGCCAATCTCAATACTTTTTAAACAGCACTTTTTGGCAAAACAAGTGTGTGCAGAGGTGCAGTTGGTGTATCCTAAAGCCCCATCTGACAGGGCTGGTACCTGTTTTTGTTTAAATTATTACCCATATGTTTTTTTTCTCATGGTAATCAGTGACCCCTAATGTCATGTTTTTAGAAAAGACTATTCAAAATACAACTTACCTCACCAGCAGGACTTTTTACAACCAGCTGACTGAGTGTTTCGAGAGCGCGCAGAGCTCCCCATACTTGTTTGGCAGACAAATAAGAACCAGATTCTTTGACAACCAAATCATCTGAAAAATAAAATAAAAACAATAAATGAAGGAGACATTTTTAAACTTGTTATGACCTGTTTAAGGGTCAATAAATAATAACTCAACACGGGTATAAAATGTAGGGAACAGATTGTATTCAGCAATATATATCCACGTACAATGGAAAGGTTTCCTTGTTCAGCTTACACGAAGAACTGTTTCTGGTACTACTGGTATTTACATGTGTCCCACTTTCACACGATATGGCACAAGGCCATTTTATGTGGGTACCACCCACAAGCCGAGACTCATGGGGTGGTAGGTAGAAAAATTGCGTTGATCCCAGCCCTGCCCCTTTAAGTGCAATGAGGCAGGCATCTGGGATCGACGCTATTAATTTAGCATCCCACCGGTCCAGAGGACGAAGCTCACTGGACCACCAGTCCTGAAGGACGAGTAGCTGGGACTACTCGTTTGAGTAGCTTTACTCTGTTAAATAAATACCCTTTGGGTAAGTCCATGTTCGTGTCATAGGTGAGTCACCTACAATAAAACTGGTATCAAATGGACAAATATTTAACACTGGGTGCTCCATACTTTTGGCCTTGTGCCATAACAAAGCCAAGCTTAGCAAATGACAATGCAACTTAATGAAAGCATTTGGGTGCCCTTGAGTGGTATAATGGTATAAACTGATCATTGTTAATGCATTTTATTCTCACTGGGCGCTCCATACTTCTGGCCTTGTGCCAAGTTAAGCAAATAACAACAATAAGATGAAGAAAAAAAACTACATCCAAATAGATAATAAAAATACCTCATCAAAGAAATTAAAATAACATTTTTTGGCAGGGCTTAGAATATGCTGAGTGTATCCCTGCCCCTAGAAGAACGGGGGTGGGGTGGGGGGTGGGTCCTGAGTATGACACTAAATAGCATCTGATGGTGAGGTTCTAGTTCTGGAGATCTGGAGGAATGTGGAGTACTCTTTCATTGCCATTACTCCCAGGTTCACTCTAACCAGTAATGGTAGTACCTGTTCTATCTATATATCAAATAGATCTGTTAAAAAATTATTCATACTAGCAAATATATGCACCCTCTGGGTATTTAAGTTTTAATATAATAAAATATCATATTAAATTAGAAAGACAAATGAAACTGAATAAGAATGCAGATAAAAAGATTTGGAACAGAGGGGGTATGATTGAAAAATAGAACAACTTTGAAACTAACTCTTCCATCATTTTCCATTACTCCCCTCTTTCATTGGTAAATTTTCCTAATTTAA
>CM042176.1:32622200-32689700 GCA_023376005.1 Doryteuthis pealeii
ACTAGCAAATATATGCACCCTCCGGGTGCAAGTATTTAAGTGTTAATGTAATAGAATATCGTATTAAATCAGAAAGGCTAATGAAACTAAATAAGAATGCAGATAAAAAGATTTGAAACAGAGGGAGTATAATTGAAAAATAGAACAACTGAAACTTACTCTTCCTTCACTCCCGTCTTTCATTGTTATTTTTTCTAATTTAAGTATTTAGTTAAAATAGGAAGTAAAGAATAAAATGACAGTTATTTTTTCTTGTTAATGGATTCATTTTCAGATTAATTGAAGAGATTTTTGCCTATATTCATTAAAATAAAACCAAACAGTTAGAAATCAATAATACTAAGCACATATTTATTAAAATAACATTTTAAATATCAATATGCAAATTAGCCTTCCCGCTCACACTGTAAACCGCTATTTTGTTTTATATATAAATATAATTGCATGTTATTAATATGTAGATATGGTTAACAGTGTTAATAATGTAAAACAATTTTATTGATAATTGAGGTTAAAATTAAAATAATAGCATGGTGAATGTGATGTCAATAACTAAGAGAATTGTTACTTGAGTAGTGATTTAGTTTCGGTTACAGACAGAAAAATACACAATCTCCATTATAATAGGATATATATATATTCTAAGACTATACTTTTTGGAAATGACTTACAGAAATTAGGTTGTCAGTAAAGTTTAACATAATTAAACGAATTTAGATAATGAAGTTCTTTTATGTGCTAGAAATAGAGTATAAAAACAGCTATATCGTAAATATTCTAAAAGGTTTAAATGCAAAGAAAAATGAATTACTTGTTTTAAGGAAGTGATACAGAAACTAAGAGTTATCTCAAAAACCAGCTACTTGGTCAACTCCCACACAGCAGGGACCTCGAAAAGTTAATGCTGGTTAAAAAAAAAATGAAAAAGAAGAAGAAAGTCTTGCACTTGTATTTAATGTTCGTTTTCTTTCTGAGTCACAGGTTATAAGATCAGACTTCTTGTGATAAATATACACAGCTTCTTATGATGATGATGATATATAGGCTGACTTCTGATTTATGTTGGAAAATTAAAACAGAAAGTTTTTGGTGGTACCCAATAATAGTTTAGTCTATGAATTAACATTTTGCAAATTGCGTTACAATTTTAGGGGATTAAGGTTGTTTTTAATTACATATTGATTAAAAAAATAAACAAAAAACCCAAATTACTATACATTTAATGTTGAAAAGTATTTTTTTAAATTAAGTTTAATTGAAATTATACATTGCAATACTAACACAAACAACTGTCTCAATAATAGATTCAATAATTAATTTCAATGGTTAATTAAATGTATAGTAATTTGGGTTTTTTGTTGTTTATTTTTTTAAGCAATACATAATTAAAAACAACCTTAATCCCCTAAAACCATAACCCAATTCACAAAATGTTAATTCATAGACTGTAATTAAACTGTCATTGAGTACCACCAAAAAACTTTCCGTTTTAATTTTCCGACCTAAATCAGAAGTCAGCTGATATATATCATTATAGTTAGGTGTAAGTAGACCTAAAGAGACTATGTAGGTTTGTCAATAAATCTATAGTCTTATAACAACAAGGAAGTATATATTTTAGCTGGTTGGTTGTTTTTTTTGTGTGTCAACCCTTGCTATGTTATTTGATACTAGAGTAAGTATTTCTTTTTGTGAGCAAATGTTTTTTTAAATGTTTATTAACATAGGAGGGCAGATTTAGCTCAGTCGGTAGAGTGTTTGACTTGGAACCATAAGGTTTTGGTTTCGATACGTGCCCTTGTCAACTCAGCATATGAGTAGCACAGGGATCTGTGCGGTAAAGTGGGGTGCTGATGGTAGGTGTGGTGCTCCACCTCAGATGCCAAAACACTCCTTGGTCTAGTGCTAGTGAAAAGGCGATAGACTCCCTTGCTGATTGGCTGATACTGACTTTAGGCCATTCTGTCGACTTCACTTTTATTTTTACTTACTCCTAGGTCCACTCTGACCTGGAGTGGTAGTACCCATTAGGGTCCCATCTATGGGTCTAATGAATGTTTAAAAATTATTTGTATTTGATAGGACCCTGTGCAAAAAAAAAAAAACCCAAAATCTTATGCGTAGCACAGGGATCTGTGTGGTAAAGTGGGGAGCTGATGGTAGGTGTGGTGCTTCACCTCACATGCCAAAACACTCTCCTTGGTCTAGTGCTAGTGAAAAGGGTATAGACTCCCTTGCTGGTACCAACTTAACCCCCCCCATGACTTATTAACATAGGCATATCTAAAGTTCACTCATACTTCAAATTGACTAAGTGAAAGTTGGGTGGTTGGTTTTATTGCATGTCAACCGTTGCTATGTTATTTAATGCTTTTATAAGTCTTTCTTTTTTGTGGTTACAAAAAACTAATAATAATCATTTGTAAACAATTATAGCTTCAAGTAACTATTCATAATACAAAGAATTTACACACAATTAGATGGTTTCAAGTGTTCCTATCTAATAATCATTTGTTTGCACATAGTTATACGGCTTTAAGTATGCCTATCTACAATAGATAATTTACAGTTATATGGCTTCAAGCATTCCTATCTAATAATAATTTATTTCTCTGAATTTTCCCAAGTTTGAAGAGGGGGTTCCTGATTTTGACAAGGATCCCAAGTCTGACAAGAAATACCTGAAGAAGGCCAGAGGGCATATCATCTGAAACGTGCAGATAATAATAAAAATGAGGATGATAGTCCAAATAATCATTTGTTTGTACACATTTATATGGCTTTAAGTATGCCTATCTAAAATAGATAATTTATACACAGTTATATGGCTTCAAGAGTTCCTATCCAATAATAATTTGTTTGCACATATTTATATGGCTTTAAGTATACCTATCTAAAATAGATAATTTATACACAGTTATATGGCTTCAAGAGTTCCTATCCAATAATAATTTGTTTGCACATATTTATATGGCTTTAAGTATACCTATCTAAAATAGATAATTTATACACAGTTATATGGCTTCAAGTGTTCCTATCTAATAATCGTTTGTTTGCATATATTTATATGGCTTTAAGTATGCCTATCTAAAATAGATAATTTATACACAGTTATATGGTTTCAAGAGTTCCTATCTAATAATCGTTTGTTTGCATATATTTATATGGCTTTAAGTATGCCTATCTAAAATAGATAATTTATACACAGTTATATGGTTTCAAGAGTTCCTATCTAATAAAAGTTTGTTTGTACACAGTTATATGGTCTTGAGTATTCCTATACTAATAATTTGTACAGTCATATGGTTTAAAGTAATAATGATATTGTTCAAGACAATACTATGAAATAGTATATATGCACAAACCAGAATTTGTCTTAAAGAATGAGATGCATTATCTCATATGGTTATCAGATAAGTCTTTAGTCTCTTAATCTCTATATATTTTATTTATTTACCAACCCCTCTGCAGTAGGATGTGACACAAGGTAAATTTCTTAAGCAGAGTTTAACAGGTTTCAACTCAGAATTTTCATTCTTCTAGACAGGTTGCTTAACTCTTAACACCCTGTTGAGAAATTTCTAAGTCCAGAGCCCCATTCCTATAAGGATTTATCAAAAATGGCAAAAAATGGCCTTTTCATTTAAAATTACCTGTTATTTCCTTTAAATCAAAGACTTCTAAATATGTTTAATATTACATTTAAACAAATGTATAAGATGTTAAAAGTTAACCAATGTTAAACAGCCCAGTCTGCCTTACTATTTACCCATTTCTGAAGAGAGAATAGTTAGATCCATACCTTTCCCAAGGGTATTAATGTTATGTGAAATGCAAACTGCATCAATCAGTATTTGAACTCGAGTCATCAAGTCTGTTTTCTACAACAATAACCATTACACAATAAGCACCTCCACAAAGTCTTTTAATTGATAAGTATGAAATGCAAACAGTCTCATCCAGGATTTAAAGGTGTTGCCATGTCCATTGCCAATGATAATAACCATTACACTACAAGCATCAGTCTCAGAAGAAGGAAAAGCCTGAATTCAAACAAGCTTTACACCACTTAAGAATTTACATTTTGTCACATTCTGTCTGTGGTGGAGGGGTTGGGTAAATATATAACAAGTCTAATATTAGCACTATGGGAAATGCAAACAGCCTCGTCCAGGATTTGAACTCGGGTCACCAAGTCCATTTCCTGTGATGATAACCATTACACATTGAGTGCCTCCATACAGTCACTATTTATTAAAAAAAATCCTAAAAAGACAAAATGAAGATTCTGGAGCATAGCTTGGTAATTTATGAGGAAGACCGTCCCGGTCTCCTGCCTTAAAACTTGCTAACGGTGAGTGGTGAAAAACCAACCCCAGCTACGATTGAAGTCCGTAGCTGAAGCAATAGATAGATATGAAGACGACTAGATAGATAGTTTTTTTAAAATTTTATTAAAATATAAAAGATTATCTAAATACTCAGATTTTCTTTTATTCATGTTTGTTTAACGTCTTGTTTTTAGTTTAAATAAACAAGAATATCTAAATATTTTGATTTTTTTTTTTACTTGTAATTGATTGTTGGAAAAAAATATATTGAAATAAAATGAAAATACCGAAAAAAATAAACGTTTTGGATTTTTTTATATGTAAGTGAATGTTGAAAAAAACAAACAAAAAAAAAACGCCCCAAGTTGGTTGTTTACTTTCAAGTGACACTGCCTCAGCTACGGACTTCAATCGTAGCTGGGTTGGTTTTTCAGCAATCACCGGTAGCAAGTTTTGAGGCAGGAGACCAGGACGGTCTTCCTCATAAATTACCCATGGCTTTTTAGTTATCACATCATCATGTCGCGCTGGCAGCATGGATATCCATGACAACCTCTCACCAACCGTCCTTGTCACTCATTGTCCCTGGCAGGTCCTCCACACAGCATCCAGTATCTGCACAGAGCTGGTCTATGTATGTCCTTGCTGGACAACCTGCACTGGCATGTCCATGTGCTGGTTTCCATAAGAAGACATCACTTATATGAGTTTATCTTTACTTCTCCAGCAGTGTCCAGCATGTCTTGTCTGTCTTACTCGGATGGTTTGTGTGATAGGGGGCAGGTGGAAATGGAAGATAAATGTCCATTAAAGTTTTGGTTGTTTAGTTTATCTTTATTCAATTCTGCCAGTCAAACTCGATGAAAGGAAACGAGAAAGACAATTAAGTTTTTGTTTTGTATAAAAATGATGCTGTTGTTAACTAGAAACACTGAACAAAAGAGAGATGTCAAGGTAATTATTCGTCCACCCTCCCTCCATCCCAGGTAGCTGGTTTATCACTCTCAGGGAAATGGTACTTGCTCCACATATTCATCAAAAGACTATTCTATTAAATAATTATACATGTAAGAGCCTCTGACAGTTAAGATCCTGGTCTTCAGAGGCCAGGTAAATTGTCGAGTTCAGCTTCAGGGTTTCTTCTTCTAAAGTAGTACCTCCCCTACTGTACTAAAAAGGAGAAGATTAGGGATGCCTGAGCTGAGCTATTTTTGGTACAACTCAACAGTACTGTTGTATACCCTTCTTTACCGGCACTAAATAGGTATATGTTATATACTTCTCTTACTTCTTATTCTGTCGTCTATTCTTCCGGCCGTCTTTGCTTTTGACCGTCTATCATCTATCTTGGTCTGGTATATCTTCTAAGGTCTCGTCTGGTCTTCTATTGAGGATTCCGTGTCTGGTTTCTGTTGCTAGGGATTTCTTGTTATCAGAAGCCCTGTGTCATTGTTTGTTTTTAGTAAACACAAGACTTCGATTTACGATGATGTTACTTTATTCATAGATCCCCAGACCAGACATCTGCGCAGTGAGACTCACATCTTGCTAGCTTGGCTTCTAGGTTCTAACTCTCTAACTGAGTTGCTTACACCTTAAACCGGAAGGGGCTTCTATTGCCTTCCGGTTCTCACGTTCATCCCCAGAACGCAAGATGAGATCGAGGTCAAACGCTGTCACTCACCCTCAAGGCCATCAGCTGCACTAATATGATTTCTACACTATTGTCATAATCATTAGGTATCTAATGATTATGTAACAGTACTTGGAATAATATGTATATATGAAAAATCTTTATATGTATGTTTGAGTTGTTAATTTTGGCTGAATTCAATCATGGAAACACTTGATTACACAAAACAAGACAAAGAATGGCCACCTGGAAGGTCTGGACACTTCCCAATCTTGAGAGATAGGGAAACACCTAACTATGTACTGGTGTCATGACAGGGGAGCATCTCTATATGGGACCGACATCGATGCCCTTGCAGAAGTCCGTTCAGCGATAAGGACCAATTGACAGAAGAGAGTGGGCTGGATACACATCCTCATGGAAAGACAGGCCGATGGTAGCTGTAAGAAGTTTGAGGTAAGGTGACTCGAGCCCTCCATCCTGAAGAAACACATGACACACCATGGAAACATTTCCCACATTGAAGTCTGACCTGTATGGCAGGGCCTGTATGCCGAGGGTTTCATATGTGTGACAGGGTACATAAAAACAAGCTGGAACCATGGGCCATCTGCGTGCTCACAACTACTCAAAACTACTCACAACTGAAATACTTGTAGAAATGGCCTTATTCTGTGAAGAAGCGGCAATCACCATGTGTGTGTGTGTGTGTGTGCAGAAGCAATAAAACATAATATAATACTAGCAAGACCTGTGGATATACCACAGTATGATAATTTAATTATTATGTTTGATATGTTTACTATATAAAAAGTATGATAATCTTGATTTAACTCTTTTTTTTATTCTTTCTTTCCTTCTTTTCATTTTTTCATTATGTTCAATTGAAACCGATTAGCATTATCTCTTCCACATGCTCAACCATTCTTTCTATATTTCCACTACTACATTTTTTTTTCTTTCTTATTATATTTTTCTGAGTAGCATTTTTTATTTATTTCTTCCCTTTCTTTACTAATTTCTTTCTTTATAATAAAAGTGGAATTGTCCATTATTTGTCTGAAGTGACGACACTCATAAGAATTTGGGGGATAAGCAACACAAGGTAATCAATATTTCCATTTTTGGATTTCATCTTGGATGATTCGGATGATCTGATTTTTAACCAGAGGGTGTTGCAAGATGATAATGGTCAGAAAATTAGGGAACAAGAGTATTAATATATAAGTAAGTAAAGTCGGTATCAGCGAGGGAGTCTATTCCCTTTTTACTAGCGCTAGACTAAGGAGATTGTTTTTGCATCTGAGGTGGAGCTCCACACCTACCATCAGATCCTCACTTTACCATACAGATCCCTGTGCTACTCATATGCTGAATTGGCGAGGGCTGGTATCGAACTAGAAACCTTGTGGTTTCTAGTTGAATGCTCTACCGACTGAGCTAACCCGGCCCTTGAGTGTGCAAGAGTGAGGAGAGATGGACAGGTCATTGGCAGGGAGTGGTGACAGTAGCAGCAGAGAGAGAAAAAGGAACAGCGGCAGCAGTGTCCAAGGGGAGTGAGACATCGACAGCCGTCTCGCACCCTTTCTTCTTTCTTCTCGGTGCACCCCGTAAATCTGCATAATTTTTCCAAATGCCTTTCTTTTTTTTTTTTTTTTATATATTTGTTATTTTCTTATCTGAAAAAGATATCTAGACTTTAAGAGAAATACAGCATTAAATGATAAATAAGATATATACTTACAGGATTCATCTGTTTTGTCTGACGGTAACACGCCAACGCATGCACTGTGTATATCAATCTGAATAGTCTCAATCAGTGGAGCGTTCTTGTATAGTTTACTCTCATACTTGTCCTCGGAATTCTCAAAGCGGAAGCCACGTGCATGCTTCAAGTTATTGTAGAGCAAATCAGGCAGTGAGTCCTGCAGGATGTACTTTCGATATCGCGTAATGCCATGTTCTATGATATCACAGCTGTGCTTTAAATAAACAAATTTAAAATTTGGGGACAAACGTAGAACTTTAGCCTTTTTGATGTAGTACTGAGGCAAAGGCCACGGTTCACCTGACGTACTGATTGGTGAACGGCGGATTTTCTGCTCGGGGACTACATAGTCTTCCATATTAATGGAGAAGTCATGCCAATCCCAGACAATTCGACTCTTCCCTCGTGCTGGTTCCTGAGGGACATTGTGTTCTTTTTCAGGTAACTGGTTGTGAGAAGGAAAGTCCTGTGACTTTTGTGGATGCTGCTGATGTTTAAGGTCCTCCCTGTCTTTCTCTGGAATGTCATTAACAGCAACATTCGGAACCCTGTTGTTGTTCGCTTTGACACTGTTGTCATTTGTATCAAAATGTTTGGCTTGCGCCTGTTGTGGTTGTTGTTGTTGTATTGCCTTCGCTTGAAGAATATTCTTCAAGACATTTGTATTGATTTCACCGCGGTTAATTGGTACTCCAGCGCCACCTCTGTTGCCTTGCTGTCCGAAGCCGGCTGGATTAATGTTTGCTGCCCACTGGACTTGATTGACTTGAGAATTTTTGTTGGATTCTGGAAATAAAATAAATAGGGTGAGCAAGACTGAAAACACCAGACTATTTCTTTTAGATAAATTTAAATCTATTAAAGAAATGTTTATTTTTACACATTACATTAAAAGAAATTAAAGAAATATGTTTATTTTTAAACGTTACATTTTTTACAAAAAAACGCAACAAGTAATTATTTAATGTAATTGACTTGAGAATTTTTATTTGGATTCTGGAAATAAAATAAATAGGGTGAGCAAGACTAAAAACACCAGAATGTTTTTATTAATTTTCTTTAGTATTATCTGCATTATTCGGACTATCGTCCCCATCTTTATTGTTATTTGTACAACGTTTCGGCCGATATGACCTCCGGGCTTCTTCAGGTATTTCTTGTCAGACTCAGGAACCTTCTTTTCGGACTCAGGAACCTTCTTGTCGTAAAGAAATACCTGAAGAAGCCCGGAGGGCACATCGGCTGAAACGTTGTACAAATAACAATAAAGATGAGGACAATAGTCCGAATAATGCTGATAATACTAATTGTCAAGCCTCATCTCAAACATTCAGAGAAATAGTATTTTTTTTGTTTTTAAATAAATTTAAATCTATTAAAGAAAAAGAAATGTTTATTTTTACACATTACATTTACAAAAAACAAAAAACAAAAAAACACAACAAATGATTAATTAATGTATTAATGTGTGAAGGATGATCACTAATTAGGACTAAGCCTTTTCTAGTAGTAATATTTTATTTCACAATTTTTCTTCCTCGTAACTATCATATTTTATTTTTCTTTTTCAATGATCTTAATTCGCACATACAAGAAAGAAAGAAATATGTTTATTTTTTGGGCCGGGTTATCTCAGTCAGTAGAACGTTCAGCTAGAAACCACAAGGTTCCTAGTTCGATCTCGGTCCTCGCCAACTCAGTGTATGAGTAGCACACTCATTAATACACTCAAAATTTGAGCATGCAGCATTAGACAGTCCTCATTGTTTTTTAAAACAAGTTTTAATAGATACATCCCCAGTATCATATATTTATATATAGTTTGTTTTATTTTAATAGATATTCAAAGTTAATAGAACTTAGTTTTGATTTCAAATTGTTTTATTTTTGTTACTCCTTTAATAAATTTGATGATTTCATGATTTATGGTTCAAACTCTCCGACATTTAATTTTTAACTTCCACCTACTCAAGCAATATCGTTCAAAAATTTATTTTTACATCGCCCGGAGGGTGTTTTTTATTTCATTTTGCTAGTTTATAAAATGAAGATCGAAGAACTTTCATTTTATGAATATGCAATGCACTTATTAAATATAACATAGTTAAATTATTACAAAATAATTGAAGCTTATTTAATTATTACACATTTTTAATGTGATATTTGTTCCTGCTTGTTTGAAATAAGTTTATGGATTTTTGGCTACAATGACATTAATGTAAGAAGAAGAGCAAATTTTATTTCAAGTTGTGACTGGTAACATGTTTTAATTGCTATGACAAAAGAAAATATTTTTTCACATAAACATGTTATTAAAAATTGAATCAATATTTTCATTGCTTTTTCACTCAGTAATGGGTATATAGAATTTTTCTGTGGGCCATCAACATTTTCTCTCAGACCAGGTAGTTTTGGATATACCTAAAATTATTATTGTTTCTGACACAAGAAAAATATGATAAAAAGAATGTTATAGAGAACCAAATTTATTTCAAGCCAAGACCATTAATTCTTTTTTTAATTGCTGTGATATTGAAAAATTGCAAATGTCCTAATTTTTCTGTAGACCATAAAATTTTTTCATAGACCACCAGTGATTCGAGGACCACAGGTTGATAACTGCCGAAATAAATGACTTCAAACTGCCTTACCCTTATTGTAGAAATTATAAAAGAGTGCAAATAATGTCCAAAGTTTTTTGCAGACCATCAAAATTTTCTCATGGAACACTGGTAGTCTTTCAAAATTTTCTCATGAACTACCAGTGTCCTCAAAACTTTTTCTCGTGGACTACCAGTGGTCTTCCAAAACTTTTTCTCGTGACTACCAGTGGTCTTCCAAAATTTTTCTCGTGGACTACCAGTGGTCTTTTTTTCTCATGGACTACCAGTGGTCCTCCAAAATTTTTCTCATGGACTACTGTGGTCCTCCAAAACTTTTTCTCATGGACTACCAGTGGTCCTCCAAAACTTTTTCTCATGGACTACCAGTGGTCCTCCAAAACTTTTTCTCATGGACTACCAGTGGTCCTCCAAAACTGGACTACTGGTGGTCCTCCAAAATCTTTTCATGGACTACCAGTCATCCGAGGACCACTGGTTGGAAAACCATTGATATAAATGACCTCAAGCTATTAACACTTATTTGAGAAATTATGAAGAATAGATATGAATTAAACTCACTGTCAATGGAATTGTCCTTGTGGATCAGGACGGCAGGAGGCTTCTGAAATGCTTCAATGAAGTTGAAGAGGACAGCAAATAAAAACAATTTGTACAGCTCCATTCCGCCACCATGTCAGGACGCTAAAAAACAAGAAAACAAAAGATATAGTCGGCTGGAAAGACAGACGAAAAACAATCAACTGGCTTGGTTGTGACAAGCTTATACATACAGAAACAATAGTTAGTACAACAACAACATCATGGCAGTCATCATTGTTTAATCACCAACATTAGAATAACAGTTGTTTTTAGTCCTATCAAATCTGGGGAGGGGGTGACCTTATTGTCTTTGGGGTGTTAGATCTTAGCAAACTCAGTATACAATTTTTTCCCCTTTCCTTATTAAATTTAAAAAAAAAAAAGGTGTAGGGGTTATTTTTGTATTTGCCTGGGGAGTTGTCTGCCCGTTTAATATCGCTGGTTCCTGCTAGGGGCCTTGTGTATTTAAGCGGCTGTTTTGAATTTCTCTTCCACTTTTCTCTTTCCTCGCTACGAGACCACATGGGTTAGATACAGTCTACCCCTTTCTCGTTGGGGCTTTGGCCCTTAACACTGGCCACTTACTGCTAGTAAGTCTCTTATACGATATATGACTATCCTTTAGTCATGTATCCGTAACTAAGTTTTTATGTACATTTAGGTATCTCTTTGATACCTAAATATCTTGTATTTTACCATTCATGAATGTGTCATTATCTCTACTCTTGTATATGTATCTATGTACTTTATGTATCTCATTATATCCATGTGCTGTACACCTATTAAATGTTTTGTCCCTCAACCTTTGTTGGAGTTTGCATTGCAACAAGTTATGACTTTGTCATAACCTTTTGAATCTTACAATATGTTTACTTGCAAGCTATTGCAAAATACTTAAATATATGTAAAAAGTATGATAATCTTGATTTAACTCTCTCACAATTTTTTTTCTTTCCTTCTTTTCAGTATGTTCAATTGAAACAGATTAGCGTTATCATCCCATCTCTCTATTTTTTATATTCATTATCTCTACTTTTGTATGTATGTTTATGTACACTTTATCTACTTTACGTATCTCGTCATATCCATCTGCTGTATACCTATTAAATGTTTTGTCCCTCAACCTTTGTCAGAGTTTGTTTGCGTTGCAATGAGTTATGACTGTCATAACCTTTGAATCTTACAAAGGTATAGTGAAACTATGAGGTTCTGCTAAAAAGTTCACAGATTGACCAACATACCTTCATGAAATGGGGAGGAGAGATATCATGGCGTAGTGGCAAGTGTGTTGGGCTGTGACATCATAGTTAGCAAATTCAAACTTCAATTGTGCAATTACATTCACTTTTGAACCAATACCCCAAGGAAAAATATGACCCCCACTAATTTAGGGTAAATAGTACCACTATAAGTAAGTAAAGTCATTGATATGGCCTAAAGTCAGTATCAGCCAGTCAGCAAAGAGTCTATCCTCTTTTCACTAGTGATAGACAAAGGAGATTGTTTTTGCATCTGAGGTGGAGTGACACAACTACCATCAGCTTCTCACTTTACTGCAAAGATCCCTGTGCTACTCATATGCTGAGTTGGTGAGGGCTGGAATTGAATTTGAACTAAAAACCTTGTGGTTCCTAGGCAGATGCTCTTCAAGGAAGGATGGCTTTGGCATTAAATGACCCATGTAGGTTGATATACCAGTAAAAACAAAGACATAAAACCAAACCTCATGAAGTACGACCATTTTTTAACATAGACCACCTTGAGGTTCACACATCTCTTTCATTGGTGTTGCAGTGCTTGGTTTTGGTTTGGTTTGTTTTATGGCATATCAACCTCAGTGGGTCATTTAATGCCAATAAAGTTTTGAAATAAATCAATTCTTAATGGATAATACAATTTTTTTATAAACACATTTTTCTATTTAACCCATAGATGGGACCCTAACAGGTACTACCACTCCGGGTCAGAGTGGACCAGGGAGCAATGGTGATGAAGAGGTGCTCCACATTCCCCAAACCTCCAAAACTGGAACCTCACCATCAGATAGAGTTTAACGTCATTCCCAGGACATGTAGACCTGCAGCCACCGCCTTCTAGTACCCATATGATAAAAAGGGATTGGGGCTTGCCATAAGGGCAATAGAGTTGGGAAAATCATATAGGTGCTAGGGCTTGATGTGACCAGCCGATTGATCGGAGGGAGCCTCTCCGACCGCCCGTCTAGCCCAAAATAGGGCCAAAGTGGAGTATTGCATGTCATGAACTGCTCCTCCACCTGGGCTCTATTAAGCATCACGGGTCGCCACCCACGGCCAACAGGTGGCCCCATCGGGGGAGTCTTACCCCTCTGCAGAGTTGCAGTCGGTGCATTCTAACGCCCCAGCCGACAGAGTGTTGCAGTGCTTGGATCCCATTGGTAAAAATAAAGAATCATCAACAGCAGATATGATGTTCTCATATGAACTTTTCAGCCCACCCTCGTAACATATGTGAGTCATTAAGGGTAATTGGGGTAATTGCCCCTTCCAGAGTATTTTGTAAGAAAAGTTATATGATGCATAGAAGAAAAGGCTCATTCTTATCGTTGATTGTAGCAACATCTTATAAGAAAAGTTTTTTTTTAAAGCAAATATACAGATTAGCTTGTATTATTAGGAAAAAATAGCTTTGTCAAGTTATATAGTAGAATATTCAGAAAATTGTTTAAGGAAGGAAAGGGAGGTAATTGTTTGGTGGAGAGAGAGCAGTTTTATATATAATGTATGTGCACACTAATGTGTATGTGTGTACACATGTACAAATACACACACACACACACAATATATATATATATATATATATATATATATTATATATATTATATATATATCGATATACATATATATTTACACACACAAATCTATATATCCAAACACTACAAACACACACACACACATATATATATCCAAACACTACAGACACATACACGTATATATAACAAACACTATAATCAACAACCCACTGAGGACACCCAGGGAAATGGTTGAAAGTGCTTTAAAGTGGTAAAAAGTTTGGGACATTTTTTTTTATCATCTGGATCTCGATCTGTAAAGGTCTACAACTGACAATCATAATGAAATATTCTTTGGTCTCAAACAATACTTGCCTATATATATATATATATATATATAATATATATATATATACAGTATCCAATTGCTGCTTTAGCATTTCCATTGCAGTGGCATTAGTAATTTATCCAAGAGTGCTCAATATATCATGAAAATGAAGCTATAATAATTGTTTTAGAAAAAATTATTAGTCTACCGCAATTTCCATCTTGAATAGATCTCAAGATCGAAACAACAGTAGACCCATAATTTTTTTTAGAATAGTTATATATATATATATATATATATATATATATATATATGTATGTATATATATATATATGTGTGTGTGTGTGTGTGTGTACACATAAATGATTCATATATATGATGATAATGGAATATAATGGATAATAAGGAAGTGCGTGGTGTAATGGTTAAAGTCATGGGAAATGGACTCGTCGACCCGAGTTCAAATCCTGGACGTGGCAATTATTTCACTTAGCGCTAATACCCTTGGGAAAGGTATGAATCCTACTCTCCCTCCAGCTATGGGTAAATAGTAGGGAAGACTGGGCTCTTTAACCTTGGCTAGGAGAAGGAAAACTCTGAATTCAAACCTGTTGAACTCCGCTTAAAAAAATTGGCCTTGTGTCGCATCCTGCTCATGCGGAGGGGTTGGTAAAATATATATATATGATGATAATTTACTGTATATTTATGCTGTAGTAGTTTCGAACATTCTACAGCAGGATCCAGTTTTCATTTGTAGCCGCTCTGTCCTTTGAAAGGGTCTTTAGCTCCCCCAGCTGCTTGCCTTAGATCTCAGGGCTCCAAGTCCTGCATTTTGGAAGTCTGCCTGCAGCTTACCAAGCAAGTTTATGCACTGGTGACACCTTTGTGTTTGATAGTTCTTTGAGCTTATTATGGTAAATAGCAGGGATTTTTGTGCAGATGCTTCATTTGGCATCTGTAACACATAACCAAACATGCACCACTGTAGTTGCATCACCCTTGTTTATATCTTATTATAATGGAGATTGTGGGTTTGTCAGTCTGTAACCGAAACTATATCACTACTCAAGTCACAATTCCCTTTGTTATTTACATCAGATTCTCTATGATTTTATTTTTATTTAAACCTCGATTATTAATAAAATTGTTTTACATTATTAATACTGTTGACCATATCTACATACTAAAAACATGCAATTGTATTTATATATACAACAAAATAGCGGTTTACAGTGTGAATGGGAAGGCTAATTTGCATATTGATATTAATAATTTGATTTTAATAAATATGTGCTTAGTATTATTGATTTCTAACTGTTTGGTTTTATCTTATTGAATATGATAAAAAATCTCGGATATAAATCTTAAAATAAATCCATTAACAAGAAGAAATATCTGTAATATTATTCTTTACTTCCTATTTTAACTAAATAGTTGAATTAGGAAAATTTACCAAGGAAAGACGGGAGTAATGGAAAATGATGGAAGAGTTAGTTTCAAAGTTGTTCTATTTTTTGATTATACCCCCTCTGTTCCAAATCTTTTTTTATCTGCATTGTTATTCAGTTTCATTAGCCTTTCTAATTTAACATGATATTTTATTATATTAAAACTTAAATACTTACACCCGGAGGGTGCATATATTTGCTAGTATATATAATATAATAAATATATAAAGGTATTACATATCTATTTATTTGATGGCAATAGAACAGTCACAACCTTAGGTTTCATACATGTAAAATCGCATGCATTCATCAGGTGACGTTGAAAGCTGAAGCGGTGACTATCCCAGACTATAGTTATATATATATATATATATATACATACATACACGACTGTAGTTGCATCACACTTGTTTGTTTATATATATATATATATATATATATCATAACCCACCTCATAAAGGTTCTTCACAGAACAAATGGACATGCTACTACTAACACACTCATCTACCCGGATTTTAATAGCATGTCAAACCCTCAAAAACACTTCAACTTTTATAGTTCTTCTATAATGCTCCCTTTCTAATAATCTATAAACAATTTCTTCAAATAAGAAATTTTCTCCTGACGATGACCTAAGGTCGAAACTAGTTGAGAATAAACAACATACAAAAAATATTCCTGATTGTCTTAATACTTTTTGTTCACACTATATATATATATATATATATATATATATATATACACACACACAAAGATTTGTAAAATATAACATTTCAACTGAAAAAGTGAATATATATATATATATATATATATATATATATATATATATATATATATATATATATATATATACATACATGTATACACATAAACACACAAAGATTTGTAATATATATTTAAAACCCATTCAACTGAAAAAAAAAAAAAAAAGTTTTATATGTAAATTTTTAAATGGTAGAAGTATGAGTATTAATGTAGTTGTATCGTATCAGGCGGGCACGGCGGCGGTTGGTGGTTGGCAACCATCTTGTTTCCCATGACCTTCTCTCATCAAAAGTTTAACAAGGAAGAAGAAGAAAAACATAAAAAGAATTTGAGATTTGGCATTTGCTTTTAATTCAAGGAGTTCCTGGTTTTACAAGTCAGGAAAACCAGAAAGTCTAGAGAGGTGAGGTGAAGAATACTGACATCCTCTTCACTGAAGAGTTACCTGAAACCTAAAGATGGTGCAGGAAGGAGGAGGAAGTAGCAAAGTTAGGTCAGTAGGGGTCAGTAGTTTTGGTAAACGAAAAAGAGGCTAAGGAATGATGCATGGTAAATAAAGGTTGCAAGGTTCAAGGGTTTTCATTTGATGATTATGCACATGAGAAATGAGAGGAAACGAGATCCGCAGAGAGAGTGATACAACAGCAAATGCTGTTGACAAATATATCAAGTGAGAAAATAAAGAGAGAGAGTTCCTCATATGTTGCACTATCAGCTGTTCTCAGATAATTAAAATGTTGGGTAGATTTAATTACTAACATGTCTGAGAATATGAAATTTCTCTTCTTCATTGCTGTTGAGAAAATATTGGCTGCTTGGTTTTATAGCATGTCAATCCTTGTTGGGTTATTTAATGCCAAAACCAGTATCTAAAAAATTTTTTTTTCTTCATAAGATGAGGCTTGATAATTTTTATTTTTATTTTTTAGACTATAGTCCTCATCTTTATTGTTATATACACAACATTATATAAAAGTCTGAGTTTATGAAATTTCTCTCCTTCATTGCTGCTGAGAAAATATTGTATTCACTGCTTGGTTTTATGGCATGTCAATCCTTGTCAGGTTATTTAATGCAAAAGCGAGTATTTTTTTTTTTTTTTACTGGAGATGAGGCTTGATAATTTGTATTTTGATTTTTTTGACTATTGTCCTCATCTTTATTGTTATATACACAACATTATATAATGAGAGCTTGAGAAGGTTCCTCATTGTTTGATCTATTTAACCCATAGATGGTACCCTAATAGGTACTACCATTCCAGGTCAGAGTGAACTTGGGAGCAATGCCAATGAAGGGGTATCAGCTGTTCTCAGATAATTAAAATGTTGGGTAGATTTAATTACTAACATGTCCGAGAATATAAAATGTCTCTTCTTTATTGCTGTTGAGAACATATTGGCTGCTTAGTTTTATGGCATGTCAATCCTTGTTGGGTTATTTAATGCCAAAACCAGTAGTCAAAAATATATTTCATATGAGATGAGGCTTGATAATTTGTATTTTATTTTTTTGGCCTATTGTCCTAATCTTTATTGTTATATACATAACATTATATTTTGAAGATTCCTCTTTTTTTGTCGTAATTCTTATTTATCGTAATTTGTTTAGAAATTTATTTATAGAAATTTGTTGTAATTCTTGTTTATTTATAGAAATTTGTTTAGAAATTTATTTATAGAAATTTGTCGTAATTCTTATTTATTTATCGTAATTTGTTTAGAAATTTATTTATAGAAATTTGTGGTAATTCTTGTTTAGATATGAAGATGGATATCTATCTATCTACCTCAATTTGTTCATTTTTTTACTTTGTTTATATATATCTATCCACCCATCTCCATTTGTTCATATAAAAAAAGAGAACCCCCCCCTCTAAAATACATTTAACGCCCTAAGTTGGTTGTTTTCCTTCAAGTAACACTGCCGAGACGACATAGCTGGGGACGTTATTTTAATAGTCACCGGGTAGCAATTTCTGAGGCAGAAGACCGGGACATGGGTACTACCACTCCAAGTTAGAGTGAACCTGGAAGTAATGGCAATGAAGGGATGCTCCAAACTCCAGAGTCACAATCTCAGATATATACATTTTATCTAAGCGGAAAGTAGATCTACTTTAAAAAGCAGTTAGTATTTATTCGACCTGTTCCTTATGGGTAGGAAATGACACAAGGTCACAAGTATGGGGCATTTAGCAAGGATCGAACTCAATTTTTTCAGTAGCAATGGATTTGTGAGACTAGCCTGCTAACCATGATTAGATACCCTCACAATTCCAGATAAATGTAAGTTTCATACCTAGACACTTTTAAGCAACTCTGGATCTTTCGATGCCAAAGTAACACGAGTCACTAAAAACACCTGAAACTTGTAACATGAAGAAAATAAGTGTTACAATCAAATCGTAACACATATTTCCTTCCTTTAAAACTGTAACTTCCTTGTGTTTTGATTTTAAATACAAAACAAAAATGAAAAATCAATCTAAAATTGTTTTCTTTGGTTTCCTTGTTTAATAGCATATCAATCTTCATGGGTTATTTAATGCTAAAGCCATCCTCGGAGAAGAAGAGTCATGGTGCTTATTTAATTCCTAGCTGGCAGGGATAAGAGGATTCATACCTTTCCCAAGGGTATTATTCTGAAAGTGAACATAATAGCACAACTGTCTAGCACATTAGTCATTACATCACAGGGACTATCGGTTGGCATTCGTCCGTCTACTGAAGACGATGGCGTAGTGTCCACTTCTTTTTTTTTTCTTTCTTTATTATTTATCTGCAACTGCATGAGTGGCTGATCAGACCAATTTTTGAATGGCAATCTCTGGTGCAGTGACTGCAAACAGTGATGCTTGCTGGGGTTGCTGTTGTCTCTCCTTCCTTTTGGCTTTCTTTTCTGGGTGGCTACTTTCCTCTCTGAAGAATAATTAAAGTTCCAATTACCGTCGAACTGGGAAGACAAGGCAACAAACGGTTGTAACTCAAATACAAACCCGAATGCTACAAAGTCCACTGCAAAATGACAAAGTATATATAAGACTCCACAATGTCATTCAAATCAAGCAGTCAAGCAGCCAATCAAAACTCAAGGAATGGAATCACCCAAATCACCCAGATTCATGGATGGATCATTCTTGATTCCTATTTATACCAGCTGTCTTGGACACTGCTTGAGTTGTACTTAGTTAGCTGCTGTTATTAAAGTTATGACTTCAATACTCTCTTTCTCACTCCTTCTCATTCCTTGTTTGATGAGGCGTTGCACGGTCTTTTGCACAAGTCTCCCATGTGTTGGTGTCAATGTGGCATATCTTCTGCAAGAGGGACATGAAGACATCACCGGGACTGCCTCCTTAAAATTATTCAATACATGTCCTGGCTCCTTTCTGTGGACTTGCTACCCTAACTTTATAATTTGGCTATGCCCCAGCCTAATATCAGCCCCAATATATTTCTATTTTACCCACCAAGCAACTATTCTTAATAAGAGTAATTAAAACTATATAACTGTCTGCAAATTATTTGTATTAGATAGGAATACTTGATATCATATAGCTGTGTGCAAAAAACTCTTACGAAACAACTGCACAAAAAACAAATATAAACACACATTGCACTAATAACACTGGTAAAGTCAATCTAATTATTCTCCTCCCAGCTATGGGTAAATAGTAGGGCAGACTGGACTCTTTAAGCTTAGTAGAGCAACTAGTCTAGAAGGAAAACTAAATTCAAACCTGTTAAACTCAGCTAAAAAACTGACCTTGTGTCGCATGGAGCAGATGGGTAAATGCATATAATAAATGCGATTTCTTAACTGCTAGGCATAAAATAACTTTAGACAGGTTGACATGCTGTTAAAATCCATCAGTTAAAATTAAGCAACAATGACCCTACTCATTATTTAGATGAGTGATCGTTTAGGAAGCCATCTAAAGCCTATACAAGGCAGTTTACATTTCACATAGCACTAATACCCTTGGGAAAGGTATGCATCCAACTACTCTCCTTCCAGCTATGGGTAAATAGCAAACTGGGCTCTTTAACCTTGGTTGGGTAACCAGTCTAGGAGAAGGAAAACTCTGAATTCAAAGCTGTTAAACCCCACTTAAGAAATTGACTTTGTGTTCCATCCTGCTCATATGAAGGGGTTTAATAAATATATACAATGAATGTGATTTAACAGCTAGGCATAAAAGAACTTTAGACAAGTTGGCATGCCGTTAAAATCTATCAGTCAAAGTTAAGCAACAATGACTTTGCTTATTACTTAGATGAGTGACCGTTTAGGAAGCCATCTGAAGCCTGTATGCAAAGATTAAAAAAATAAGTATGGAAATTTATTTTTTGAATAGGTTGCATATTTAAAATAAAATTTTTGAGATTTGTTTGGTTGTAATTTATTTTTAAGATCAAATTCCAATCTTCTAAATTTCTTTATTTAGAAGAAATGCACATAGATGCAGAAAAAGCAATGCAGTTGGTGGGAAAAGAACTAAGAAAGTAGTTTAGATATATGAAACGAAGGGTGGGAAGAACACAGCAGTTCAGGTATCTGAAGGGTCGGAGGAATGAACACAGAAAGTAGTTCATCTATCCAATGGGGAAGCAGAATGAATACTAAATCTGTACTGATAGTAGACTAGATTAAGAAGAAAATTAAAATATTAAACAAAAAACATCTCTGAAGATGAAGATACTTTGAAATTAATAAGACCTTGGACAATTGTATTACAATAGGTTTAAAGAATAAACAAATAAATAAAATATAATAACATACTTTATGCAAGGCTTCAAGCAATTTATAAAATACTTTTATTAAACAAAAAGAGATTATATATATATATATATATATATATATATATATGTTGTGTGTGTTTCTGCAACTTTTCTATTGTAATACAATAGAGAAGTTGCAGAAACACACACAACCTATCAAATATCGGACATATTCTGCCAAATTAATAACTCAATGCCTGAAGAAGACAACCGATCAGAAACACGTGTCGCGTATATAAGATAAAAAGAATAAAACATTTTTTCTGAGAACATAATACATTTTGCGGACCTTCTTTTTTCTAAAGTATTAAATTTTCTCCCGTTGGAACTAGAACATTATATATATATATATATATATATCAATGTGTATGGTTGGTACTATCACCCTTAAAGAGGCAGTAGTAAGTCAAATTATAGTATTATTAGGTGAGTGCTCAATATCTGTGATAGAGCATTAATAAATAAATAAATACAGATAAATGATAAGTATATATTTTTAGTATGGAAACAAGTCGGTAATTTATGAGGAAGTGCGTTCCGGTCTCCTGCCTCAGAAATTGCTACCCGGTGACTATTAAAATAACGTCCCCAGCTATGTTGTCTCGGCGGTTTTACTTGAAAGAAAACAACCAACTTAGGGCGTTAAATGTATTTTAGAGGGGGTGGGCTTCTCTTTATGAACAAATGGAGATGAGTGGATAGATATATATAAACAAAGTAAAAAAATGAACAAATTGAGGTAGGTAGATAGATAGATAGATAGATAGATAGATAGATATCCATTTTCATATCTAAACAAGAATTACGACAAATTTCTATAAATAAACAAGAATTACGACAAATTTCTGTAAATAAATTTCTAAACAAATTACGATAAATAAATAAGAATTACGACAAAAAATACATTTAACGCCCTAAGTTGGTTGTTTTCTTTCAAGTAAAACCGCCGAGACGACATAGCTGGGGACGTTATTTTAATAGTCACCGGGTAGCAATTTCTGAGGCAGGAGACCGGGACGCACTTCCTCATAAATTACCAACAAGTCTGCTTCCATTAGTTTCATGCTATCCAAACTTAATTGTTTAAGCGGAGCAATTGCTGGGCAACACAAGTTTTTTTTGTTTCCATAGAAATAAATATATACTAAAATATATATCTATTATTTATCCATATATCTATGTGGTTAATTAATGCTTAAAGAAGAAATCAGAAGATCTGAATTATGTGTTGCTAATGTAAAATAATAAAAAATTATTTTTTAAAAAACATAATCCATTTTGCAGACATTCTTTTTATAATATATATATATATATATATATGTATATACATATATATTTTAAATTTTGTGTATTTTGGCAGCAAATTATTCTTAAGGCATGTGTTATTGAACAACACAGAGTATTCTTTTTTCATTTTTTGTATAGATATTTTTTCCAGTATTCTGGCTTTCACTTATAAAACAACACTCAATTAAAAAACACCCAGAAAAATCCACCTCCCCCGAAATTAGAAAAATTTTAAACGAAAATACTAAAATTATCTACAAAAATAACAATAAGAAACGCCTACAGATCCTAGAAGCCATATGCATTAAAAATAAAAAACCTAACATTAATAAAATAGCATTTAAAGTCGGAGACAACGTATTAAATATCTTCAATAACTAACACTTACCTAACCCCCCTCTTAAAAATAATAGACTCTCCGAATTTGATAAAAGCATAGATAACAGAACTAAAAATTAGCTAAAAACCAAATTACGTAACCCCATGAAGACGACTGGAGAAACAGTCGAAAGCGCTTGGGAAATTAGTAGGAAAAATATCTTGAATCAACTCGATCCAGATTCAAAAAGGATAGCCAGAAGACTGGAAAAAATATCCACAAAAAAATGAAAAAAGAATACTCAGTGTTGTTCAATAATACATGCCTTAAGAATATATATATATATATATATATATATATATATAATTTAATATACCAAGTGTGTTGGTAAATCCTTGCGGTGAGAAAAAAAAACAGCAAATAGTTTGATTGTAAAAATATACTACCAAATATCAACCAGGGAGAAAATTTTTTTTGAAAAACAGAAAAGACCAAGATAGTCGTACTAACAAAAAATAATCTATTGGTACAGTATTTGGCCAAAAGAAAAAACAATTTATATGTATATATATGTATATAAGATATATATATATATATTCATATAACCGCTAGGAGAAAGCTAATAAGTAAAAAGTGCTCGATACCTAAGTAGAGCCTATAATAAAGATAAATCTAATGAGTCATACGAACCTACTATTAGTTTCGCATAAAGCTCTTCAGGGCTAAAGTCCAACTTTAAGAGTTGGACTTTAGCCCTGAAGAGCTTTATGCGAAACTAATAGTAGGTTCGTCTGACTCATTAGATTTATCTTTATATATATAATATATATATATATATATATATATATATATATATATATATTTGTATGTAAAGAAAATTAAAAGTTCTTATAAGCAATTCTTTTTATTCCAAAGTTGAAAAATACTGAAAGCGATTTTGTAATGCGAAACTTTTTGTTTTGTTTCTGTTCTTTTTGGCCCAGATCGCTTTAGCGTTTCTAACTTGTGAGGTTGACCTGACACGGATAGGTGAGTCGATAGAGGAGAATGTCAAGCAAGGAATGCGCCTCTTGATTACTTCCTCCATCAAAGATATGCAATGGTTAGAAGAGAGAAGGAATTTGGTGTTCTGTTTAAAATGCAACAGATATATATAATATATATATATATATATATATATATATATATACGTAAACATCACTCACTCATAGACACAATCAGAAGCAGAAAACAAAAAAAAAATACACAACTACACTCATACACAATGATATGCACACACAAATTTACACATCCATGAACAGAGACATACACACACACATTATATATATAAAAGGGATGGAGCACTTTACATACATACAGATGTGTGTATTAAGGGTGACGATATGGCCGAGCAGTTAAGCTGTCCGACTGCTGCTGAATCGATCGGTTCCATCCCGGCTGTAGGTAGCTCACTAAATGTCTAGCCACACTGCGTCTTGATAAGTCGAAACACGTGTCTGTGGTTGAATATATATATATATATATATATATATATATATATATATATATATATATATATATATATATATATATATACACACACATATAAACCCATACATATGCACATCCATACACACACATATAAACTCATCCATGCACACATACATACATGTGCATACATATGCACATCCATACACACACACATATACATGTGCATACATACACACACATATACATGTGCATACATACACACACATATACATGTGCATACATACACATACATATGCACATCCATACACATATACATGTGCATACATATGCACATGTGCATACATGCACATCCATACACATATACATGTGCATACATATGCACATCCATACACACACATATACATGTGCATACATATGCACATCCATACACACATATATACATCCAAACACACACACACATATACATCCATATACACACACATGCACTCATAGAGAGAAAATGCACATGCACTAATACACAAGAAATACACACATCCATATGCATATTCAAAAAGCATTCATTCCCATACATGCACACAAACAAACAACATGCACACACACAAAGATATACAGAGATTTTGGGCTATTGTACTGTCCATTAAAAAAGTAAAAATGTTGTGCCTTGTTATAAAGTGCCATGACAGAAAGTAACTAAGTATATATATATATATATATATATATATATATATATATATATATATATATATATATATCAGTGACAGAAAGTAACTAAGTATATATATATATATATATATATATATATATATATATATATATATATATAGTGACAGAAAGTAACTAAGTATATATATATATATATATATATATATATATATATATATATATATATATATATATATATATATATATATATATATATATATATTATTGGTGGGAATATTCCTACTTTCGGAAATGGCTCACGATTTCAATAAAGAACATTTTGGGATTTATCGTGATGACGGTTTATTATATTTGAATGATAATAACCGTAAAATAGATTGTGCAAGGAAAAAATTAATAAAAATTTTCAAAAATTATTATTTAAAATTAGAGATAAAGTCTAATTTACAAAAAGTTAATTTCCTTGACATAACTTTCGATCTAAACAAAGGGACGTGGAAACCATATAGGAAAGAAAATAACACACCAATGTATATTAACATAAAATCAGACCATTCTCCCACAATTACAAAGCACATTCACAAGTCTATAGAACATAGACTCGCCACTAATTCCACTAACGCAGATATATTCAACAAATAAAAAATGATATATGAAAACGCCCTAAAAACAGTGGATTATACTCCAAACTAGTATACAAAAATAATAACAACTATGAAAATAATAATAATGATAAATCAAGAAAGAGAACACAGCAGAACCGTTAAAACGACTGTGGGGAAACTATTTTTCCAATTAAGGAAAAAACACTTAGACAAATCGCCTACATTGAACAAACTCTTCAATAAAAACAACCTCAAAACAAGTTATTGTTGTATGAACAATATTAAAAACATAATTGATAAACACAACTTTAAAATATTAAATGGTAATAACAACAACCAGATTGATAAATGCAACTGTCTCCTTAAAAATAAATGCCCATTAAGTGGCAATTGTTTGGCTAATAACATCATATATAAAGCCACAATCAAGGACAATGTAAATAACAACGAGGAAAAAACTTACATTGTTGCCACTGAAAACAATTGGAAAAGTAGGTGGTATAACCATAATTTACGTTTTAACAACAAAAAATATGAAAACAGTACCGCTTATCCAAATATATTTGGCAAATCAAAGAAAAAACGGGCAGAACACCTATAATAAAATGGGAAATAATTAAAAAAAAAGCACAGGCATACAAAGGCGGACAACGTACATGTGATCTCTGCTTAGAAGAAAAGTTGTGTATATTACAAAATACAAAAAAAACTTGTTAAATAAGAGAAGTGAACTCGTTTCGAAATGCAGGCATTTTAACAAATTTTTACTGTGTCACTTACCAACTGACCCTAATTGATCACTTAATTTTCGCACTCCTTTTATTTAAAAAAAATTTCTTTTAAAGTTTCATCTGAACACCGCGGGCATCAAAACCAAAGCAAGTTTGTTTCATTATCATTTTTCATAACACAAATTTAACGTCATAACATCACATCACGTGAATACGATCCACGTCACATAAACGTTAAATGTAATATTATGTTTTCGCGGCACCAAATGTAATACTACCCTTCTTACGGGAACCAAATGTAATACTACGGTGGTCGCGGTAACAAATGTAATACTATGCCGTCCCGTGGGAAGGCACCAAATGTACCAATATACTTGTTTCGGGCTGTACCTGAAAGTGACCAAATTCATCAATGTTGTTCCACAATTATAACGGACGCGTTTTTAATAATAAAAGACCTTTATTAATTATACAGTGATAAAAATCATGTACAACCACAAAGGCGTGTCAAAGTTGAAGTGGAGTCGGAATTTTGTGGACTGACTGGCGATATATGTTGAGTTCTGATTCAAATTCAGGACTTTGAGTAGCATGATGAAAAGCAAAGACGGTGACAAGGGCTGTGAGACGGAGCTATCAATCTGGTCAAGAACCAGCTCTCCAATCTGGTCAGAACCAGCTCTCCAATCTGACTTGGAACCCTTTGGGACCTCTTTTATGGGTTCCAAACCCCTGAATCCAGGGCTCTGATTGGCCAGCCAATAGAAACGCCGGACCAATGGCCCTACAGTGTAAACATCAGGGGGTGTACAAAAACCCACACACGCGGTTGCATTTGATTGGATGGCCAATCGAAATCACATCTTGGAGGGGGGGGCAACAAGTCTCCGCCCCAGTTTTCTGATTGGTGAGGCACCTGATAATATTTTTGTTATTGTATAAATGGTCTTGTGCCAGACTTATCTGTCAGTTGCTATGATAATTTCCAGAAATTGGTTATGGGTTAATCGCTGAATGTTATTCTTACTTAACCTATATTTTTAAGATCTAATCTTTAAACTGTATTTGTTAAATAAATTTTCTTATATTGTGCAGAAAGAAATATTAAAACAGAAACTTATCTGAAACCAAACTTTCAAAGTGCTTGTCCACTTCTCGGCTGTTGACTTCTTAGTGACTAAGCACGTCTTATTTATCTATTTTTTTCTTTTTTTATTTTTATTTATTATATATTATATATATATATATATACTAACTAAGTATATATATATATATATATATATATATAGTGACAGAAAGTAACTAAGTATATATATATATCCAGTGACAGAAAGTAACTAAGTATATATATATATATATATATATATATATATATATATATATATATATATACTGGAACATGTCACAAGGGCATGGTGGTAGAAATCTAAGTATATATATATATATATTTCAGTGACAGAAAGTAACTATATAATGTCATGACAAAATATCACTACAGCATAGTTATTACCTACTTCTAATTCTTTGCTACTACTCGTTCTCGTTAAAACGAGACACGAACCATACCATCGTTTTACCTGATGATGGCAAACTGTATTGGCGAAAGCGCTCGTTTTGAAACCTTGGTGGACTGTTACACCAGTTACACCCCGACACCAAAAGATGGCCCGAAAATTAGAAAGGATAAACCAAAAATTTGTCCGACAAGAATTGTCTGTACAGTTCAACAAAACTTGTATAAAAGAAAAAAATGCTGCCAAATACACTTATTTTAATATATATATATATATATATATTATATATATATATATATATATAGTAAATGAAGAAAAAACTCTAAACTTGCTTCGTTACAATAATTCAGGTAATCACAAGAACATGACTCTTACTGAGAAAGTAAGAGTCATGTGATTACCTGAAGATGCCGTATTAATACGGTTGAAATAAATTATTGTAATGAAGCAAGTTTAGAGTTTTTTCTTCATTTACTAAATATCTTGCTCTGTCCTTTTACTCACTGGTATTAAGCACATTGAGTTCTCCTTATGATCTACCTGCATCAGCTTGGTTAAACCACACATGGAAAGACCCTAACTACTATATATATATATATATATATATATATATATATATATATGATAATTTTGAATCATATTACCACGACCAGACAACTTGGCAAACACCATTTGCAACATCCGGAGCACTGGACAGCTGTTTCGAATTGCATACCACAATCTCCGCCACTAGAGATTGAACCAGTGGACCACAGTGTGAAGAGCGGAGACTTAACACACTGGGCCACCAGCCCATGCCACAAACGGAGAATGCCAAATCATCTAGTCAATGGTAACATTAATTCATTAATGGTAACATTAATATATATATATATATATATATATATATATTTCAGTGAGAGAAAGTAACTAAGTATATATATATATATATATATATATATATATATATATATATATAAATACTTAGTTACCTTCTGTCACTGATTTGGTTTCCTAAACTGAATTTACGAGTATGTATTGATCACTTTCCAATATTTATTATCTAGACTCATTTTCTTTTCTTTTTCCAACAATCAAAAATTATCACTCGTTTGGCTTTCTTTTTTTTTGTTCCCTTGAGTTCCCCCTAAAACTACTTATATATACAAGCAAATCTATTCCTCTTATAATAGTTTAAAGTTGAACACTTTTCTTTCTTATCAGTGAAAAGCAGTTGAGTGCTGGAGGATTTTATATAAATAAGTTGAAAATAGATTAAAAAAAAAATCAAACAGAGAATCTTTTCAGTGACATACTAAAACAAACAAAAAAAAAAACTTACACTCTTAGCAGAAACTAGCAGAGATATTTGGCTGGGCTGGTGTGTACAACCTCGAAATCCCCCAACCAAGAAATGACCTGAGCCGGCTTGGTGGCCTCGGAAGGGCGGGTTTCATATATTTTCTATGATAACTACTTCATGCAAATTGGCACTTAGAGTGGAAGTTCATATATTTTATATGAAGAATATTTTATGAAAAATTGACATGTAGCAAGTTAGAGCCGCATATCATACATTCGGAGAAAATGGCATATCATAGATCCTTGTACTGGCCCTGATATTAGTCATAAAAAAATAATAAAAGGAGTCAAAGGTTTTGAAATATTTTGTTAACATGAGGCACTATATTGCAGCTTTGAATGCTTTTGCCAAGGTTGTGAAGGTCAAGCTTGCCTGATACTCTCTGAGTGCTACTCAACAGATTTAACTCTACAGCTTGGAGCCCAGCCTCGGAATCCATGGTTTTAGGGTTACTTCAATTCGGTTTTATGGCATGTCAACCCTTGGGTTATTTTATGCTGTTTTGTTTTATTCATTCTTGTTAGGTATTCAATTTTTTTCAAACACATTTTTTAATCTATTTAATCGATAGATGGAACCCTAACAGGTACTACCACTCTGGGTCAGGGTGCACCAGGGAGTAATGGGGATAAAGAGGTACTCCACATTCCCCAGAGCTCCAGAATTGAACTTCACCACTAGATGCAATTCAACATCATACCCAGGACATTAAGACCCTCAGCCACCACCTTCTAGCACATATGTCATAAAAAGGGTTGGGGCTTGCCATAAGGGTGACAATCATTGAACTATTTGCAATAGCTCTTAAGTAAACATATCAAACGTAATAATTAAATTATCATACTGTGGTATATCCACAGGTCCAGCTAGTATTATTTACTGCACACTTAATTTTTAGAAGAAAATAAACTAATATACAAGGGTAATCCCAAAAGCAACAATAGAAAAACATGAAGTATTCCAAAAGATGAGTTTATTCTTGATGATAATGTCGAGATCACTTGCAGAGAACTCCTGAAGGCTCCATGTTTGCATAACCCCTGCTAACGACTCTCAGTCTGCACACAACTGAGGAAATAAAGATATAAATCTTGTATTTTCATAAATACAAGTGTTCGTGTTTCTTGACGGCTCCAGTATATAACACTATGCAATATTGAAGAATAATCAAACTAAGTTCCAATTACCGTTGAATTGGTAAAACACGGCAACAAACGGTTGTAACTTAATACAAACCGTCTTGCTGCAATTCTACTGCAGAATGACAGGGTATTTATAAAACTCCACAATATCATTGAAACCAAGCAGCCAATCAGAACTTAAGGAATGGAATCACCCAAATGCATGAATGGATCATTCTTGATTTCTATAAATACCAACTGTCTTGGACTCGTCGCCCAGAGTTCAAATCCTGGATATGGTAATTGCATTTCACCTAGTGTTAATACCCTTGGGAAAGGTATGAATCCTAATCTCCCTCCAGTTATGGGTAAATAGTGGGGCAGACTGAGCTCTTTAACCTTGGTTAGGCAACCGGTCTAAGAGAAGGAAAACTCTGAATTCAAACCTGTTGGACTCCGCTTAAGAAATTGACCTTGTGTCACATCCTGCTCGTGCGGAGGGGTAGTGCTTAACTAGTTGCTGTTATTCAAACCAACTGTAGACTAACTGACCTCAATAAATATGTTTTATGCTTTTTGTATTTTCGGGTAGAGAAATCTCATTCCCTGGAAAATAAAAGACGTTTAACCCTTAAGCATAGAATGTTGAGTTGTTTTTACACATTGTTAAATTTTAAGATAATTTGAACGAGTATGCAGAGAACCTGTTTGTGCAGCTATTGCCACAGTTATGCATGTGTCTGCTTTGCTACCTGTAGTAATAAGAGAACACACACAGTCAGACTTGAGTAAGCTTTATTCTACTTTGAATACACTTGCAGTTCTTTTGGGAGTTTATATAGTTTTACAAAACTAAAGAGTTACATAAAGGGGAGGTGACTCTCAATTACTTATTACACTACCATGTTCAGTTTTGGCTTGACAGTCAAACCAATTGAAATTCATCACCAATTAATGGAAGTGTATGGTGAGTCATGTATGGATGTCAAAAACGTCTACAAGTGGTGTGGAGAGTTTGCAACAACCATGAGGTTCACCACTTCCTCAACAACATGGTGGAGAGTTGTTATGATATTGGAATATAAAAACTGCCACAGTACCAGGCCTTGACACTAACTTTTTTCATGACCGTCCCAAACAAAAATTATCAACCGTCCCGAATGGGTTTGGACCATCCCAAATGAGGTTTGGACCGTCCCGAAATCAAAATATTTTTGTTTAATTCATCTATACTTGTCAGTCATCAGTAGCATAATAACATGTAATAAAACATTAAGAAAAGCTGAAGCAGTGATAATTCTGGATATTTGGACAAAAAATCCATTTCCTAGTGTGTTTTGAGCTAAAAAAATACTTTTTTACTTTAAGTTACCCTGAGTAGGGTTAGTAGTACATAATTCAGTCTTTTTAAACTACCTTACTCATTACGTGGCTTTGAAAATAGACCTGCAGTGCTGTAGCCTCATTTTAAGGTCAGCATTCAGGCAATCACTGGACGGCCAATATTGGAACGTAGTACTAACTTTTATCAAGAAGTTAACTAAAAATTTTACAAATAAATACCTACAGTTTTGTGTAAAATTGATATATAAAATATTCAAAATAATTGTTTGATTAAATATTAATAGATTGACACAAAATTTTATTTGAGAGGGACAGAACTAAGTTTCCATTTCAAATTGTTTTATTCTTTTAACTGTGTCTGTAACCGAAACTACGTCACCATTTCCTTAGTTATTTAAGTTATATTCTCAATGATTATGAAATAGTCGTTATTTAATCTTAATTAACATCTCATTTATTAATGACGTCTTTATTAAAGTCTAGCTGAGTTAGATTTACTTCATAACTGCCCATATTATTAATGCATTTAAAATCTTGAAATATGTGTTATATATATCTAAGAATTAAATATTTACATAGTATATGGTGGGGATAATTTGCATATCATTGAGATTATTTTTGCAAATAGCTGAAAATATATTTCCTTGGACTATAGTTCATGACTAGAAAAAATTTTTTTACCGCCCCCGGCAAACTGTCCCGGATAACGAATTGATCGTCCCCAGGACGGCGTTAATGTCAAGCCCTGCACAGTACCTACAAAAATGCATTGACTGAAATGTCAATTATGTAGAAAAATTGATACATGTTCAAACTTTAAAATGATGTAAACATCATTGACAATAAACAAATGTTTCTGTAATTTCTAAATATTTTGGAGACCCTACCTTTGTGATCTCCCTCATAGTTCACGGTTATTAAAACTTGCAAAAATATTTGTCCTCTAGGCATAAGTATTTAAGTTTTAGTGTAATGAAATATATTAAGTTAGAAAGACTAACAACATAAGATTGCATATAAAAAGATTACACTTATTTTAATTACATTTTAATTGGTTTCTAAATATAATCATTCATAGGATTAATTTAAATATGTTGGAGAATAAAACAATAAAATTAAAGATCAATAACACCAAGTAATTATTCATTAAACCCGCTTTTGTTAAAACTAGCATGCAAATTAACGACACCATATATTATATTTATTTCTTAGTGATATATAAGTCACTCTTTAGGATTTTAAACATAATTTTGAGGCAAATCTAACTCATTTTCATAGAGATATCATTAATAGATTAGATTCATTCTATGTAATATGGATTTTGACTATGGCAATAAATTAAATACTCATAGATAAACTTTTTTTATTGTGACATAAACAGTAACGCATTTTCGGAAGACAGACTGATAAATATGTTGCAGAATAAAACAATAAAATTAGATCAATAGCACCAAGTAATTACTTATTAAACCTGGTTTTGATAAATTCCTGAGGGTATTGTGACATAAGCAGTGACATAGTTTTGGTTACAGAAAGACGCTGAATATCCATTATAATAAAATAGGAAATAAATTACTTACTTGCCTCGTTTCAAGAAATGGTTAGATTTTGCCACTCTGAATCTTCTGTTAAAAAATAAATCTACCGATATTGCAATATGTGCTGTCTGACTGAGGTGGCTTAGATAAAATCAAACACTGAAAACAAGCAAACAATACGAAATGACAGCCTGGCTATTTCAGTTTTGAAACTGAACAAAGACTACAAAAGTGGACTTACTTTTAAACATCTAATTTTTTATATTTTATTTTATATTATTCAAATGTCTTTTCAGTTGCTATTATATATATATAAAAGGTTAAAAAAATTCAGATGGATTTTTTTTTACAGCTGTTGCAAAAACCTCATGAAATATTTCTATGCTGAGGGCATCAATGGCATTTTAAGAGATAGATCATTAATCTTCTTTATAAAAAGGGGGAGTCCCCATGGCATAGTGGATAACATGCTGGACTGTAACATTGTAAGCAAGTTTGGAACTCCAATTGTACTATGACATTCATTTTCTGATTAAGACCATTGGGACATGCTAGACTCCAACATTGTGGTGAGTGAGTTTGAGATCAAGAGATAACTGTCACTTAGAACTGTATGAACCCAATGACTATATCCATAATGTGTCTAACTCAAGGCTGCAGGTTCAATCCTGGTCAAGGGTGACAGTAACATAGAATAATAATCAACATAGCTTAGCACTCACACCCAGTCATGGTTAGTGGAATGAGAACAGTATACCCCTGTGGATTAAATAAAAGCCTTGGGTTCAGAGTTCCAGGAAAACTTCCTATTAAGACAAGAAGTTTCCCTGAGTTTGAAGAGAGGGTTCCTGAGTTCGAGAAGGTTCCAAAGTCCAACAAGAAATACCTGAAGAAAGCTGGAGGGCATATTGGCTGTGAAGTAGAAGAAACTCAGGAGACCTTTTGATAAGGCTTTAATGGCAAATAAAAGACTACATAACTTCTACACAGGTAACAAGGGAGGTAAGTTCAAAGTTTAAGGGGACAGGGAGGAATGTAGAATATGACAGGCCAAAAGGTTGTACAGATAACAAAGATGAGGACAATAGTCTGAATAATACAAATAATACAAATTATCAAGCCTCATCTCAAAAATTTAAAGAAATAAAGATTCAGTTTTGATATATTTATTTATTTTAAAATCACACATGGTCTTCATTTTTGTTAAAACTTATTTATTGTTGGCTGTATAATCTTTTGTGAACATTTAGAACTAAGAGAACATAAAGATTTTAACTATCCACTCGGGGGGAAAAAAAGAAAAAAAAAAAAGATTAAATCTGTATATAAAATTCCAAGAAAAATAATCTCTTTATTTTGGCTTTCAGTGATACAAAGAGAATTCTTTTAATCCATTTACTTGTTAAATATGGGGGGGTGGGATTATCTAGTAAGCCTTTGGCATAAAGACATTCTCATTGCTTTATGAAATTCAAGTTTAATAAGATTAGTATTTTAAAAATATACTTCATCTAGGTAATTAAAATAACTTAAGTCTATTACATCTTGGAGGAGTTTTAGGATATTATACATCTCCCCTTCCTCTCCCCTCTCCCATTGCGCGAGCTTATTGGCCTTTGAGGGGAAATTAGTTCCTTTCAGTCAGGTTGACTACAGGGGAGCAATCTTGACAATGCACAGGGTATTTTCGTGAGCATTGGTTTAAGGGGCGGAGTGACATTGGGTGAGGCCAGGTCCCTAGTGTGGGGTGTTAGAGTTGGAGCCAATGGGATCAAGCATAGCACTAGGCATTGGTGTGCGTTTGGGTTTTGTGATCAGCTTTTTCAGAAAGTGGCGGTTTCTGAGTGTGATCCTACCCAATCTGTCCACTCGGACCCGGTATTGCCAATGTGGGAGAAATTCTATGATTATTTCATTATATCTGCGTGTATAGGCATCGCCAGAGGCTAGTTACCCCTGGGGCATTCGCAGATACATGAAACGATATATATATTTTTACACCAACCAATGAAAATGTAGAAAAAAAAATAAGCAATATAAACAGGGCAGTACTTTGTGTGTGATTTGAACCCTACTGTCAGGCTGACATTCTAACCCCTACACTAGCTGGCTTCCCCAGAATTTCTCGTTCATTTTAAACTGGTATGTATATCACACTTTTTGGATGACTTATGGCACGACAGTATGAAGTAGTCAAACAGTGTGTTTGAAAATGGTGAAGGCCGACAATTTGTGGGAGATTATGTGCTTAATTAAAGTCATACCATCTGCTGATGAGGCCTAATGGGCTGAAATGTACATACAGAGATGACTTTTTCTCGATTTGTTTACGCTTTACATTTAAACTGATATGCATGCCTAATTCATTTAGTTATAATTAATTAATTAACAAAATTAGGTATGACTTTAATTGAATGTTGCTGGGCTGAAAATTACTCTTTCAAATAGCCTGCTTCAATTTTTGGTGTTTAATTTAGTTGGACTCAAATTCTTTCACAGAAAGGTAGATGGTGGAATTGTGGGATATTTTGGATCTGTGTTTTATTATTTGTATTCTATTAATTTATTGATCCCTACTCATATCTAATACTAATAATTTTTTAAACTGTTTGATCCATGGGATCCTAACAAGTATTCCTCCTCCAGATTGTATAAGTACAATAGAGTTACCTGCCCCTTTTGTCTAGTCTGAACAGAGTTATCTGCCCTTGACCAGACAGATATAAATAGTCATGGAAGCAGCCATTTGCAATTCGGCTCTTGACGTCTGAATACCTGAGACCACATCTTTTGTATTTTATAGAGTGGACCTAGGAGTAATGACAATGAACGGGTGACTCCACACTCCCCAGAGCTCTAGAATTGGAGCCTCAACACTGGATTCAGTTTCGTGTCATGCTGAGGACATTCATTGAAATAGAAGTAATTTAACTAACAAATGAACATTGTTGAACATCTTATTATAATGGAGATTATGTAACCGTCTGTCTGTAACAAAAATTACGTCACCTCTAATGTCACAATTTCCTTAGTTATTTAAGTTATATTCTCAATGATTATGAAATAGTCATTACTTAAACTTAATTAGCATTTTATTTATTAACAGTGTCTATTAAAATGAGTTAGATTTGCCGTAAAACTGCCCTCATTATTAATGCATTTAAAATCCTAAAATATGTGTTATATATCTCTAAGAAATAAAGATTTACATAGTATATGGTTGAAATAATTTGCATAATGATTTTAACAAAACTGGGTTAAATAAGTAATTATTTGCTGTTACTGATGATCATGTTATTCTCAGACGTATTTAAAGCAATACTATATATAATTTTACATAGAAATCATTTAAAATAAGTGTAATATTTTTATATTGGTTTTTATTTAGTTTTGTTAGTCTTTCTAATTTAATATAAGATATTACATTAAAATTTAAATGCTTGCACCCAAGAGGCACATACTTTTGCTAGTATTATAAACAGATATATTACTCTTTATATATTTTAAGTATTGTCTCTATGAATGTTACATAGTGACTGTATGGCAGTGAAATGTCCTATGCAATATAAAGGGTAATAAAGGATTATTTGCTTGTAAATTACTAACATAAAATAAACTGAACCCTTATTTTATGTCCGTGATTTTGCAATAAATGTTTTATTTTTCTTGCACCCGTTATTTTACAATACTAAATATATTTCCTTTATTTATTTTAATATTCCCTTCAATGTGTATATTCTAAAAGTTTTTATTTTGTGAGAATGGTTAGTATTAAAGTGGGGGTTCGTTTTTACACTTCAACTTTTTACTCGTAAATTCCCACCATAAAATGCCCAAGCCCAATTTTATAGCAGGAATTTACTAGTAAAAAGTTGAATATTACTTTTTATTGTTGCTATTTCTTTTCTTTTTGGCTTTGGTACTCTAAAATAAAAACGTCAGATTTTAATCATCGTCGATGAAAAAAAAAAATTACGGTCATAAAATGAGGATCCAATTTATGCCTAAATTGTCAAACGAGCCCCCACTTTAAAACTAAGCATTCTCACAAAATAAAAACTTTTAGAATATACATATTGAAGTGAATATTAAAATAAATAAAGAAAATATATTTAGTATTGTAACATAACGGGTGCAAGAAAAATAAAACATTTATTGCAAAAACATGGACATAAAATTGGGTTCAGTTTATTTTATTGTAGGAATTTACTAGCAAATAGTCCTTTATTACCATATAAAGGCCTCAATGAAAGATTGAACACTCATTCCACTCATGGCCTGGGGTTGCTACTGTATTAAATACTGACACGCTGGTGATAGGACACAACAAAAAGGGGTCAAATTGCCTTGAAAGTAAAAAAACAACAATGCACATTTATAAATAGATATGCAAAAATATGCTGAAACAGGAAACAGGTGTGTGTATATATATAATATATATATAAGTAAGTTAAGTCGTTGGGGCAGCCTAATGTCGGTATCAGCCAGAACAGTGAGGGAGTCTATCACAATTCACTAGCGCTAGAACAAGGAGATTATTTTAGCATCTGAGGTGGAGTGCCACACCTACCATCAGCTCCTCACTTTACTGCACAGATCACTGTGCTACTCATACGCTTAGTTGGCAAGGATCAGTATTGAACCAGGAATCTTGTGATTCCTATATATATATATATATATATATATTATATATATATATATATATATATATATAGAGTACGTAAATAAACATTGTGTTTATTTGATATGGCTTTTAGCCGACAATTTTTGGAGGATATGTGCTTAATTGAAGTCATACCTAATTTTTGAAAATTAATTAGTTAATAATTAATGAATTTAGGCGGGCATATATGTTCAAATGTAAGGCTAAACAGATCGAGAAAATGTCAATCCCTGAAATGTACATTCAGGGATTGACATTTTCTCGATCTGTTTAGCCTTACATTTGAACATATATGCCCGCCTAAATTCATTAATTATTAACTAATTAATTTTCAAAAATTAGGTATGACTTCAATTAAGCACATATCCTCCAAAAATGTGTGTGTGTGTGTGTGTGTGTGTGTGTGTGTGTGTGTGTGCGTGCGTGTGTGTATTTGGGCAGCATTCTTGCATTTATACATGTGGAATTAGACAAAAGGCAGGTCTCCTGTTTAATGATTTTATTGGTGATCTGGCCAACTTTCTTATATTTGGATGGAATTTGTGGATTAGTCCACCGAAGTTCATATCCCGAGTACATTTTAATATGCCTATAACACTTTTCCCATCAATTCTCCTCCTTCCAGCCTCCACATCCATTAATATACTTTGAAAAAAAAACTGGAACACATCACCTCTGATGATGGCACTTCGAAGTGCCAAAAATACTTGGGATATGAACTTCGGTGGACTAATCCACGAATTCCATCCAAATATAAAAAATTTGAGCAGAAAGCTTGAAAAGATCACCAATAAAATCGTTAAACAGGAGACATGCCTTTTGTTTAATTCCACACACACATATATATATATATATATATATATATATGCAAAATAAGAGAGATAACTAGATTATACAATATTTGGTTGGTTAGTTGGTTGTTTTATGGCATATCAACCTTCTTTAAGGTCATTTAATGTCAAATCAAGCCATTTTGATAAACAAAAGATTCAGGTTGCTTACAGTACCTGTTATTGCTTAAGTGGTCACTACTTAACTTCAGTGATCTAGTGGAAACCAGTGCATGACTTGACTGTAATACAATATTTGCATAGAGAGAGAATATGATCATTTCCCGTTCTCCAAGCTGTGGAGTTAAAGTTCATTTTTTATTAAGCTTTTGGAGATCTGGAAATTTATCTTGGGTTTCTGGTTGCTTTTTTCTGAATATCTATTTATTTATTAATTTTTCGAACCATATGACCTTTAGGCACCCCTTTTGCTTTGCTGATTCTTAAGTACATTTTTTCACTTACACTGTCAACATCTGGTTACTTTTTAGAGTTTTTTTTAAAAAATTATAAAATTAACCCTAAACCCAACAAATAACCGGATGTTGACGGTGTAAATGAAAAAAATGTACTTATGAATCAGCAAAGCAAAAGAGGTGCCTAAAGGTCATATGGTCCCATTTTTCTAATTCAAAACATATCCTAATTCAAAACATATCCTATTCCAAGTTATCAACTTACATTTTTGTGCACGTAGCGTAATGGTTATCATCATTGGCAACCAGAGTTCTTTGTGTTTCACTTTGTGCTAATGCCCCTGAGAAAGGTATGGATTCATTTGTTCTCCCCTCAGCTATGGGTAAGATATTTATTAATCCTGGTCTTTAAACAGTCTGATGTTGTAGGTTGATCCACAATGCAGATTTCTCTGAATGTTTGAGATGAGGCTTGAAGATTAGTATTATCTGCATTATTCGGACTATTGTCCCCATCTTCATTGTTATTTGTACAATGTTTCGGCCGATATACCCTCGGCCTTCTTCAGGTATTTCTTGTCGACAATAAATACCTGAAGAAGGCCGGAGGGTATATCGGCCAAAACGTTGTACAAATAACAATGAAGATGGCGACAATAGTCTGAATAACGCAGATAATACCACAATGTAGATATTCTAGATATTTTTTTTAAATTCAATTTTTTAACACATTTTTTTCTATTTAACCTAATAGATCGAACCCTAACAGGTAATAATAACACTTCAGGTCAGAGTGGACCTGGGAGTAATGGTGATGAAGGGGTAGTTCTCACTTCCCAGAGCTCCAAAACTGGAACCTCACCTCTAGAGATGGATACTAAAATGAGTCATTTTCATGAAAGTTTCTATGTTTCAATTTCTGAATGTCTTCAAATTGGTATAAATAATTTTCAGTAACTTGATCCAAATTGGATTGTTTAATGGTATAATAACCCTATGGGTTATTTAATGCCAAAAACTGCCAGAGTGTGAGATAAAAGTTGGCACTCAAGCTCCCTTTATTGGTGTAAATTTTGTGGATATATTTCATATCTGATTTATATTGAAGGGGGAAAATATATGGGGCGAAATAGACCTTCGAATCAACAAGCTCCCTTCGAGGGGGAACCAAAAACAAGTGAGTTCTCTGTCTTCTCACAAGCCAGACCCTCTGTTGGTCAACACATTCTTCATCTAACAGCTGGAAAATCCGTTGTCATAGTCGAAATAATCTTTAGCAGTTCAAAATCACATTTCCTATTTAGTTTTGTTTCTGTTCGACTAAAATCCATTTCTTTACTGAAAAGCGCTTCGTCGTCGACTGCTTCTGCTGACTGCCCACTGCCCAGCGCTCGACACTTGTTATTTATGGATATATTAGGTAAACATCCGGGCACATCAGTTGAACCTTGCGTTTGTCCAGTGCCCAAAACTTATCTGTTTTTGCATGCGGGAGGACGCGGGTTTGATCCCGGCAGGCAAGGGAGCAAGACATTGTCTTGCCTGCTGGGATCGAACCCGCGTCCTCCCGCATGCGAAAACAGATGCGATGTAGGAACTGAAAGGACGCAAGGTTTGACTGACGTGCCCGGATGTTTGGCTAATATGCTCATAAAATAACAAGTGAGTCAAGCGCTGGGCAGTCAGAAGTCAGCAGCAGCAGCAGTCGACGATGAAGCGCTTTTCAGTAAAGAAATGGATTTTAGTCGAACAGAAATGAAACAAAATAGGAAATGTGATTTTGAACTGCTAAAGATTATTTCGACTACGACGACGGATTTTTCCAACTGCTAGACGAAGAATGTGTTGACCAACAGAGGGTCTGACTTGTGAGAAGACTGAGAACTCACTTGTTTTTGGTTCCCCCTTGGTGGGAGCTTGTTGATTTGAAGGTCTATTTCGCCCCATATATTTCCCCGCCTTCTATATTAATGTCTTCAAATTCATATAAATGATTTTCATTAACTTCATTCAGTTTGGTTCGATTCAAACAGCAGGTACCAACCATGGATTGAACTACTTTGTTCATGCAAACTAGCACATATCATGTTTTGTTTTTGTTTGTTTTTGTTTTACGACATACAGTGGGTCATTTAATGCTGATAAAGGTTTGAAATAAATCAATTCTTAATGGATAATACAATTTTTTTATAAATACATTTTTCTATTTAACCCATAGATGGGACCCTAACAGGTACTACCACTCCGGGTCAGAGTGGACCAAGGAGCAATGGTGATGAAGGGGTGCTCCAAATTCCCCAAACCTCCAGAACTGGAACCTCACCATCAGATAGAGTTTAACGTCATTCCCAGGACATGTAGACCCGCAACCACCGCTTTCTAGCACCCATATGATAAAAAGGAGTTGGGGCTTGCCATAAGGGCAATAGGGTTGGGAAAATCATATAGGTGCTAGGGCTTGACGTGACCAGCCGATTGATCGGAGGGGGCCTCTCCGCCCGCCTGTCTAGCCCAAGATAGGGCCAAAGTGGAGTATTGCATGTCATGAATTGCTCATCCACCTGGGCTCTATCCTTAAGCATCACGGGTCGCCACCCACAGCCAACAGGTGGCCCCATTGGGGGAGTCTTACCCCTCTGCAGAGGTGCAATTGGTGCCCGACAGGGCGGTGATATGTCTGTGTATGATGTTAGTTATCACATGTTCATCCCAGGACATGTAGACCCGCAGCCACTAGCACGTATCAAATTATTGGAAACCTTTTGACAAATAGTTTCTGGATACCCTGTACTGAATTGATGTTTTTACGTGAATACCAGTTTTACTTAAAAGTTACAGCAGAAAGGTCAGACTAAAATTAAATTTATATATGAATTCATTTTAAGTATCTGCACATGTGTTTATCTGAGCAGTCTGTGCAAGATGTCACAAGATTATTTTTTCAATAGAGTACAGTTGGTTTGAATTAAAAGTTTTTTTCCTCTTATACAGTTTGTTTGATCATAGTGTAGTATTTGGCTAATATGCCCATAAAATAACAAGTGAGTCAAGCACTGGGCAGTCAGCAAGCTATTCTCCTAGATTCATTTTTTAATAGAGTAAAGCTGGTTTGAATTAAAAGTTTTTTTTCTCTTATACAGGTTGTCTGATCATAGTGTAGTATATAGCAAGCTATTCTCCTAGATTAATTTTTCAATGGAGTACAGCTGGTTTGAATTCAGAGTTTTCTTCTCTTATACAGGTTGTCTAATGAAGGTGTTTGATCATGGTGTAGTGTTTAGCAAAGATTAATTTTTCAATGGAGTACAGTTGGTTTGAATTCAGAGTTTTCTTCTCTTATACAGGTTGTCTAATGAAGGTGTTTGATCATGGTGTAGTGTTTAGCAAGCTATTCTCATTGATCCATTTTTCAATGAAGTAAAGCGGGTTTGAATTCAGAGTTTTTTTCCCTCTTATACAGGTTGGCTAAGAAGGGCACCCGATCATAACCGTGTAGTGTTTAGCAAGCTATTCTCAGAGATCCACTACTACTGGACCATGTCACATAACCTACCCATCATGAACGGGTCGGGTATAAATGGCATCCCATCATGTTGTAATGGTTAGCAAGCTAGAGTTTTTTTTCCTCTTATACAGGTTGGCTAAGAAGGGCACCCGATCATAACCGTGTAGTGTTTAGCAAGCTATTCTCAGAGATCCACTACTACAGGACCTTGTCACATATCCTACCCATCATGAACGGGTCGGGTATAAATGGCATCCCATCATGTTGTAATGGTTAGCAAGCTAGTCTCGCAGATTCATTACTACTGAATACCGGTTTCAATCCTCACTGAATGCCTGATATTTGAGACCTTGTGTCACATCCTGCCTGTGGTGTACAGATTGAGGAAAAACGGCATCCTCTCATGGTATAATGGTTAGTAAGCTAGTCTTGCAGATCCATTTACTACTGTATAGTGTTTAATCCTTGGTGGATGTCTCATACTTATAACATATATCATACTAATGGTGAATGGGTTGGGCAAATACCTACTGGTTGATTAAGTCTAAAGAATCCAGTTTTCCCAAATATTTACACATGGAACATGTGCATCCATGCGTTTCCTAAGAGCTAAGGGAAACACAAACAGCCTCATCCAGGATTTGAACTCAAGTCACCGATTCCATTTACTATGACAATAAATGTTAAACTAAGTGTATCTGTGTGCATGTGTTTGTGTGTCCGTAGTCAGTGCTCACAATAGTATGCAGACACACACAACAGTGTACATACACAATAAATAGTATGCACACACACACACAACAGTGTACGCACGCACACACACAACAGTGTACACACACAATAATATGTATGCACACAATAATATGCACACACACAACAGTGTACGCACACAATAATATGCACACAACAGTGTACGCACACAATAATATGTACACACACAGTGTACGCACACAATAATATGTACACACACAACAGTGTACGCACACAATAATATGTACACACACACACACACACACACAACAGTGTACACACACAATAGTATGCACACACACACACACACACACACAAAAAGTGTACGCACACACACACAAAAGTGTACGCACACACACATGCACACAACAGTACACATACACACACACACACAATAGTATGCACACATACACACACACAATAGTATGCACACATACACACGCACACACAGTGTACGCACAGAATAATATGCACACACACACACACACACACACACGCACACATACACACAGTGTACGCACAGAATAATATGCACACACACACACGCACACATACACACAGTGTACGCACAGAATAATATGCACACACACACACATGCACACATACACACAGTGTACGCACAGAATAATATGCACACACACGCACACACACACACACAGTGTACGCACCCACACACAGTTTACGCACACAATAGTGTACGCACACACACACACACATACAACAGTATACGCAAACATATACAACAGTGTATACATTCAATAGTACACATCACATGAAATATTTTGAGGTAAATAATAGAAATATAAAAGAAATGATAATATCAGCAAATATTCAGTTGGAATTTGAACAATTTAAAAAAGATGAAAAAGAAGCCATGATGAATATTAGAAAAAAAAAATATCTGATGAATATGTAGACATTTAAATGGAATTTCCTTTTATGTGTGCACCCCAACTCCTATAATCTCCACCCATGTGCAAAAGATGTAAATATATATAAGCTGTTTCTATTTGTCTGGGTTCTACATAAAATTGTGTCGGCAAAACAACTGTTTCTTCCCACTTCAGACAAATTTCCAAGTCACCTGGCATATAACCTACCATCGCTATGATTTTTTAACAAGTTAGATAATTTGCATATTTTAAAATTGCTTAGGGGCCGGTTTAGCTCAGTCGGTAGAGCATTCAACCAGGACCCACAATACGGACCCTCATTAACTCAGTATATGAGTAGCCCAGGGCTCTGTGTTGTAAAGTGAGGTAGGAGTAGTGTTTCACTTCAGACACCAAAAAAATCTCCTTGGTCTAGTGCTGGTGAAAAGGGGATAGACACCCTCACTGTCTGGCTGATACCGAATTTAGGCCACCCAAATGAATTAAAATTGCTTAGTGTATAAAAAAAAAAAAAAAAAAAAAAAAAAAAAAAAGAAGTTATTTGTAAAACTAAGATTTAAAATGAATAGATATTTGATTACTTTCAATTAGTTGTCTACGTTATTTGACATATAACAAATTTTTGTGGAACATCATTAGAATGTTCCAGATGGAGTTTATTAAGAGTTAAATACATGTTGGTGTGCACAAATGTAGCTCCATAATACACAGAGACACAAAGTAAATATTTGGAATAATAAAGACATCTGCAATATCAAAAATTAGATATCACTTTTAATAGAAAAAAAATCAAATTAACAAAATAGTGTCCCTAAAGATTACTGTTTATTATAGAATACTAAAGCAATTATTTACTGATCAATTCAAACTGAAAATCGAATACGGTTTTAGAAAAGACCAAGATTAAATATCTTCAAAACCTCCACAATAACATTTGAATAGATTTTCAGATATGAGAGTAACATCAAAGGATAATATATTTAAAATGATGGATTCTATTTGCAAATCTCAAAGAATAAAACTGGTTTAATGACAGGATTAAGAGTTAAAAAACCCCCCCAAAAAACCTGTTATTATAAAATATCAATTCATGCTGACAGTATGGATTCTTATGACTCTTGCCACCTGTTCTTATTGGTCATCACTCCTGGCAAGTCCTCTACATGGCACCCAGTGTCCATACATAGCTGATCACTGTAACATTTTGTTGGTTGTGTCCATAGGAGAGCATCACTTATGAATTTGTCCTCAATTGTCCAACATGCATTATTTGTCTAACTTAGATGCTTTGTGTGATAGGAGTACAGCTGCTTTTTTGTGGGGTGCTACTTCCAGGTTTTCAAAACAGCATCCTTATATAGTTCCCATCTAGCCTTTTCTCTGAGCATTTTGTTAAAGTCCAAGAGGTACAGCCATACAGTAGTACTTACATGGCTACAACTTGGAAGAACTTTTGCTTTATATTATCAGAGAAATGGAAATCTGATCCCTCTGATATATGTATAAGCCATCGAGATGGACTAATTTCAGTATCAACCAGACAACGAGGGAGTCTATCCCCTTTTCACTAGTGCTTGACCAAGGAGATTGTTTTAGCATCTGAGCTGGAGCATCACACCTACCATCAGTTCCTCGCTTTACTGCACAAATCCCTATGCTACTCATATGCTGAGTTGGCGAGGGCTGGTATTGAACCAGGAACCTTGTGATTCCTTAGTGCTACTTAATAAGAAAAGAAGCTTTCATTCATTGGATTTTGCCATTCCAGCATATATATATATATATATATATATATATATATATATCAGCACGAGCAGAATGCGACATAAGGTCAATTTCTTAAGCAGAGTTTAACAGGTTTGAATTCTGAGTTTTCCTTCTCCTAGACTGGTTACCAAGCCATGATTAAAGAGCCCAGTCTGCCCTGCTATTTACCCATAGCTGGAGGGAGAATTGGATTCATACCTTTCCCAAGGGTATTGGCGCTATGTGAAATTCAAACAGCTTTATCCAGGAATTGAACTCGGGTTGACAAGTCCATTTCCTATAACTCTAACCATTTGACCACGCGCTTCCATAAAATTCCAGATATAAGTTTCAAATTGTAAAGGCTCGAACCCGAGCTAAATGAACAGATTTGATTTTGCTATTCTTTGCTGTTTTTGATCAGGCTTTAAACCTTGCCCCCAGTTAAAAGATTCAACCAGCCCCCACTCCCTCCTAAATCCATTATGATTACTCACCCTCACCAAGACAGAATAAACAAGATTTGTGACCTTCAACCCACACCCCAACCTCAATTCCTATTTTTAAATAAAAAAAGGACACTGTTGTTACCAAAACAAAACATTGAAGCATGTGACAGTGTGCAGAGAAGGAGCAGAACCCACACAGTGTGGGGTGGAGGATAGCAGCCAGTTCTACTGACATACTCAGGTGTACAAAGTGTATATTAAAACAACAGTGCACCCTCCCCTCCTCTACATGACCCACTGCAAATGAAAACATGATCAGTGAGAGAAAAAGAAATGATAAAGAAAAGAAGCTTAAGTTAGATATTGTAAGATTAGAAATTGAACTTGTGACAGCTTTGGGGAAGATAAACCAGTCTGCTGATTATACATACACACACACACACACACACACACACACACACACACATATATATATATATATATATATATATATATATATATATATATATATATAATGTCTGATGATCACATTGAAACTAATAGATACCAAGCATTGTTGACCCTATGTCTACACTATCTTTTATATATATATCAGAGTAGCAAAGACAGGAAGTCAACAATGCTTGGTAACTGACAGTTTCTCACCTATCTGATTTTCAAACTGTCAGTTACCAAGCACCATTGACTTCATGTCTTCAATACACTAACTTAGATATACATGCTCTATAAATGATATTGACCAATCTTTACTTATAAATACAGCAAACTATATATGTGTAGAATTAAACAAAAGACATCTCCTGTTTAACAATTCTATTTTTGATCTTTGAGTTTTCTGGCCAACTTTTTAATGTTTGGGTGGAATTCGTGGATAAGTCCACCAAAGTTCAAGTCCCGAGTACTTTCGGCACTTCGATGTGTCATCATCAGGGGTGATGTATTCCAGTTTTTAAAAAATTATATTAATGTAGAGGCTGGAAGGAGAAGAATTGGTGAGAAAGGCGAGAAAGGTGTTATAGGCATTTTAAAATGTGTGTACTGCATTGGATGGTTTATATTGTTTTATGTATAAAGCTTCTAGTATTTGGAGTTTTTGTTTATTTTTTTCTTTGTGCAGAATGTGTGTATTTTCCGTTAGAATATTTCGGTAATTAGAGTGGGGGCATGAATGTAATTTTAGGTGTCATGAAATGGAGCTCTTATCTGTTAAATGGAGGGTTAGACGATGTGACAATGTGGTTGAGGTGAATCCAATGTATGTATTTTCATTTTCTGGGAGACTGCAATCTCCTAGGGGACATTTAAATCTGTATACTACATTGGTCTCATTAAGCCGACTTGTCTGGGGAGAGGAATTGTTACGAATGACGAGGTTGGTAGTTTTGTATTTTGTATAATAAATAATAAATTTTACCTTATTATCAGGCGTGGTTGCAATAACGTTATTCCGAATTATTTTTTTTAGTGCAATTTCATCAAGTTTGTAATTCCTGTGCATCTAGTTGCGATAGTAAATGTTATTTGAAGAAGTATTTGCTGTAGTATGTTTTTCTTTGTGGCTAGCGTCTATTTTTTGGACGTTCTGTTTGATTTGTTCGTCATTGACGTGATTAGGAAATCCGTTATTAACAAACATCTATTTGATGTTTTTGAGTTCGGAGTAGAATATCAGCTTTGAGGAAGAAATGAGTTTTGCGTGAGATATTAGGTTTTTTATTATAGCTTTTTTATATCTTTCGGGGCACTCACTATTAAAATTTAAAGTAGTTGAGTTAACAGTTATGGTTTTTTTATATGGATATGTTGTAAAAGTGTTATTGTTAGTGCCGATCAATACATCAAGGAACGGGAGTTGATTTTTATTATATATATATATATATATATATATATATGTTTGTGTGTGTGTTTCTTGCCTTGATGAGCTAGTAAGCTAAACTGTTAGTTGGTAGACCCAACTCATCAGGATTAATATTACTATTTTGCTCTACCTAGGTATCGAGCACTCTTTACATTTTAGCTTAGACAAACATAGTGGTATATATAGTTTTTTTTACTTCTGGTTAAGTGATATAGCGTTAATCAATTATTTTCGGTTGGTGCGACTATCTTGGTCTTTTCTTCTTTTTTTCCCATGCAATTATTTGTAGTATATTTTTACTAGCAAATGATTTACCTTAGTTTTTCCTAACCACAAAGGTTTACTAATAGGATTAGTATAGTGGGTAATATACATATATATATATATATATATATATATATATATATATATATATACACACACACAAACACAAGGTGTGTCAAAAAAGTATTGAGATTTTTTGTACTTTTTGATACACTATGTATTCTGAAAAAAATACTGTTCCATTAATTCTTCATTTCTATCTTGGTAAATACAGCTTTAAACTTGGTACTTTTTTTGACACACCTTGTATTCTGAAAAAAAAAAAAAAATAATGAATGGAACATTATTTTTTTTTTTCAGAATACAAGGTGTGTCAAAAAGTACCAAAAAATCTCAATACTTTTTTGACACACCTTGTATGTACGGGTTAAAAGGTTTGGCGAATGAAAGTTCATTCGGGTCTCAAACCCGGCCAGGGGTAGCTGTTACGGTATAGCCACACTGATGAAAGGTGAAACCTTGAAACACGTGTCTGTGGATTACTTATTTATTATATATATATATATATATATATTATATATAATATAATCCAAAAGTCCAGAGAAGAAATCTTCCTTACGACACAATAGTTTTATTTAAAAAACTGTCGCAGTTTGAGAGCTCAATGTGTGCTCTTAATGTTAGAGTCACAGAGCAAATATATAAGTAAAGAAATAACAAAAGACTTAGAGATTGAGCATTATAGTCTATTTCAGGGAGCTTAGACAAAGTGTCTAACTCTCCCATAGCATCTGATGCTAATGAGGAATTTCCTCATTAGCATCTGATGAGTTGGGAGAGTTAGACACTTTGTCTAAGCTCCCTGAAATAGACTATAATGCTCAATCTCTAAGTCTTTTGTTATTTCTTTATATATATATATATATAAGTTTTTTTGTAGGTACAGAATTTTATTAAGGAGCGAAAAAAACGTATACATTATAAACATTCAAGTTTTGTTGTTTTTTATTGCTAGAAACTCCACGTCTCAATGAAAACTCTCCACTTTTTAATGGGAAGTGAATACTTTTTTTTATTCAACTTGCCACCAACAAAAGTTTGTTCAATAATTGTTTATTATTAGTGAAGCCATCATGAAAATGCATAGAATTGAGTAAAATGGACACAGATGTTTGTAGATTGCAACCATTGTGAATAGAACAAATACATGACTCACATTGTGTGATCATAATCTATGTCCAATCTTACTAGAATGAAAAAATTAAAATGTCAACCTTGATAGTGAGATCTTAAAAAGGACCCCCAAAAAACTAGCTTTTCATAGCTATGAATGCTAAATAAGTAGATGGCTGAGATAGATAAAATGACCTTTAGTATAAAAATGCACTGAAAAATGGTTGTTACTATCAAGATGCATTGGAAAATTATTTTTTACTATCAAAAGGCATTGGAAAATGATTTTTTACTAAAAATTGGAAATGATTTTTTTTACTATAAAAAGGCATTGGAAAATGATTTTTTTACTATAAAAAGGCATTGGAAATGATTTTTTTACTATAAAAAGGCATTGGAAAATGATTTTTTTTTATTGGAAAATGATTTTTTACTATAAAAAGCATTGGAAAATGATTTTTTTTTACTATAAAAAGGCATTGGAAAATGATTTTTTACTATAAAAAGCATTGGAAAATGATTTTTTTTACTATAAAAAGGCATTGGAAAAATGATTTTTACCATAAAAATGCACTGGAAAATAATTTTTACTATAAAAATGCACTGGAAATGATTTTTACCATAAAATGCACTGGAAATAATTTTTACTATAAAATGCATGGAAAATAGGTTTTACCATAAAAATGCACTGGAAAATAAGTTTTACCATAAAAATGCACTGGAAATTTTACCATAAAAATGCACTGGAAATGCATTGGAAAATGATGTTTACTATAAAAAGGTTAATTGAATATGTCGCTATAAAATGCTTTAGACTTTACTCATAAAAATCATTTCCAATGGATTTTTCTCATAAAAATGTATTAGTTGACAAAATTATTTCTGTCCAAATATGCATTCAACATTTTATGAATTTTTTATAATTAATAAAAAGTTGGATGCATATTTGTACAGAAATCACTTTGTCAATTCATGTCAGAACAATACACATAAGGTACTCCATATTTTAGGCCTTGAGCCAGACTAAGTCAAGCTTCATAAATGCAAGGAATAAGAGAGAATCTGAGAGAAACTTACCTTTCTCTTGCAGCCAGGCTTTAATACCTGTTTTACTTTTTATAAGATGGTTTTCCAGGAATCGGCAAATTTTAAACTAAATCTGGAAAAAGAAAAAGAAAAAATGAATTAGTTTTCAGAAAAAAACATTAAATAGTAAAAAGGATTAAAATATATATATATATATATATATATATATATATATATATATAAATATAACTTCATACAACAATAAAGTAATGTAATGTGGCGAGTCAAATAATTTCAAACACAATTTACGTCACATAGTTTTGAAATAGAATGCTAATGGCTACAAAATTCTAAGTTCTTTTTTCTTTCCATGTTCATATTTAAATATTATTCAGAAATTACATCACATATGAATGATACCCTAATTATAGTTTAATATACAAACCAAAATGTTTTAACGTTGGCTAATATTTCTAACTATAATAAGATCATCCTCTGAATATCTTGTTCTTTTTTATATTGTTGGATTTATTTCCATTTTCACTGATAATTATATATATCTAACTCAGAGAGGAAAGCAATTTCCACATCAATTTGCAATTGGAAGATAATTTGGGGGGATCCGAGTTAATGCTAACATCATTTTTTTTAATCATCCAAATTATCGATATAATAGACATAACTGTTTTACTGATTAGAATTCTTCATTCTTTCCTAAATAGAAATAATAAAATGGAAAATGAAAAGAAATGGAGACTTTAACAAGAATTAAAAATGGTGGCACAAGTGAATGAAAGAATGAATTAAGGAAAAAAGGAAAAACAAGAATGAGACAAATAAGGGGAAAAAGAATAGAGGAAAAATTGGGGAGTTAAAAATAATTTGATTTGTAAAAAATGCAGTGAATTTATCATTTTTTTTTTTTTTACTATGAATTGTATTTTTCTGTATTAATTGTCTCACTGTCTAGAGAGGACAAACAGACTCTTCCCAGTTATTAATATAGATGGTTTGAAAGTGATTCTTACTATAAAAATGAATTAGAATTGATGCTTACTATAAAAATGCAATAGAAATGCATTTTTGTTGTCAAAATTACTATAAAAATATATTACAAAAGATTTTTTACTATAAAAGATGAAATAGAAATAATTTTTACTATGAAAAATGCATTGCAAATGATTTTTATCCTAAAAACGTATTGGAAAGTGATTTATACTATAAAAATGCATTGAAAAATAATTTTTACTATAAAAATGCATTGAAAAATAATTTTTACAATAAAAATGCATTGAAAAATAATTTTTACTATAGAAATGCATTGAAAAATAATTTTTACTATAGAAATGCATTGAAAAATATTTTTTACTATAAAAATGCATTGGAAAAATGATTTTTAACCTAAAAATGCAAAAATGATTTTTACTATAAAAATGCACTGGAAATGATTTTACTATAAAATTGCATTGAAAAATTTTGAAAAATGCATTGAAAAATAATCTTTACTATGAAAATGCATTGAAAATAATCTTTACTATAAAAATGCATTGAAAAATAATCTTTACTATAAAAATGCATTGAAAAATACTATAAAAATGCATTGAAAATAATCTTTACTATAAAAAGCATTGCACTATAAAAATGCACTGGAAAATGATTTTTAACCTAAAAATGCACTGGAAAATGATTTTTAACTAAAAATGCACTGGAAAATGATTTTTACTATAAAAATGCATTGAAAAATGATTTATATCATAAAAATGCATTGCATATGATTTATATCATGAAAATATTGCAGTAGTTGATTAGTTTGGTTTCTTTATTTAATAGTTTATCAACATTTGTGGGTCATTTAATACCAAAGCCATCCTTATAGAAGAACAGTAGTGGTACTATTTAATCCATAGTTGAGGGATGAAGAGGTTCATACCTTTCCCAAGGATAATAGTCCAAAAGGGAACATCTGGATTTTGAACTCTCTATCTACAATATCACAATCCAGCACATTAGCCACAACACTATGAGGTCTTTCCCCAGAACTTGATTGCTTCAATGATTAAAAAGAAAACATCTGTCCCCAATCTGTTAACAGTAGAGGAGTCATTCTTTAAGATAAGCTAATAATAATAATAAAAATTCAGCAATACCTTCACTACCATTGCTAATCTATGCCAAGATTTTAACCATACTCTTTGAGTTCTTATTGTAAAGGGTTTAAATATAATTCATTCTAAGTATAAAAGATGTTTGGTTTGGTTTGTTTTATATAGGTGCTAGGGCTTGATCTTATTGCAAAGGGTTTAAATATAATTCATTCCAAGTATAAAAGACGGTAGATAGTTACAATGGCATTGATATAGAGATAATGACAAAAAACAGTTGTGAAAAAAACCTGGGATTCTGGACATTTTAGGTCAATATCTTAAAGCCCACCCCCTCCCAGAAAGGTCAAATTTAATACATGGAACAGGAAGCCTCTTGTGGTATAATGGTTAGCAAGGTAGACTGGCAAACCATGACTAGTAAGTTAAGCCTCACTGGGTACTCCTTACATTCAGCTTTGTCCTACATCTAAGCTAAGCTTAGGAAATAACTATAAAACAATCATAAGGATATGAAACACACACACACACACATTATATATATATGCATACACATACTTAGGGTTACCTTGATTTATGAGTGCACCAATTAACAAGTTTTCCAGGTTATAAGGTGTCACTCAGTCAATTTTTTGCTTTATGTTGAGAGCTCAAATTCAGATACGCTTATGTTAATAAGTTCACTAAGAATATATATTTCTCTGAATGTTTGAGATGAGGCTTGAAGATTAGTATTATTATCGTTATTCGGACTATTAGGTTCAAAGTTCCGTGATGGCTCCCGAATACGACAAGAAAGTTCCTGAGTTCGAAAAGAAGGTTCCCGAGTCCGAGAAGGTTCCGAGTCCGACAAGAAATACCTGAAGAAGGCCGGAGGGTATATCGGCAGAAACGTTGTACAAATAACAATGAAGATGGGGACAATAGTCCAAATAATGCTAATAATAATAAGAATATATATGTTACCAAATTTATTACGTCAAAGAAAAACATTAAAAAAACAAAAAAACATTAAAACATATTGGAAGATGGTCAGATTTTGTATCATTTGGATTATTCGGACTATTGTCCTCATCTTCATTGTTATCTGTACAATGTTTCAACCGATGTGCCCTCTGGCCTTCTTCAGGTATTTCTTGTCAGACTCGGGAACCTTCTCTTTGATTTTGAACTCGGGAGCCTTCACAGAATTTTGAACCCAACCCTTTATTCAATCTGTGTGGGTATACTGTTCTCATTCTGCTAACTAGGTGTAAGTGTTAAGCTGTGTTAATTATTATTCTATTTTACTGTTGCCCTTAACCAGGATTGAACCTGCAGCCCAAAGATAACTCCAAATAATATCATATTTAAAATTTTGTGGTGGGAGTTCTTTTTTTTTCTTTTTTTATCATTTGCTCCGGAGGAATTTACCATTTTTTTTCTCACTTTTCTGTTTGTTTTTTTATTTCATTGAAACAGACAATAAGTACTATCGCTTCCTATCTCACACCTTTTTTTTTATATATTTTCTTTTCTGTTCCTCTCTGACATGTAGCACATTCATTTTTTCCATTTTATTTCCTCACAATTACAATGATATGGTCCATTATTTATCCATTATGCCACTTGTCTAATTGGAATAATCCAAATGATACAAATTATCAAGCCTCATCTCAAAGATTCAGAGAAATGGTCAGATTTGTCTATTATGGGATGTTATGAATAAAACCAATAAGATTGAAACAGAACTTGACTGCCAACAAGGGTTAATAGTCGCAGAGGAAAAAAAATCTGAAGTTTCCAGCTGTGGTCATCAGAAACTGTCATTCATAAACGGAAAGATAAGCCAGTAATAATCCGAGTAATCTTTTTTTTAAATCTCCATAACGGCAATACTTTACGGTCTTTTCTTTATTTTTGATGTGCAAATATGTCAGTCACACAACAGGACAACAGCTGTTTTATGAGGTTTAAAAAGTAATAAAACAGTTAAATTTAATGATATAATCATTATCTGGGGTATGACACTTAATTGCATCTGCTAGTGACGCTTCTGTTCTGGAGCTCTGGGGAGTATAGAGTACTCCTTTGTTGCTATAACTCCCAGGTCTACTCTGACACACAGAGTAACAGTATCTGTTAGGATCCAATCTCTAGATTCAAATAAATCTGAAAATTATTTGTTGGTTGTTTGGAATTTTACGGCATGTCAATCCATTGGGTCATTTTATGCTGAAGACGTTTGTTTTATTCATTCTTCATAGGTACTCAAATCAGTTTTGAACACGTTTTTCTATTTAACCCATAGCTGGGACCCTAACAAGTACTACCACGCCAGGTCAGAGTGAACCTGGGAGCAATGGAGATAAAGGATACTCTACATTCCTTAGACCTGGAACCTTACCATCAGATAGAGTCTAATGTCATACCCAGGACATGAAAAACCTCAGCCACTGCCTTCTAGCACCCATATAATAAAAAGGTTTGGGGCTGGCCATTGGAGCAATAGGGTTGGGACAATCATATAACTGTGTGCAAACAAATCATCATTAAATAAGAATAACGTACTAATATATATTATATATATAATATATATATATAAAACAAATCTAGCTATTTTCAGCCGACAGTATTTGGGAGAATATGTGCTTAATTGAAGTCAGACCTAATTTTTTGAAAGTTAATTCATTAATGATAATTAGGCGGGATTTAACTACTTAAATGTAAGGCTACGATTTGTTTAGCCTTACATTTAAGTAGTTAAATCCCGCCTAATTATCATTAATGAATTAACTTTCAAAAAATTAGGTCTGACTTCATTTAAGCACATATTCTCCCAAATATATATATATATATATATATACTCCATATAGTAATGTATAAATGATTGGTATTTGGTAGGAATACTGGATACCATATAACAGTTTGCAAATTATTTATACCAAGAATAGTTACTTGAAACTATAATTGTTTACTAAGGATTATTATTAGTTATTTGAAACCAAATAATTGCTTGCAAATTATTAGTGATAGAAATATTTGAAACCATATAACATATTGTGAACAAATGATTATTATTAGATAGGTATAGGTACTTGAATCTACGTAAAGTTATCAGGGTGGCCTAAAGTTGGTATTGACCAGACAGTGATGCACTTTCACTTGCATTAGACTAAGGAGATTGTTTTGGCATCTTAGATGGTGCACCACAACTACCATCAGCTCCTCACTTTACTGTACAGATCTCTGTGCTACTCATATGCCGAGTTGACAAGGGCCGGTATTGAACCTGGAACCTCATGGTTCCTAGTAGGATGCTCTACCGACTGAGCTAAACCGGCCCTTGAAACTACATAATTGCATATAAATTATTAGTATTAGATATGAATACTTGAAACAATATCAGCAGGATAACAAATAATTACTTGAAGCTATAATTATTTACTAAGTATTATTACTCGTTACTTCAAACCATAAATATATATATATATATATATATGTTAAAAATGATGTGTTTACTTGTGTGAGCCGAATCTTTGTATTTCTCCGCTTTATGGTGAAAGTAGTGCATATATGTTCACACACATGCACATGATGGTTTTGTTTTTATTTTTTATACTCATTGTATTGCCTTCAAATTTTAATATATTATAATATATATATATATATGTTTCTAATATCCTTTTAGTTTGCTCAGTACTAGGGTACTTCTAGTGTGTGTGTGTATGTATGTAATATATATATATATATATATAATTAGAAGTACCTGGTCTGTGACTGAATTAAAAGGATTTTAGAAATATCAAAGTGAAGAGTAAGAGGAAAATAATTTAGCAAATTCCTTATCAAAAATTCCAAAGAATTTGCATATTACAATGTTTGTTTATTTTAAGAATTCTTTTCTTTTTGTTGTTATTATTTTAAAATATCATTCTAAAAAATTTAGTCCTAAACTCATTAGTATCTTAAAAGATAATTTTATTTTTCTAAAAGAACTTTTTTTTTCTTTTTTTGTACATATGACAAACATTTAAATTCAGTTCTTAATTGCTTGTTCAGTCAAAATGATAAAAGATGTATTCATTTAATTTATTTATTATTTTTTATCCCTAAAGATGTAACAATAAAAACAAGCTTGGAATTAAGCATGTCCTTATTTGTAGGTGGAGAATTTTGTGTATTAATTCAAAAGAAAATTATTTATTTATTCTATGAATAGTTTTTCCAAATCTTTTTTTTTTATTTGACTATAAATATAATTTGTCTACTCTGTTATGATTTCTGTTTCAGGTTTGTTAAACTGTAACATGATTGTTTTATAGTTATTTCCTAAGCTTAGCTTAGATGTGGCACAAGGTCGAATGTAAAGGGCTCTCAATGAGGCTCAAACTTACAAGTCATGGTTTGCCAGTCTACCTTGCTAACCATTACACTCCCAAGAGGCTTCCTGTTCCATGTATTAAATTTGATCTTTCTGGAGGAGGGGGGGGGCTTTTGTTTTTGTCTGTAGCTCTTAATCTCTATATCAATCCCATTGTAACTATCTACCTTCTTTTATATTTGGAATGAATTATATTGAAACCCTTTACAATAAGAACTCGAAGAGTATGGATAAAATCTTGGCATGGATTAGCTGTAGTAGTCAAGAAGAACTCCTCCATTCCCATTATTCCCAACAAGAATGTCTTCAACGTAACAGTGAGGGAATCTATCCACTTCTCACTAGCACTAGATGAGACAGGAAATGAAAAAGGAAAGGAAAGATTAGCCTACCAGTAAGCGTTGGACTCAATTCTTTTGAACTCCTTCAACAAAGACTTTTTTTTTTTTATTTTTTAAACTTAAATTTTATATTTCCCTCAACAATAATTTAAGCTTATCCACTGTAAGGTCATATTGATTGGCTGATATAATAAAGTTGTTTATTTCAAACAGTAAAATAGAATTTTAACTCTTTTTCATGAGTTTATATCATTTTTTAAAATTTATTTGTGCGTCGTATTTGCCAGCTGGTGGCCTACGACTAAATTTATTTCAATTTTTCCTGAACAAAAGTCATTAAAGAATGCACTAAAAAAACATTTAAATCAAGTTTTTTTTTGTACTCATCTGAGGAGTTGGTTTAGCTCCATTGGTAGAGCATTTGCCAAGGACTTGCAAGGTTTCAGGTTTCATACTGGTCCAACTCACCGTCTGAATAGCACTTGGTAATCTGATACCTTTATTTGTTTTATGGCATATCAACCTCAGTGGGTCATTTAATGCTGGCAAATTTTTGAAAGATTTGTAGCGATTTTTTTAAAGAAAATTAAAAAAAAAAATTTTTTTTTTGTTAACAAATTTTCTATTTAACCGATAGATGGGACCCTAACAGGTACTACCACCCGGTTTGGGTTAGAGTGGACCAGGGAGCAATGGGAATGAAAGGGTGCTTCACATTCCCTAGACCTCCAAAATTAGAACCTCACCATCAGATAGAGTTTAACGTCATTCCCAGGACAATAGAAACCTCAGCCACTGCCTTCTGGCACATATATGATAAAAAGGGTTGGGGTTGCCATAAAGTCAATAGGGTCAGGACAATCATATAAGTGCTAGGGTTTGATGTGACCAGCCAATTGATCAGACTGCTTGTCTAGCCTAAGTAAGGGCCAAAGTGGAGAGTTGCATGTCATAGACTGCTCAAACACCTAGATTCCATCCTTAAGCAGCACAGGTTGCCACCCATGGCCAACATGTGGCCCCATTTGGGGTGGGTTTTTTACCTCACTGCAGAGATGCAATCGGTGTATTCTAAAGCCCCACTGACAGAGCTGTAATCTGATCTGTGCGGTAAAGCATCTGGAAAAGCTGACTGTAGGTGTAGCTCTCCACTTTGGTAAAAACAAACTCCCTGATCTAGCAACTAGCAAAAAGGGGATACTCCTTTGCTGTTCAGCTGATACCCACGATTCATTATTACTAGCTGAAATACCCATCTCTGCTGGTAAATTTTAAATGAATATCTTATATTATTTTCTTATACTTAAATGAATATCTCTAATAAAAAGGTAGGAGGTTTCTGGGATGAACAATTTATCAAATTTAAATTCAGTTTTATTCCCATTCATTAACATTATCTTTTGTTTCTCAATGTTTGTTCTTAATTGACCGACTTAAATTGAGAATCCAAACAAAGGAAAGAAGAAGAGAAATGTAATTAATTCTATTATCAATTTTCCTTGGATCATATAAATAAAAACTTTTTTTTCATCAATTAAAAAATTTACACTGAATGCTTATAAACAGAACATTTTACGATAAAAGATAAATTCACATAACAGTAAAGAGATTTACCAATAATATTTCTTCTGTATTTTGTTATGAAATTATGAAGTAGCAGTACCAGTAGTGTTCTTGTCCATGAACACAATAACATACTTAATATGCAAGACTTTACACTTTCTTTTTCTACCAGCTAGATATGAAGGACTCAAGACTTTCTCTACTAAAGACTCTTTTCATATTAAGATAATAATTCGCTCATACAATTCTATCAATTTTCCTCGGATCATATGAATAAAACTTGGATCACAGCTGGTTATTTAGAAACTTTTTTTTTTTCATCAATTAAAAAATTTACACTGAATGCTTATAAACAGTACTTTTTATGATAAAAGATAATTCCACATAAGAGAAAAGAGATTTACCAATGAATTAATGAAATAGCAAACGAGTTGTGTTCTTGTCCATGGACAGGGGATTTTAGAACCCCAGCAACCTCATGTTGCATAGTAAACAATAACATGCTTAACATGTAAGTCTTTATACTTTCCTTTTCTACCAACTGTTACGTTTAATCAAATGATAAACAATTTAGAACTTTTTAGAATATCCTGAGAGACTGGCTGACGCCAGGAGAAGGGAGGGAGTCCCAGAATGTGACCCTAAAGCTCACCGGAAGAAGAAAAATTTCGCTTCGTCATTAGCACGTAGCCGACCTTGCGGAGGGAAACAAAAAACTGATACTACACTCGTTGCTTTACCCACGTACGCAAAACCTACCGAGACAGGTGACGTCACGATTTGGGGGAAGGGAAAGCGATCCCTAGTGTCAGTTTTGCAGTTAGTATTCGAGACCTGGTCAGTGAACACCTCGTGGGGGAGGGAAAGAAAAAAATGTTTCCCAATAAGAAAGTTACCACAATCCAGAAATGCCACATAAAGAAATAATACCCGGAATAGTCATTAATACAGAAAATGAATCACCCAAAAAAGATAAGTGCAAATTTCTTTCGTTGCGAACATTTGTAAATTGATTTGAGAAAAAAATTCCGCCAGATGACATCATAAATCCTAGCCTGTCAGTGTCCATATCATGATCCTCCCAGCTTACAAATTTGAATTAAATGTTATATTATAAATATATATACGTTGTCTTGTTATTCATTGCCAAATTGTTATATCTATATCTCTCATCTTTCTTTGGTAAACTCTGATGAAAAGCGCTGTATAGCGTTGAAACGATAGGTGAACGTAACAAACTTTCTAACAAGGACTCATCACTTTCTCTACAAAAGACTCTTTTTCATATTAGGTAATTTTGCTCATACAACTCTATGTAAGCTTGAAACAGGTTATTGTCAATTACAAATTTACACTAAATGCTTATAAAAGTACCTGTTACAATAAAAGATAAATTGATAGATTTACCAATTATATTTTAAAAATATTTTGTTTTAAGCTTTTCAATTTTGTAGAGAAAATTAAAAAAAACATTTATATGATAAATCTAATTAGGTATTTAACGACATATCAACCCTAATGGTTATTTGATATATTGATAATGAATCAATTGGGAGCCTTCATGGAACTTCAAACCTAACCCTTTACTCAATCCACGGGGGTAGACTGTTCTCATTCCGTTAACTATGACTGGGTACAAGTGTTAAGCAGAGTTAGTTATGCTATGTGAAGGCTACCGATTATGACAAAAAAGTTCCCGAGTTTGAAGAGATGGTTTCCAAGTTTGAGAAGGTTACCGAGTCCAACAAGAAATACCTGAAGAAGGCTGGAGGGCACATTGGCCGAAACGTTGCGCAGATAACAATAAAGATGAGGACAATAGTCCAAATAATCAAGCCTCATCTAAAAAATTCAGAGAAATAGTAAATTAATGCTGTACTGATAATTATGCTCACACACACACACGTGTGTATAGATAATTTTAAGTATCCATTTCAGACATATCTATAAATAATACAAAAAAAAAAAAAAAAAAAAAAAAAAAACACTTCCAAATCGGAAAAATGGACCGGATGTCAATTCTTTGTATCTTTGTTCCTATTTTTGGTTTGGTCTGTTTGTTTTACGGCATATAAACCATTTTTGGGTCATTTAATACTGAATAAAGTCATTGACAAAACTTTCTGTTTCACGTTCTTTTGATTAAATTTATCTGGTTTGGTTTGGTTAATGGTATAATAATTCTATGGGTTATTTAATGCCAAAAAGTGCTAGAGCATGAGACAAAATTTGACACTCAAGCTCATTTTACTGATATAATTTTTTGTAGATGTATTTTGTGGCTGTATCTCATAGATTTTTAAATCTACTTTTAAAACTCCAGAAAATTACAACAATATCTACAAAAGCAAATCTGAGACCCGAGTGAGAGAGGAAGCAAAGCTTAATGAAAAAACAAGAAATTAAAATAGTTTAAATACAAAATGTCAAAAAGAGAGTGACAATCCTTTTGAAGCATCCTGTATATACAATCAGATCTTAAGTAGAGTTTATTTTCTTTACCTCTAGACAACTGTTATCAGACTGGTGTGAAGGAGGTAAATCCTATAGATAATTCACAATGAAAATATTAGATTGGATTATATATATATATATATATATATATATATATATATATATATAATATAATATTGAATTAGTCAAATTGCCAAGTGGCTAAAATAAACATGGGGTGACTGATCAGTTTGGAGACCATCAGTAATGAAATACTAGACTACCCATTGACATATTGGGTTCTAATCATAACAGCAGTCCATGATTATATTAATGCTTCTATTTAGGAAGGAGTGAAGGATTCTAATTAGCATTTCATGTTTAACAGTAATCAGTATGCTGAGCTTCGTTTAGGTATGGGTAAGGTTTGTTTGGTTTGTTTTGTTTTCGCCAACTCAGTGGTCATTTATGCATAAAGTTTTGAAATAAAGTAATGGAGCTTTTTTTATTAACACATCTTAGATGCTAACAATCTCCTTGGTCTGGCGCAATGTGAAAGGGGTAGACTCCCTCACTGATTGGCTGATACTTTCTTAGGCCGCCCCGTTTTTACTTTTTTAAAGGATTTTAATTGGCATTTCATAGTTAACAGTACTCCTTGAGCACTAGTGAAAAAGGGATAGGCTGTCTAGCTGATACCAACGATAGGCCACTGCTGACTTTACTCACTTATTTAGAAAGGAGTGAAGGATTCTAATAAGCATTTCATAGTTAATAATGGTCCATAATGATACTGATGCTTCTATTTAGGAAGGAGTGAAAGATTCTAATTGGCATTTTAGTTAGTTAACAGTAGTCCTTGAGTGCTAGTGAAAAGGGGGATAGACTCCCTTGCTGTTCAGCTGATACCAACAATAGGCTGAAAAATAATCAAGCTAAGTTCCAATTACCATCGAATTGGTAAGACACGGCAATGAGCAATTGTAACTCAATACAATCCCATCTCGGCGCAATCCTACTGCAGACTGACAGGGTTTTATAAAACTCCACAATATCATAGAAACCAAGCAGCCATCAGAACTCAGAATGGAATCACCCAAATGCATGAATGGACTTTTCTTGATTTCTATAAATACCAACTGTCTTGGACACTGCTTCAGTTGTACTTAGCTAGTTGCTGTTATTCAAACCAACAGTAGACTAACTGACTTCAATATAGGCCACTGCCAACTTATTTATTTAGGAAAGAGTGAAGGATTCTAATTTGCATTTCATAATCCTCTTTGTTATATGATAAATTTGGATCATTAAAAAAATGACATTCAGCATGAATGCAAACCCCTCCCCGACAAAAAAAAAAAAAAAAAAAAAAAAAAATCATCATTCAATGGGGGTCATGAATTAAAATTCCTAAAAAATTTTTGTAAAGCAAACGCAAGACAAAATTATTTTAGTAACAGAGTGGTGAATACATGGAATAAACTACCATCATCAATAGTGAATGCCCCATCTCTAAACTCCTTCAAGGCAATGTTGGATAATGTGTGGAATGATTATAAATATTCTGTGAAATTAAAATGAATGTTTATAAGGAACAGCTGACAGGTCTCAGACCTAATATACTAGCTGAAAGGATATTATTATTATTATTATTATTATTATTATTATTATGCAAATGAAACAAAACATTGCTTTATTCCATGTTAGGGCATTCTAATTGCAATGCTTTAGTAAAAATCTTTCTATGTCAAACAGATTTTCCAACACTACTGCATAGCCCAGAGAAAGCAGCCAGAGGCATTGGCTTCTATGTGAACTTGGATAAAACATAGTTCATGTGCTATTGTGATAACCATTACACCATGCACACCTCAACTAGAATTGGGAGTAGAGTTCAAATTCTGACTCAGGCAGTAATCACTGGTAAGTGACCTTGGTAAAAGCATGAATCCATCATCTGTTTAGAGACACCCAAGCTCCAGATGAAATTACCGCACAGGGTGGGCATTTAAGGTTGGCTAGTTGAATTTTACAGCCTGTTAACCCTTGTTAGATTATTTTATGCTGAAGACGTTTTAGTTTTATTCATTCTTGATGGGTACTCAATTTCTTTTTTAAAACTCATTTTTTTAAAAACATTTAAGCCATGATTGGCAGCCATTCTAGGAGAAAGACAACCAATTTCAAAACAAGACTGGGCTCTTTAACCATGGCTAGATAACCAGTCTAGGAGAAGGTAAATTTGAATTCAAATCTGTTAAACTCCGCTTAAGAAATTGACCTTGTGTCACATCCTGCTCGTGCGGAGGGGTTGGTCGTCAGCTTGACAGTTGGGTTTTGAATCACGCACAAGGCGGTCTTCCTATCTATAGCTCTGCTGAAGAGGCCTAAATGTACATACAGAGATTGATTTTTCTCAATTTGTTTAGCCTTACATTTAAAATAGGTATGCCCGCCTAATTAATTAATTTAATTAATTAACTTTCAAAATTAGGTACGACTTCAATCAAGCACATATTCTCCTAAAAAAAAGCCATATCATAAACACATCGCTTGTGTATTTACTTCTCTCTCTCTCTCATATTATATATATATATATATATATATATATAGATATATATATTACTAATCTGCATCCAATGATTTTATTTTTATTTAAACCTCAATTATTAATAAAATTGTACATCATTAAGACTGTTGACCATATCTACATACAAATAACATGCAGTTGTATTTATAGTGTGAATGGGAAGGCTAATTTGCATATTGATCTTTAAAAAATTGATTTTAATAATATGTGCTTAATATTATTGATTTCTAATTGTTTAGTTTTATCTTATTGAATATGAGCAAAATTCTCTTCAATAAATCTTAAAAGAAATCCTTAACAAAAAGAAATAACTGTAATATTATTCTTTACTTCCTATTTTTACTAAACAGTTATAGGATAATTGAAAATGATGGAAGAGTTAGTTTCAAAGTTGTTCTATTTTTCAATCATACCCCTCTGTTCCAAATCATGTGCATTTTTATTCAGTTTCATTGGCCTTTCTAATTTAATATGATATTTTATTATATTAAAACTCTTGCAACCGTAGGGTGCATATATTTGCTAGTATATATAAATAATGTAATCCAAATGACTTTGCCAGTAAGGGATGATTCTATTTGGATCTCACTGTACAACCATACTGTAGGTTCTTGTAGGTGCAAATATTATATACTCATACAAGGGTTTTTATGAATCCCTAAAAAGAGCTCAATGTATAATAATCAATAGATTAGATTATATACTGAGCAGACAAATTAAAGTTTACTTTGACACAAAAATAATCCCAATTTCATGCAAAAGAAAAATGAATTAATGGGGGTGGGTAGAAACTCCACCCTGTAAAAAAAAAAGGAACCTGCTGCTAAAACTGCAGGTGCAGTCTGGTACTTCAAAGTATTTTCTTTTTTAATGATAATTTTTTTCTTGCAATTAAAGCAAAGACTTCAAGTTATTTTAATTATTGCAATATGTTTCTGAATTGAAAAAAAAAAAATCATTGCTACAAGATGTACACTTTCAGACTAATACCCTTGGGAAAGGTATGAATCACCGTATCCCCCAGCCATGGGTTAAATAGTACCAATACTGTTTTTCTACAAAGATAGCTTTGGCATTAAATAACCCACAAAGATTGTTTAATGATTATACAAAGAAGCTACAATAATAATCACAAAAGAATTTTCAAATCTCCCAGAAAAGTTAAGCAGCAATGAACCTGTTCGCTAATTAGATGGGTGACCACTTAATCTCCCAGACAACTTATGTTCAGCATTTGTTTCCAGGACAATCATGTGAAAAGAATTTTGTTACCATTTTAACTCTTAGAACCAGATTGATTGATGTCAACTTGTCTAGGGTTATTTTATGCCTAGAGGTTAGGGAATTGCGTTCATTGTATTTTCATACTTATCTTGTAGTAGTTGTTTCTTTTTTATGTAGTTATTTTTTAAGATTTTTTTTTTTGCATAGCATCCTATCAAATACAAATAATTTTTAAACATTCATTAGACCCATAGATGAGACCCTGTCACAAAGTGTCTGTAGATATTTTCAAGACACTCACTAGTCGCGTGGATCCTAAGTGGCTAGGCAATTGACTCTCCAAGTAAAAAGAAATATTCCATGGGAAAATACAGAATGTTTCTTTCAAGCAAAAAAAAAGAAATGAGTCAAGACAATTTATAAATGAAAAATAATTGTTTTATTTTTATAAAATAATTATTATTTACCTTTTTTTTTTTATATGAAACAAACGATTGCAAAATTAAAAAAAAAAAGTTTATGAACAGTCCAATAAATACCTTCTTTTTTTTTCCGTAAAAATATATATATTTTATATATATATATATATATATATATATATTTTATAGACAATATTTTTTGCATAGCATCATATCAAATACAAATAACTTTTAAACATTCATTAGACCCATAGATGGGACCCTAATGGGTACTACCACTCCAGGTCAGAGTGGACCTAGGAGCAAGTAAAAATAAAAGTGAAGTCGACAGAGTGGCCTATTGACAATATCAGCTAGACAGCGAGGGAGTCTATCCCCCTTTCACTAGTGCTAGACCAGGGAGATTGTTTTGTGTCTGAGGTGGAGCGCCACACCTACCATCAGCTCCACTCTTTACCACACAGATCTCTGTGCTACACATATGCTGAGTAGGTGAGGGCCGGTACTGAACCTGGAACCTTATGATTCTAAGCTAGATGCTCTACTGACTGAGCTAAACCAACCTAAATAACATAGATTTCTACAACTGGGCCTCACCATCATATTAGTGTTCTGCACAGGACAACCCCTTGTCTTTTTTTGTGGGTAGGAGTCTTACCTGTCTATTCTAAGTCTCAACTGACAGGGCAGTTTAGAAACAGAGTGGCTGATATTTGTACCATTACATAAAAGTACATATCCCCAGGCGGAGTAAATTTTGGCAGGGAAATCCCCGTTTCTATATCACTATTGCTTAATAACAATATAGCCAATCAGGCTGTTAAATAATTGATTACAAAATTTTATATTTTCAGCTATCTTTCAGACTAGAGCTGTGGGTGGGAGACCCATGGGTGTCAGGAGGTTAGGGATTTAGGAGTTAAAAAGAAAATCTTATATATCTGATGAAGTTGTTTAAGTAAAACATGTTATATGAATAAATTAATTTTAATAATTGGTCTTCAGCCATATATTACTATATATATGTGTTTGTTTTATATATATATATATATATAATATATATTACACACACGCACACATATATATAAGTCGTCAGGGTGGCCTAAAGTCAGTATCAGCCAATCAGCGAAGGAGTCTAGCCCCTTTTCACTAGCGCTAGACCCAGGAGATTGTTTTTGCACCTGAAGTGGAGCGCCACACATACCATCAGCTCCTTACTTTACCGCACAGATCCCTGTGCTACTCATACGCTGAGTTAGTGAGGGCCAGTATCGAACTAGGAACCTTGTGGTTTCTAGCTGAATGCTCTACCAACTGAGCTAACCCGGTCCTACTACATATATATATATATATATATATATATTATATATAATGTAGTAGGGCTGGGTGAGCTCAATTGGTTGAGTGTTCAGCCCTCGCCAACTCAGCGTATGAGTAGCACAGGGATCTGTGTGGTAAAGTAAGGAGCTGATGTGACACGCTACCTTAGACGCAAAAACAATCTCCTTGGTCTAGCACTAGTGAAAAGGGGATAGGCTCCTTCGCTGATTGGCTGATACCGACTTTAGGCCACCCCGAGTACTTATGTGTGTATATATATATATATATATATATATATATTATACTTAGATATGCTTAAGATAGAAACTGATGAAAATTTAGCCAAGAGATAAACACAAAAGATTGCCAAGTTTATTGATTAATTTGACCTAGAGAGAAAATTTATTTTTGGGGGTAATTGGAGTTTAGTGTGAGCCAGTCTGTTAAAAAGGTAAAAATGTTGAGATCAATGAAATAAAGAAAAACTCATTAAAAAAAATGTTACACAGTACAAATAATATTTAACTCTTAACATCCTATACCACCTCATTCCACCTGGCCAGAAGTCATATTCATTTTTCTAATCTACCCCAAATGACAGCCTT
>CM042176.1:32694700-32729700 GCA_023376005.1 Doryteuthis pealeii
GATCCCGGCAGGCAAGACAATGTCTTGCTGTTTTTCCTTTCTCGTTCTCCGTCACAGGTTTACCTCCTCTGAGATAAGTTATTATACCAAGGAAAGTTGGAAGAAGAGAAGGATTCATAGCTTTCTCATCCATTTCCTATATATATATATATATATAAAGTAAAGTCGTTGGGGCAGCCTAATGTCAGTATCAGCCAATCAGCGAGGGATTCTATCCCCTTTTCACTAGCGCTAGACCAAGGAGATTATCTTAGTCTGAGGTGGAGCGCCACACCTACCATCAGCTCCTTACTTTACCGCACAGATCTCTGTGCTACTCATACGCTGAGTTGGCAAGGACTGGTATCGAACTAGGAACCTTATTGTTTCTAGCTGTGCCTTTTGTTTAAATGAAAGAATGCCGCCCAAATACACACATATATATATATATATAACACATACATGGGTACCTCACATGGAGTAATGGTTAGCAAGTTAGATCTGCAGACCATTGTTAGTGAGTTCGATTCTCACGTGGTGCTCCATACTTCTGGCCTTGTGTCACAGTTAAATAACTTACTAAATAACTATATTACACATGCATACCAACCTTTTTCACATATGTTAATACCCTCGGGAAATGTTTGAATCATACTATTCTTTCTCCAGCTATGGGTAAATAGTAGGGCAATTTGGGCTTTTTAACCTTGGTCAGGCAACCAGTGCAGGAAAAATAAAACTGAATTCAAACCTGTTAAACTCTGCTTCAAAAATTGACCTTGAGTCAAATCCTTACTTGTGCAGAGGGGTTGGTGTGTATATATATATATATATATATATATATATAAAAAAAAAATTAAAAAAACATGGACAAAGCCAATTTACACCATTTTTTATATGGCTCAAGACAATAAGAATTAACCTTGCCTGAATTCCTCCATTCATGAAGATGGCTAGAGACACGGCCAAAAGTACTCGAAACCATAGATCATTTGTATGCATTCTACATTCATTTAATCCAAAAACACTTCTTTGTTGATAAGCAAGAAACAAGAAGTCCTACATGATTCTTTTTTTATTTAAAATTTTTTTTTCTATTCTTATTTTTAAATCAAACAGGCATTAACTTGCTTCTTCTCACTTATTTTTGGCCTTGCTCATATTGTCTCTTGCTCTCTCTCACCTACCTTTACTCTTGCTCCCTCTCTCTCTCTCATACTTTTGCTCCCTCTCTCTCTCACTCACTTTTACTCTCACTTTTCATACCTTTTCAAGGGCATTAGCTCAAAGGGAAATGCCAACAGCCTTGTCTGAGATTTTAACTGAGCTACAGATTTCACTTCCTCATCACTGGAATAATGCTTGCCTCTCAAACCCTTTCATGGGGCAGAAGAGATGCAAACATTCCAGTGACGAGGAAGTGAAATCTGTAGTGAAGGAGTGACTCAAAGAACAGTCAACAGAATTTTACAGGGCAGGGATGCATGCTCTCATTCGAAGGTGAAACATTACTATTGGCAGAAACAGTGCGAGTGACTATGTGGAGGAGTAGGGATGTGATCCACAGAGGATCAGCATTTTGAAACCATAGATCATTTGTATGCATTCTACATTCATTTAATTATACCTGTCCTAAACAAAATGGCATTACTTTTTGACACACACTCCTACATTGAAAATCAGAATATCTAAAGGTTAGGAATTAATGCAAACATTACTTACAAATTGAATGTATTGCAAGGTTTATATTATATCAACAATGTACATTTCTAGTTTATTTGATTTTTTAAAATAAATCTTGGAAGCTTTTTTATCAAATTACATGGAACACCTTTTTAAGACAGAATATTGAATATATTTAACAAGTGTTTTACTGCAAATATATTCAAATACATTGTCTACGTCACTACTTTCAAATAACAATTCAGTTTCATTTTGCACCTGTCTTATCTTGTAGATTTTCTTTCTTATTGTTGAACATCTGCTCTAAGAAAAAGGAGGAAGATTTTAACATTATATTTTCATATATTAAATATATGATATCTATTTACTTAAAATCTTTGAAAAAAAAACCAAACAAATAAAAATGTTGATTAAATGTTCGCAAATGCAAATTGAATGTACTAGAAAGAGATCAGCAAGAAATTGAATAACTGGTGTCTATGCAATAAATCTATAAACATATATAAATTCATCCACATACTCTCCCTCCAGCTATGGGTGAATAGTAGGGCAGACTGGGCTCTTTAACCTTGGTTAGGTAACCAGTCTACGAGAAGGAAAACTGAATTCAAACCTGTTAAATCTCTGCTTGGGGTGGTCATAGCATCAATATTTCTGAGAAAGGTATGAATCCAACTACTCTCCCTCCAGCTATGGGTGAATAGTAGGGCAGACTGGGCTATTTAACCTTGGTTAGGTAACCAGTCTAGGTAAGTTGCTTTTTTTGTAATGTCTTTGATAGAGTACACAAGAGTTAACGATGACATTTTAGTCAGCTAGTAACAGACTTCCCAACTAGTCTAGGAGAAGGAAAACTGAATTGAAACCTGTTAAACTCCACTTAAAAATTGACCTTGTGTCACATCCTGCTTGTGAAGAGGTGTTAGTAAATATATATATATATATATATATATATATATATGAAGGGCAGTTGGTGTGTATGTTGGTTGTTTTTTTTGTTTTTTTTTTACGGCATATAAACTCTTTTCAGGTCATTTAATGCCTAATCAAGTCATTTTGATATTCAATTTACCTACAATACTTGCTGCTCCTTAAATGGTCACCCATCCAAGTGTTGAAGAGGCTCATTGCTGTTTAACTTTGGTGATCTTGAGAGAACCAGTGCTTTCTGTTTCATTTTTTAGATATAAGGTGTGTGCTAGTTCCCATCCTATACTTATAGACTGGCCAAGGTCACGTGATTGACTCTTCTAACCAATCACTGTCAGTACTACTGGCCTGATAGAATACTTAAACCCCTCATATTGGTCATAATTCAAATTGCACTCTTGGAGGACACACATAGGATTGCCAGGATCTTTACCAATACTCACGAAGGACTTATACGATTACCAGTAACTGAGGACACTTTAGTAACCAAAGGGATTCACATTATCGAAGGACTTGTGTCCAAAAGGGTTATCTTCCCTTACTGCAAGGGTTTTGCCACTAGGTGACACTACTAGCTGGGTATTTAATCAGCAGCCTGGGAATTTCTCACTCTCTTTCTCTTGGTCTAGCAACCACAAAACATGGGCTAGATGTTTGGTGCCTCTGTCCATTAAGTGGAGGGCAAAGCCCCCGAACTATCAGTAAGTGACCCTCTAATTTTTCACAAACTCTTTAGTCCTATCTGTTTTTGTTATCTATGTTATGTATGTCATTCTCCACATGCTCAGACAATAAAGTCTGTATTGTTATGTTTTACCTCTTTGTTTGAATTTAATACATATATATTCACCTATGTTGGAAGGTTACTCTGAGCCTTATAACGTATTATTAGAACCACACATTCTTATACCAGTATCACACATCAGTTATTACTGAGTGGTGAGTCTGGTCTTCTCACATACACTCATGGCCAAGTGTAAGCTTCAGTTGTTTTGGGGCCACCATGTGTGATATAATGGGGTAATCCTTAATTATTTCCTCGTAAATTCCTACCATAAAATAAACTGAACCCTCATTTTATGTCCGTGTTTAAAACTAACCATTCTCACGAAATAAAAACTTTTAGAATATACACATTGACGTGAATATTAAAATAGATAAATAAAATATATTCAGTATTGTAAAATAACGGGTGCAAGAAATAAAAACATTTATTGCAAAAACACGGACATAAAATGAGGGTTCAATTTATTTTATGGTAGGAATTTACGAGGAAATAGTTAATGGTTAGTAAACTAGGTTAGTAAAACTTGTTACTTCTGTTCTCACTTGGCACCCTATACTTCTGGCCTTGTGCCAAATTAGGCTAAGTTTAAATCATTTGATCTCTGTTATGATTGCATCATGACAAATTAACTGTGAATGATCAATACATTATGGATTTTATGCAATGTTCCTGAATCAGAAATGTCTACCTCATGATATATAGTAAAATAGCATTCAAGCCTAAATATTGAGCTCATAGTATATAATGAAATAATGTTTTGATCAAAATATTGAGCTCATAGTATATATGTGCTCAGATCAAAATATTGGGCAGTGTATTGTAAAATAGTGCTCAGAAAAATATTGGGCAGTGTATCTCAGGGGCAGTGTATTGTAAAATAGTGCTCAGATCAAAATATTGGGTGTATTGTAAAATAGTGCTCAGATCAAAATATTGGGCAGTGTATTGTAAAATAGTGCTCAGATCAAAATAGGGCAGGGTATTGTAAAATAGTGCTCAGATCAAAATATTGGGCAGTGTATTGTAAAATAGTGCTCAGATCAAAATATTGGGCAGTGTATTGTAAAATAGTGCTCAGATCAAAATATTGGGCAGTGTATTGTAAAATAGTGCTCAGATCAAAATATTGGGCAGTGTATTGTAAAATAGTGCTCAGATCAAAATATTGGGCTTATGGTATATAGTAAAATAGGTTTTGGATAAAAATTTTGGTCAGATAATGATACAGGAATTATATTGGATAGTAGAATTGTAAGTAAGTAAAGTTGTTGGGGTGGCCTAAAGTCAGTATCAGCCAGACAGCGAGGGAGTCTATCCCCTTTTCACTAGCACAAGATTGTTTTTGAGTCTGAGATGGAATGCCACACCAATCATCAGCTCTTTACTGCCCAGACCCCTGTGCTACTCATATGCTGAGTTGGTCAAGGGTCCGGTATTGGACCAGGAACCTTGTGATTCCTAGGCAGACATTACTGACTTAGCTAAACCAGGCCTACCAGGTTTTAATTTAGAGTTTTGTTTCTCCTATAAAGGTTGCAATAGCAAGATTAAAGAGCCCAGTCTGCCCTACTATTTATTTAACTGGCCAGTAGGGCTTATAGTATATAATAGTGCTCAGATCATAATACTGGACAGTGTATAGAAAAATATCATTCAGCTCCTAATATCAGGCTTATGGATTCAAAGGGTTAATGTCAAGAGTGGAAATTACTCTAGTGAGTAATATATGACAAGGGGGGGGGGCGTCCGTGTAGAAATACCAGTCATCATAATGGATTTTATATATACTATGAGAATAATTCATGAATTCTCATTTGTTTTCAGCTGAGTAATTCTTTCCATGCAATGATGACACAATTTTGCTGATTGCCAAGAAACCACAGATTTATTGCTAGGAAATATTGACATTAATATTACTAGAAAATATATGCACCCTCCGGGTGCAAGTATTTAAGTTTTAATGTAATAAAATATTGTATTAAATTAGAAAGGCTAATGAAACTAAATAAGAATACAGATAAAAAGATTTGAAACAGAGGGAGTATAATAAAAGATTTGAAACAGAGGGAGTATAATAAAAAATGGAACAACTGAAACTTACTCTTCCATTACTCTCGTCTTTCATTGTTATTTTTTCTAATTTAAGCATTTAGTTAAAAGAGGAAGTAAAGAATAAAATGACAGTTATTTTTTCTTGTTAATGGATTTCATTTAAGATTCATTGAAGAGATTTTTGCTTATATTCATTAAAATAAAACCAAACAGTTAGAAATCAATAATACTAAGCACATATTTATTAAATTCGATTTTTAAATATTAATATGCAAATTAGCCTTCCCGTTCACTCTGTAAACCGCTATTTTGTTGTATATATAAATATAATTGCATGTTGTCAGTATGTAGACATAGTTAACAGTATTAATAATGTAAGACAATTTTATTAATAATTGACGTTTAGATAGAAATAAAATCATGGAGAATGTGATGTCAATAACTAAGAGAATTGTGACTTGAGTAGGAATATAGTTTCGGTTACAGACAGAAAAACACACAATCTCCAATATAATAAGATACAAAGGAATATTATGTAGAGTAAATGTTTATGGGATAATAGTCTCTATACCTTGTTTGAGGGTGGATATGTTTCAAGGCCCCTCTGTGGAAGCTTAAAACTTCTGAGGTGGAATGCCATACCTAACATCAGCTCCTTACTTTACCGCATAGATCTCTGTGCTACTCATTTGCTGATTTGGCAAGGGCTGGTATTGAACCAGGAACCTTGTGGTTCCTAGTCGGACACTCTACTGACTTTCGGATAGTTTCTCATAAAATTCCAGATATATATTTTTATATATTTATCAACCCCTCTGCACGAGCAGGGTGGGACACACGGTCAATTTCTTAAGCAGAGTTTAACAGGTTTGAATTCAGAGTTTTCCTTCTCCTAGACTGGTTACCTAGCCATGGTTAAAGAGCTCAGACTGCCCTGCTATTTACCTATTACTGGGGGGAAAATTTGATTAATATCTTTCCCAAGGGTATTAGTGCCATGTGAAATGCAAACAGCTTCGTCCAGGAATTGAACTCGGGTCGACGAGTCAATTTCCTACAACTGTATATAGTACTGAACAATGAATGAGAAAAGAAAGAAAAACAAAAAAAAACAAAAAAAAAAAAAAAAAAAAGAAAACACAAAAAAGAACTTGGGCTAAAGATGAAGTGCTCATATATGCTGGTAAGGAGAGTAGGATAAAAACTAAATTATTATTTCACCTTCAGTAACTATTAGTTTGTGTTTTTGTTCTGTTTTTTTTTATTAATTCTTGGAATCTTCTATATGTGATTAAAAAATTAGTATTATTTGGATTATTTGGACTATTGTCTTCATCTTCATTGTTATCTGTATAACGTTTCGGCCAATGTGCCCTCCAGCCTTCTTTGGGTATTTCTTGTTGGACTTGGGAACCTTCTTGTTGTAATCAGGAGCCATCACGGAACTTTGAGCCTAACCCTTTATTCAGTCCACAGGAGTATCTTGTTCTCATTCTGCTAACCATAGATGTGTTAGTATTAAATTCTGTGTTAGTTATTATTAAATTCTGAGAAATTGATTAAAAAATGTTAATACTTCTATGGGAGTACCTATATTAGAAAAGCAGAACTGATATTATGAAGACCACCAGGGCAGGGGAAGGTCCTAAGAATGTGTTGATAGCGATTGTGAATAGGTGGGATTTTTTTTTTCATATCATACATGTACTCCCATAGAAGTGTCAACATTTATGGACCCCCCCCCAAAAAAAAACATATATAGTGGTGTAGGTTTATCTGTGTGAGGGGAGATGCAAACAGCCTGACACGGGATTTGAATGCAGGCTGCGAATTCCATTTCCTATGATAATAACCATTATGCTAAGAGCCCAGTCTGCCCTACTATTTACTCATAGCTGGTGGGGAGAACAGATGGATTCATGCCTTTCTCAACAGCATCAGTGTGAAAATAAATGCAAACAGCCTTGTGAAGGATTTGAACTCAGGTTGCTATTTTCCATTTCCTATGATCCTAAGTGCGCTGCTTTTCCTCTCCTCCATGTAAGAATAATCTCCCAACTTTACCCGATTTATGCCAAGTGTTCTTTGGTCATATTTATTCTACTTTTTTGTTATTTTATTGTTTTGTTAATACTTTTGTTTTTTTGTTATTTTGTTATACATTTTTTACTTTTATTAATAATTTTGTTTTTGTTATACGTTTGTTACTTTTCTTTAATACATTTTTTTTTCTTATTTTGTTATGTTTGTTACTTTTTATTAATACTTTTGTTTTTCATCATACTTTTGTTATTTCTTAAAATACTTTTGTTTTTTTGTTATTTTTAAAAATCCTTTTGTTTTTTTGTTAAAAAAATCCTTTTGTTTTTTTGTTATTTAAAAAAAAATCCTTTTGTTTTTTTTTGTATTTTTAAAAAATACTTTTTGTTTTTTTTTGTTATTTTTAAAAATACTTTTGCTTTTTTTTTGTTATTTCATAAAATACTTTTGCTTTTTTGTTATTTCATAAAATACTTTTGCTTTTTTTTTGTTATTTCATAAAATACTTTTGTTTTTTTTGTTATTTCTTAATTTTGTTATTTCTTAAAGTACTTTTGTTTTTTGTTATTTTTAAAAATACTTTTTGTTAATACTTTTGTTTTTTCTATGTTTAAAATACTTTTGTTACTTTTTGTTAATATTTTATTTTTTGTTATACTCTCCATGTCCATCTAAGTTTGTGGCCTTGGAAATGTCCGAAAAGAAATTTTATAGGAAAAAGAATAATGGCTGCCATTTTGCAGTGAAGACGCAAAAGGAATATCCAAGGAAGCTGCCAAATCCGGAAAAGCCATTAATCCTTTGAGAAATGGTTTAAGAAATCTAAAAGATTAGACGGAAAGATAAAAACAATCACAAATCTGGGATTAAGAACTGGTAATTTCCAACAATTGGGATTATGGTTCAGACATTAAAAAAAAAAAAAAAATCTAGAGAAATAAATGCTTGGTAATTATCTGTGCAAGTGAAATTGTTGGGAACAGAAATGGAAGGATTTTAGGAAAGGAAGTGGTTTATTAGAAGAATATTGGTGCTGAAAACGATGCCTGACCCCAGAGTCGTCATTTTCGGACCATATGACCTTTAGGCACCCCTTTTTATCTCGATTAAGAAAGGACATGTTTTTCATTTACACCGTCAATATCCGGTTGTTTTAACAAACGATTTTTAGATTTAAATAAAAAAATATAAAACCAACCCCTAACCCTAACAAACAACCGGATATTGATGGTGTAAATGAAAAACATGTCCTTTCTTAATCGAGATAAAAAAGGGGTGCCTAAAGGTAACATGGTACTCATATTCTGTTGATTTGTTAGCATCGGCATATGTATATAATATTTGGGAGTTGGTTTTATTGATTTTTGGTCTTTGCTGGTTTCCACCAATAAATACTCACAGACAATACTACCATATTAGAAAAACAAAAAGAGTAAACAAAGACTAAAGATACTTTAAGCTATACACATCAGACATAAAAATCCTAACCTTGATAAAATAAACTTTGATTCTAGAACTAACATACTTAAATTCCTTTAACCACTGCCACTAATTACAACACCAGATTAATAATAATAATAATAATAATATATTAAGATAATAAATAAATAAATGAAAATAAAATAAAAACTAGTATAAATAGAACATCAGTATAAATGGAATAATCCAATGTTGTATTGTTTTTACATTTCCCCCTGATGATGGCTAGTGAAGGGGCTGAAAGTACTTGGGAACAAATAAGTCATGGCAAATACATCAGCCAATTACAGCCTGATATTATGTCATCTATTCGGCACCTAGAAAGGATTATGAAAAAGAATTGCAGATAGAAAATGTCTGCACAGTTCAAATGAATATGCTTTGAAAAAAGAAATGCTGCCTAATTTACATATATATATATATATATATATATATATATATATATTGGGCAGCATTTTTTCATTTATGCATGTTGAATTAAACAAAAGACACATCTCCTGTTTAACAATTTTATTTGTGATTTTTCAAGTTTACTGGCAAACTTTTTTTTTTAATATTTGGGTGGAATTCGTGGATTAGTCTACCAAAGTACTTGGGACATGAACTTTGGTGGACTAATCCACGAATTCCACCCAAATATTAAAAAGTTGGCCAGAAAACTTGAAAAAAATCACAAATAAAATTATTAAACAGGAGATTTGTCTTTTGTTTAATCGACATGCATATATATATATATATATATATATATATATATATATATATATATATATATATTATTATTATATTATTATTATAATTATTATTATTATTATATATTTTTCTTGTTATTCTGTGATAAACATTTTTATTACCTTTTCTTATATCAACAAATGCCCTGAAAAAGATCTAATTAATAGATATTATTTGGGTAGCATTTTTTCATTTATGCATGTTGAATTAAACAAAAGACACATCTCCTGTTTAATAATTTTATTTGTGATTTTTTCAAGTTTTCTGTCGAACTTTTTAATATTTGGGTGGAATTCATGGATTAGTCACCAAAGTTCATGTCCCGAGTACTTTGGTAGACTAATCCACGAATTCCACCCAAATATTAAAAAGTTGGCCAGAAACTTGAAAAAAAAAAATAAAATTGTTAAACAGGAGATGTGCCTTTTGTTTAATTCTACATGTGTATATATATATATACATACACACGCGCACACACACACGAATAAAAATGTGTTACTGATTGTTTGATAAGGTGTAAAGTTGCATCATTGAATATTTTTTATATCCTCCATGGCTGCACAATTCTGCTGTTAAAAATAATGAAGAAATCTAGTCTAAGCAAAAATCTAGACGTCTAGACATAATTCCTTTATTATATAAAGTTACTCAGCTGTTTTAAATCAGTTTTAAATTTATAAATTAAAAAAAATCCAAAACTTCAGTGTCAATGCTTTTTAATCGCACCTCTAAATAAAACACACACACACTATATATATATATATCAGTCACGCAATGTGACTTCACAATAAACCATGAGAAATTATATTAAGGCAACTTGAGTCATTTCTATGTCAGTTGTTTAAAACATATTTGTACAACACACTTTATAATGTATCTTATCTCACAACTGAGTAATGAGAAATTATATTGTTATTGTAACCTACTTTGGTATTCATTATACACACACACACACACATATATATATATACATATATATATATATGTGACATTGTTTGTAATTCTATACTCTAATAGACATCAAAGGGTGAATTTATCTATTTTCAGAGTTATTATAAAAAGAATGTTTCGAGAGAAATTTTTTCATAAATTCTTAACTAATATATATAGTCGTACCTAATTATGAAATTTAATTAATAATTAATTAGGCGGGAATGCCTATTTAATGTATGGCTAAACAAATAGAGAAAAATCAATCTCTGTATGTATATATATATATATATATATATATAGCTAAGAATTTAGCCATAGGTGGAGAGAGCATAGTTGGATGCATACTTTTTCCAAGGGTATTAATTTTTTTCATAAATTCTTAACTACATATATATATATATATATATATATATATATATATATATATGTGTGTGAAAAGATGGAAGTGAATCCGATGGTATGTAGTATAGTAAGAAATTTGAAAAAACACAGGTTTCAATAAATGAGTGGTAAGTTTATTAGCCAACACTGCAGTGTTTCGATCTGTTAAGTAGATCTTCTTCAGGGCATTTGTTGATATAAGGAAAAATAAATTTTTATCACAGAATAATGAGAAACCCTCCCCCCAAAAAAAACCTGTGTTTTTTCAAATTTCTTACTATACTACATATATATATGTGTGTGTGTGTGTGTGTAAGGTTAGGGTAGTGTGAACATGGAGTCAACGACGCCTGGTTACTGACAGTTTCTTGCCTATGTGATCTTCAGACCAAGTGCTTATTCTAATATTCTATCATGTGTCTGAAGATCACATTGGTGATAAACTGTCAGTAACCAGGCGCCGTTGACTCCATGTCCACGTTATCCTTAGATATAAATGCTCTATCCATGATATTGAGCCCTGTTTACTTATAAATATAGCACCCATATTATCTATATAAGAATATGTATATGGAGGTACATGGTTATTGTTGAAGGAAATGGACTCAGTGACAAAGTTCATATCCTGGATGACGGTGTTTGCATTTCGTATATATATATATATATGGGAGTAAATATGGAAAATAAAAGATTTTCATCTGTCATCTATAAAAACATCCATCATTTTCTTCACCCCAAGATACATCCTGATGAAGGTTTAATGAAACCGAAATGTTTAAACATCGATAATTAAATTCATCCTATTTTCGGAACACTTGTTTTTTCAAATTTTCTTATATATAAAAATATATATATTATATATATACACACACACACACCAAACTTGTTGGTAAACCCTTGTGGTAAGAAAAAACCTGGCAAATAGATTGATTGTAAAAATATACTACCAAAAATCACCTGGAGAAAAAAAAATTTGAAAAAAGAAAAGACCAAGATAGTTGTACAAACAGAAAATAATTGGTTGATACTATCATACTTGGCCAAAAGAAAAAAAAAATATATATATATGAAAAAAAAAAAAAAAAATCTAAACCACCAGGATTATCTAAAGCTAAAAAGTAAATAGAGCAAATAATAAAGTTAAACCTAATGAGTCAGATCTACCTACTAACAGTTTCGCTTAGTAACTATTCAGGGCAAAGATCTGACTCTTTGCCCTGAAGAGCTACTAAGCGAAACTGTTAGTAGATATATCTGACTCATTAGGTTTAACTTATATATATTCAGATTCTTGCCCTAATGAGCTACTAAGTGAAACTATTAGTAGGGATATTTGACTCATTCGGTTTAACTTTATTATTTGCTCTACTTAGGTATTGAGCACTTTTTAAATTTTAGCTTTAGATAATCCTAGCATATATATATATATATATATGGAGGCGCGTGGGCTAGTGGTTAGAGTTGTGGAAAATGGACTCGTCGATTCGAGTTCAATTCCTAGACAAAGCTGTTGGCATTTCACATAGCGCTAATACCCTTGGGAAAGGTATGAATCCATATATTCTCCCTCCAGCTATGGGTTAAATAGTAGGGCAGACTGGGCTCCTCAGCCTTGGGTAGGTAACCAGTCTAGGAGAGGGATAACTCTGAATTCAAAATTCCTGAGGTCAGTCGTTGATTGGGTTTGTGGAAACCCTTGATGCACCAATTCTTTCCTATCGACTGTGCCAAAAAGTGTGGATGGTTCAACACAAACCTTCACCACTATAAACAAATCCCTGTGTGGATGAGTTCATTGTGTGTATGAACCCTCATACGTCGAAAATCGACGGGAGAGTCCATTATATATATATATATATATATATATGATATACCAAGCGTGTTGGTAAATCCTCGCGGTGAGAAAAAAAACAGCAAATAGTTTAATTGTAAAAATATACTACCAAACATCAACTGGGGAGAAAAAATTTTTGAAAAAAAAGAAAAGACCAAGATAGTTGTACCAACAAAAAATAATCTATTGGTACAGTATTTGGCCAAAAGAAAAAACAATTTATATGTATATAAGATATATATATATTCATATAACCGCTAGGAGAATAGCTCATAAGTAAAAAGTGCTCAATACCTAAGTAGAGCAAATAATAAAGATAAATCTAATGAGTCAGATGAACCTCCTATTAGTTTTGCTTAATACTCTTCAGGGCTAAGATCTGACTCAGATCTTAGCCCTGAAGAGCATTAAGCGAAACTAATAGTAGGTTCGTCTGACTCATTAGATTTATATATATATATATATATATATATATATATATGCACATTTAAATATAAATATATTTTTGAAAATCTCTATAAAAATACAAAAAGAGGTTCAATGCTTCTAAGTTAGAATAAAACTTTTGTTTTTATCATGAAACAAAAAAAAATCCTTTCTGATGATGAGTCAAATTATCCCATTCCCAAATTGCACAGAAAACTGAGTCACGTTGTTTTGCAATTAGACGATTCTTTCAATTTTTATCCTTTTGTCTCCAGCACATTGCTGTGAGTGGATTAATTAAGTTGGGAATAATGAGACACTTTAATCAAGGATTGGTTTCTTTGTTTAATGCCATATCAATGTTCATATTTGTCAAAGGCACCCCATTTAGAAGAACAGTAGTGGTACTATTTAACCCATAGCTGAGGGATAGGGGGGATTCATACCTTTCCCAATGGTATTAGTCTAAAGTTGAACATGATAGTGCAACTGTAGTTTGAACACAGTTACTGTGACATATATATTAAAAGAAAGGAAATGAATCCGACGGTATGAGTATATATAAAAAGATATGAAAACACCACAAAATGCTGTTAAAGTGAAAACTTTTTATAACTTAGCTGATATTGAACAATATCGAAATATTGTTCAATATCAGCTAAGTTATAAAATGTTTTCCTTTTAACAGCATTTTGTGGTGTTTTCATATGTGATATATATATATATATATATTATATATATATATATATATATATATATATATATATATATATATATATGGGGGTAAAATGTGGAAAACAATCTGACAGTATGTGGAGAAATTTAGACAAACACTGGATGTTACACAGGATAGAAGTTTATTACTTGTGGTAATGTTGACATTCAAACATTTTGGTTTATATAAAAACCTTCTTCAAGACAATATGTGTAACATCTCGTGTTTGTCTACATTTCTACACACACACACACACACATTAATATATATATATATTAATGTGTTGTTGTGTTTAGGTTTGTTTGTTTATTTATTTTTTGTTTAATGGCATATCAACCTTCATAGGTTATTTAATGCCCTAACCATTCTTGTAGAAGAACAGTAGTGGGACTATTTAATCAGTAGATTAGAGACTGGGTCTTGTTTTTGTTGGTATTTGATTACTTCTTACAACCAACAGTAATTTCTCCATTAAAGTGAGACGAGTCTCTTTTGAGTCATTGTCAATTTCGTTTCCTTTGTGATGATGCATTCTGGACGTCTGGGTTGGAATTTTCAGAACCCCCGATATTTTTCTGTTGTATTAGGCAAACATGGCATATCATCCTTCTTTGGTTATTTAATATCAAAGCTATCCTTGTAGAAAAACAGTAGTAGTTCTATTTAACCCATTCCCAAGTCCCATAGTGTGGCTGGAATTAAAAATCGTCTACTATGATGCCACAGTCCAGTATGTTAGCCACTACTATAGGGCTGGTTTAGCTCAGTTGTTAGAGCATCTGCCTGGGACCCACAAGTTCCTGCTTTGATACCAGCCCTCGCCAACTGAGCGTATGAGTAGCACAGGGATCTGTGTTTAAAGTGAGGAACTGATGGTAGGTGTGGCGCTCCACCTCAGACAAAAAAAAAAAAAAAAACAAAAAAAAACAACAATCTCCTTGGTTAGCACTAGTGAAAAGAGGATAGACTCCCTGTCTGGTTGATACCAATTTTAGGCAACCCAGACGACTTTACTTTTTTTTTTTTACTTATATCATCTCCACTTGATGAATGTTTGGCTTAGAAGCTAATAATTGTTTATAAAAGGTAAGATGGGTCATTTCAATTTGTCCATAAACACTTAAATAGATACACTGTTCTAATATTTCATCAGGTTCCCATCAGCTTATTTTGTTTACTTTGGATAAAGTCCAGAAACCAGTTCCATAGGCTTAGGGGGGGTGGGGTGAGGTTTACTTGTCACTTCAGTCACTTTCCCCTGTCCTCAGGATGTGTGTATTTACCTAACACCTACAACACAACCAGGATGCGACACAAAGTTATTTTTTAAGTGGCGTACAGCCAGTTTGAATCCAGAGTTTTCCTTCTCTTAGACTGGTTGCCATATAAAGAGCCAAGTCTACCTTCTTATAGGGGAGAAGAGTTGGATTCATACCTTTCCCAAGGGTATTAATGTTATGAAAAATGCAAAGAGCCTCATCAAGGATTTGATCTTTGGTCTTGTTTTGAGATTGTTCAAAGTAGCTGAAAAATCAAACAGTGCTCCAAGCTTGAACAGAGGTCTGTCATCAAATTGTTGATGGCTGAGAAGTGCAAACAATGTGAAATTTACAGAAGAATGTGTGATGTACTGGAGTTTAAAAGATTGTTTATGGAATGAAACCACACTGATTCTCCAGTAAAGAAGGTCATGCTGTCAGTATTTTGGGGCATGAAAGGACTAATCACTATTGATTTGCTTGAAATAAGTACAACAGTGATTCTATTTTCAACTCCTCAGACAAAATTAAGTAATTTTCACCTTTAGTTTTTAAAATTCCTAGCATAAAATTGTGTGTGCGCATAATCTAAAATGAACTTAATTGTTATTAAGAACACATTTTATGATATTTTTGTGTTAAAGCATGCAGTTGTATTGTTTTCGAAAAGTTTCTAAGATTTGTGTATTTCGCACAAAGACTTTCAAAATGGCTACCGGCTTATTTCAAAGTCAAAATCAGTTGGCTAAATTCCTAGCATAAAATTATCTGAAATGAACTTAATTGTTATTAAGAACACATTTTATGATATTTTTTATGTTAAAGCATGCAGCTGTACTGTTTTCAAAAAAGTTTCTATGATTTGTTTATTTCGCACGGAGACTTTCAAAATAGCTACTGGCTTGTTTCAAAGTGAAAGTCAAGGGAGGTTACTCTAATTGCCTTATTTGCTAGGAATTTTAACAACTAAAGGTGAAAATTACCCAAAATTCACCCTTATTTATTGAATGAGCCTTGTAGTTATAGGTTTTTCAATCAATCTGGACTCACCTCGATCCAACCCAAACTTTTTATGAGCCCAATCTGCCCGACTATTTTACTAGTAACAAATACATATGATACATTATGGGTTCATTTTTCATCGCTTTTGTGTCATATCAACGCTTTTAAATAGTAAAACACGTATCTACTCAAAACCTCTGCCACAGGCAGGATGTGACACAAGGTCAATTTTTATGGGAACTACACAAAGATGCTGCATGCTGTCTTGAATCCTGGAAGCAGCAGGCTACAAAAAAACAGCTGTGCAGCTACGTACATTCTATCACATAAACCATTCAAGTAAGACGAACTCATAAGTGGCGATCTTCTGTGGACGCCTACACATGGACATACCAGTGTTGGCCGACAATCAAAAACTTACATTGATCACTTCTGTATGGACAATTGATGGTGTGCTGAGGACTTACCAGGAGTGATAGGGACTGGTGGCAAGAGAGAGAGAGAGAGAGAGAGAGAGAGAGAGAGAGAGAGAGAGAGAGAGAGTCATGGGAATTCGTGCCGTTAGCACGACTTGATGGTAACTAGTTTGAATTCATAATTTTCCTTCTCCTACATTGATTGCCTTATCAAGGCTAAACAATCCAATCTGTCCTATTAACCTATAGCTTAAGGGAGAAGAGATGGGTTGATGCATTTCTCAATAGCATTAGCACAAAAGTGAAACGCGAACAACCTCGTCCAGGATTTGAATTCGGGTCGCTGAGTCCATTTCCTCAGACGATAACCGTAACGCCAAAAATGAATTTCCGGTTAAGAGTGAATTCCCCCTTACCGGATGTCTTATAGACTATAACCAGACAAGTTTCTGACTCTCCACATGTCATATGATATAGTTATGTCTTCCGGCTAGAGTAGAATACTAGACTAAGAACTGAAGTTAGCATGAAATATAAACTCAACCTATATAATGTACATAAAATTTAAAAATTACATATACTAGCAAAATAAAAAACACGCTCCGGGCGATGTAAAAATTGATTTTTGAAACATATTGCCTGAGGGGTGGGAGTAAAAAATTCAATGTCAGCGAGTTTGTACCCTAAGTAAGTAAAATCATCAAATTCATTAAAGGATTAAAAAATAAAACAATTTGAAATGTAAACTTTAAATATGTATTACAATAAAACAAACTATATATAGATATATAATACCAGTCATGTATTTATTAAAACTTGTTTTAAAAAACAATGAGGACTGTCTAATGTTGCATGTTCAAATTTTCGAGTGTATTTTCTTCTATTTTATGACGATTTTGAGTAAGCAGTGACGTAATTTTTGTTACAGACAAAAACCGGAAGCGAATCTCCATTATTAATTTATTAATAGATTAGTACATAAAGTTTGAAAAATTATTTGTCTTACAGTCTTTAAAACGGGAGAATTTTATAAATTAAAATCTGTCGAAATGGCCCTTTTTTTGTTGTTTTCCTCTCTTGGAGACGTGCTCTTTTTAACGTGATTTATTTCGTTCTTATTAAGAAATCCATATAATTTTTTATTTGTATGTTTAGGATCTGTTCATAAGAAAAGAAATGTCGATTTGCAATGTTAACTGTTTAATAAAAGTTTAACGAAAGGGAGGGGTGCTGTCGTATCGAAATTGTGGCCCATACCTATAAAATATCTTTATTTTAAGGGAAAACTTAGTATTTTAAGTAGTTCAGCTGGTTAGATTAAAAAGCAAACAACTTAAAACCTAGCTCAGTCGACAAGGCTTAGAATACACTGTTTATACATGCAGAGGGGTAAAACCATAAGAAAATGTATACCCTGAATATGACACTAAACTTTCGTACCAACATTTTGGCTATATCTAGTAGTTAGGTACTAAAAGTTAGGGCGAGTCGCTAGTATAACTACGAAATAATTGCGGTTTTATTCTGCGGTTTTATCCTGCATTTAGAATCAAGGCGTAACGAAGATGCAGTTTTAAAAGTATTAGATAAATGCTACGGTAAAATTAACATGTTATAAGTTTCAGGTGTTTTTCATTGATATACTTGCAGTGAGGGTTAACTGCAATGCGCATTTCTCGTAAATGGCTTAGCATTTCGAGTTCCACCAATTGTGTTGTTAACGTTGTTTTTATGAAAGGGTTTAATTAACATGGAAATATGAACCAGAACTTCTATACAGTGTATATATATATATATATATATATATATATATATATATATATATATATATATATATATATATATATAATAAGATTAAAAAAAAAAACTCTCTGAAGATAGGCATAGCCTGAAAATATTAAGGGAAAAAAAAAAAAAAAAAAAAAACAGAGAGAAAAAAAAATTAAATGAATATGTTTTTAAACATAAATTTGCATTATTTCGCCTTCAAAATATATTATTACATTTTAATTAATGCTTCTAACTCACTATAAAAATGATTTAAAAAAAAATCTTTATTTCAATATCCCCGAGCAGGGCCTCATTATTTTTATAGTATTAAAAAAAAAAAAAAAAATATATATATTTATATATGAAATGATTTTCGAAACATCCCGCGAAACAAGACGCCGCATGGGATCAAACGAAGTTTCACTATCTTTGCCGAGCAGAACTTTACGATCTTTGCCGAACGTTTGCATTTACATTAAAACATTCAACGGATTAACATCACAGTTGAGTTTAACAAATACAGATGAAATTTAAAAAAAAATTTTTTTCCAACTCTCTGAAGATAGGCATAGCCTGAAAATATTAAGGGAACAAAAAAAAAATTAAATAAATATGTTTTTAAACATAAATTTGCATTATTTCGCCTTCATATATATATATATATATATATATATATATATATATATATGAAGATATGCTGGTTGGAGTAACCCTACCCCTCAATTTCACCATAAACTCACTTTCTCTTCTATAAATACAAATGTACGTATTTTGCTTTGAATAGAGTCAGACTGATGATGTTCTTCGCGTAAGAAGGACGAAATATTTTTCTCCTACTTCTACTTGTTTGAGTCATTATTTTTGTTCACTTTTCCTTTTACCTTACCTCATATATATATATATATATATATACACCAAACTTGTTGGTAAAACCTTGCGGTAAGAAAAAAACCGGCAAATACTTTGATTGTAACGATATACTACCAAACATAACCTGGGAAAAAAAATTGCAAAAAAGAAAATACCAAGATTAATCGTACCAACCGAAAATAATCGGTTAATATTATAATACTTGACCAAAAGAAAAAAACAATTTATATATATATATATATATATATATATATATATATATATATATATATATATATATTAGTTTAAGCTGGTATCATTGAAGACAGCGGAATGTTTCTTCTAGCGCCATAAAAAATATCTAATTAAAAACAGACAAATTCACATCTTCTGATATAAGAAAAATTCTCACCGAAAATACCAACATCCTTTATAAAAATAGCAATAAAAACGCTTATAAAAAAGCAATGAAAGACGGGAGTGATGGAAGAGTAAGTTTCAGTTGTTCTATTTTTTTTTATTATACCCCCTCTATTTCAAATCTTATCATCATTCTTATTTAGTTTCATTAGCCTTTCTAATTTACTAAAATATCTTATTACATTAAACCAATATATTGCAAGCAATTATATGGTTTCAAGTAACTGATAATAATAATCATTAGTAAACGTTTATTACTTCAAGTAACAAATTTTATACAAATAATTTACACAGTTATATAGTATTAAGTATTCCTATCTACTACAAATACTTTCCTAACAGTTGTACAGTTTCAAGTATTCCTGTCTAATATCAATACTTTACTACATTTTAATAAAGTAGTATTCATAGAAAATATGAAAGCTTTTCTTCCGGTGATCCCAAGTAGGCTTCGAAGGTTTCGAGGGTAGTACTCGCCTGCTTAGTATGCAGTATACCATAGAAATTAAAGCTACTTATTATTACTAATAATTTTACGTTTTCACGATCATCAGACAATACATTCTGAAATAGCTAAGCCCGGGGGTGGGAGTTACATAGAAAAAACGGAATATAAACAAAATCGGATTTATATTAAAAAAAAACGACACAATGAAATCTAGAGAACAATAGACTTAATAAAGTAACTGTCTCGTATTATTTATTTGTAATTCTTTCTACTGTTTTATTTTCATATAAATATAGATATAATTATAGATATAAAACAAGAGTTTTGTGTATAAGTTTTACAAAAAAGCCATTAAAAAAGAAAAAAAATTCCTTTTACTTTTTGTTCGTTTTGTACTGTTTTTTTTTAATCGTAATATTATCGGAAAATTTGAGCATTTCGATAAGATCCACTAAGTCAAAATAATAATAATAATAATAATAATAATAATAATAATAAAAAAACAATCAGAAAGCAAAAACAAATAAGAAAAAAAACAACATAAATGTATTGCTAAAGCGACTTCATATTTTTGCTACAAATAGTCAACCACTAAAAACGCTGTTGGAATTACACTTCTCGTCCAATAGGGGACACGAGAGGTAAATATCTCACTTGTCTACCAGTAGGTGCTAGGTGGCATATCAAGCAGTAATGTAAAGGTGGCAGTTCCAAATAAAAAAACAAATAAGAAAAAACGACATAAATGTATTGCTAAAGTGACTTCATATTTTTATTACAAATAATTAGTCAAAGACTAAAAACGAGGATCATTCAATATGGATGTTGGGATTACATCACTCGTCTTATAAGGGACACGAAAATTATACTAAATTATTCTTTACTTTTAGGATTGATTAATGTTTGAAAGAAATCCATTTTAAGTGGTTCTAATTAGTTGTAATTTGCAATTATGTCAAAAACTGAACAATCCTTACTTTACATTCTGCCTATCACTTTCTTTCCCAAGGGGCCGGTTAGCTCAGTCGGTAGAGCGTTCGGTTAGAAACCACAAGGTTCCTAGTTCGATACCGGTCCTCGCCAACTCAGCGTATGAGTAGCACAGGGATATGTGCGGTAAAGTAAGGAGCTGATGGTAGGTGTGGCGTCCACCTCAGATGCTAAAAAAACAATCTCCTTGGTCTAGCGCTATTGAAAAGGGGATAGACTCCCTCGCTGACTGGCTGATACCGACTTTGGGCCGCCCGTCGACTTTACTTTTACTTATATCTTGATTACCTTCTCGTTATATATGTTAGTTTCTCTGAGAGAGAGAGAGAGAGAGAGAGAGAGAGAGAGAGAGAGAGAGAGAGAGAGAGAGAGAGAGATTTTGAAACGTATTTCTATGTTCAATTTCACAAGTAACAACCCATAGCTTAAATTATATCAAACATTCCTTTCTTAGAAATCTTACAAAATAATTTTAATGTTTTGTCCGGTCATATTTATTTAAAAAAAATCTAACTCGCTTTTTCCCCTTACCTCAATTATCTACCCAGAGAGGAATGTGTGACCCAACGGTTCACGTTTTGTCTAGTATTAATATATAGATGAGAAACACTTAATATTAATATATAGATCTGTGACTACGATTTTACTGACCTACCCTTGGAGGTATATTAGACATGCATGCACATGCGCACACTCATAGCAGTGCCATTAAAGGGGGGACAATAGAAAACTATTCATACAATTTTCAAAGGCGAGAACTGTAAAGAGAAGGAAAGTCTCACAGGTCGATTATCGATTGAGTCTTGGCGTATTAATTGTTAAAAGGTATCAGTCATTCAACTCAACTTCTGAGTGAGTCATTCCTCACTCTCAGTGAATAATCATAAATAATTAAAAATGGGAGATGCAATGGTTATCGCTAAAGAAAATAGCGAACTGGGTTCAAATTATGGCCAAATTGACTACACTGAGTATTATAGGGATTATGCGCTAGTAATATATATATATATATATATATATATATATATATATATATAGTCAGATTTTAGCCCTGAAGAGCTTTATGCGAAACTAATAGTAGGTTCGTCTGACTCATTAGATTATCTTTATTATTGGCTCTACTTAGGTATCGAGCACTTTTTACATATTAGCTTTCTCCTAGCGGTTATATGAATATATATATATATATATATCTTATATACATATATATACATATAAATTGTTTTTTCTTTTGGCCAAATACTGTACCAATAGATTATTTTTTGTTGGTACGAATATCTTGGTCCTTTCTTTTTTTCAAAAATTTTTTTCTTCCTGGTTGATGTTTGGTAGTATATTTTTACAATCAAACTTTCTGCTGGGTTTTTTCTCTCCGCAAGGATCTACCAACACGCTTGGTATATTAAATTATATATACTAGCAAATATATGCACCCTCCGGGTGCAAGTATTTAAGTTTTAATATAATAAAATATCATTAAATTAGAAAGGCTAATGAAACTGAATAAGAATGTAGATAAAAAGATTTTGAACAGAGGGGGTATGATTGAAAAATAGAACAACTTTGAAACTAACTCTTCCATCATTTTCCGTTACTCCCGTCTTTCATTGGTAAATTTTCCTAATTAAACTGTTTAGTTAAAATAGGAAGTAAGGAATAATATTACAGTTATTTCTTCTTGTTAAGGGATTTCTTTTAAGATTTATTTAAGAGATTTTTGCTCATATTCAATAAGATAAACCAAACAATTAGAAATCAATAATACTAAGCATATATTTATTAAAATCAATTTTTTAAGATCAATATGCAAATTAGCCTTCCCGTTCATACTGTAAACCTCTATTTTATTGTATATATAAATACAAATGCATGTTATTAGTATGTAGATATGGTCAACAGTCTTAATGATGTAAAACAATTTTATTAATAACTGAGGTTTAAATAAAAATAAAATCATGGAGAATATGATGTAAATAACGAAAGGAATTGTGACTTGTATAGTAATATAGTTTCGGTTACAGACAGACAGACCCACAATCTCCATTATAATAAGATATAATCCAAAAGTCCAGAGAAGAAATCTTCCTTACGACATAGGTTTTTTTTAAAACAACTTGTCGCAGTTTGAGTGCTCCATGTGTGCTCTTATTTTAGAGTCACAGAGCAAATTTATAATTAAAGAAATAACAAAAGACTTAGAGATTTTGCATTATAGACTATTTCGGGGAGCTTAGACAAAGTGTCTAATTCTCCCGACTCATCAGATGCGAATGATGAATTCTTTATTACTTTTAAGGCATTTGAAAACAGATTTTTCCTCCCTTCCTACTTTGTTGGGGTACTAAGTTTCTTGATACAAGGTGATTCTAGGCTGGTCCTATTCCCTACCAGTAGTTTGTTGTTGAGTTCAGGTTCCGATGTTTAATTTTTATAAACAGAGCAAATTTATTTGTGAATAAAAAGGCCTTAAATACCATGGGTATCGTGATTATCGACCATTTCCACTCGTGGGTATCTGGGGCCCACCGAACTTCGTCAGACCAGTATATATATATATATATATATATATATATATATATATATATATATATATATATATATATATATATATACTAGCAAAAGTACCCGGACTAAAAAAAAAAAAAAAAAAAAAAAAAAGGAACTCCAGAGAGTGAATGAGAAGAGAGAAAATAATTATATTAGCAGCAGCAGCCGTGCCACGATTATCGCAAATAGTTTAATTTTGTTTAAGTAATTAATCATAACCCTTAATCAATAGAAATCAATAACCAAATTTGGTGTGTTTCTTAGTTATAGGAATACTAAGGTATGTGGAAGATTCCGAATCTGAGTGACCTCCCTTTTCGAAGTTATAAATCGACACGTAAATACCAAACTTCCTTTTATATATATATATGTGTGTGTGTGTGTGTGTGTGTGTGTGTGTAAGAATCCAAATGACTGGTAAGTAAGTGATGATTCTATCCGGGATCATCAAAATCTCACTGTACATCCATACTGTAAGCTGATGTAGATGCAAACATATAGATTCATACAAGGACATTTATAAATCCCCAAGAGAGCTCAATTATAATGACTAATAAATTAATTACATACAGAGCAATACTGAATTTTCAAAGAAAGAAAAAAATTACAAACCGTCATTTAATTATAATAATTTATTTCGACCAGAGACTCAAAACGTGTTTAGCCTCATCAGATAGAGTATAGACAAAATGTAATCCGTTCGGTCACCCATTGAGCTCTGGGTAGATAATTGGGATTAGGGAAAAAGTGAGTTTGCTAAGCGAATAAAAAAATACGACCGAAAAATTAAAAAAACAAAACGTCGTTAATAAATAAGATTTTTATTTGCATTAATGATCTTGACTATAAATTAAATACTCATTGATAAACTTACGCAATTCCTGAGGGTATTGTAACAGTTTCGGTTACAGACACCCAATCTCCATTATGATAAGATGTGAAATGTAAACAACTTCGTCCAGGATTTGAACCTTGGTAGCGGAATTCACTCCCTACAACGATAACCGTTTCAAGAGTGCCTCCACATGCTTACATTGCAATAGGTATAAAATCATCAAGTGCTATATGACACAACTGAAATAGATATAATGTTAAACTTGATAAAGATATCTTAGATTTTGTACAGAATATTTTTCTAAGCTTGCTTCTTAGGAACACACGACACTGATATAGAGATCTATATACTGTATATACCAGAGTAATAAACAACTTTGTGTAATGAACCACACCTAATTTTTAACCTCAAAAAGGTGTTATCATATAGTGCGTGCAATGATCAACCCTAACTTTTAGCTATGCTAGCCTACAAAAATATTTCTTCAACATACAACGACAAAAAGAAAAACATTGGTGCCGTCATGTGGCCTAACTTTTTGATTCTGTTATAGTATGTGGCCTACCCGGTTTGAATGTGTCCTATCCTCAATAAGAGTATATTTATAGATATAAGTAGTAGGCAATTTATTGAAACTAATTATTTTTCACATATATTCAATTTCAAGAAATGCAATTCAGTCATAAGCTGTATATAGTAATTAAGAATAATAAAAAAAAAAAAAAAGAATTTATCCATAATTTACATGAATCAGAGATCTATTCAATTCTAAAATATTCTAAAATAAGGTTAGGGTTAGCAGTTATTATTATAACCTTATAATATGCTTTTTATGGTAGGCCACATAATATAAGAGAGACATGATTTCGTGGCCACATTTAAAAGGAAGGCCACATACTATAATGGTACCAAAACATTTATACTTTCAAAACTACTGTAAGTCGTCGGGCTAGTCTAAAGTAGGTATCAACCAGACAGAGAGGGAGTCTATCCCGTTTCCACTAGCGCTAGACCAAGGATATCGTTTTTTGCGTATGAGGTAGAGAGTCACACCAACTATCAGCTCCTTACTTTACCGCATAGATCTGTGCTACTCATACGCTGAGCTGGCGAGGGGCGGTATCGAACCAGGAACCTTGTGGTTTCTATGTGGACGTTCTACCGACTGAGCTAAACCAGCCCTCGAAATCAATGTAATTCCATAAATAAACAATGTAGCCTAAACATTGTTTGTTTGGATATTCAAAACATACTATAAAACCTCCACCACTGATACAAAATATTATTGATAATATAATAATTACGTATTTAATTGATTAAATACGCCTGGGAGACATTATTCGCTTTTTAAAAATAAACAAAAGCATAGAACAAAGTTTTTACGTAATTTTATTTACTATTTATAACATTTATACATGTTATATGCACAGGTGTTAGATATAGTAAACAATATTTGTTTATGTATCGGCTATGTAGAGATACTTTCGGTCGATGTTATGGCAATGTTAGGCCTGGGAACGAAGAGGAAGAATAGTAGTAACTCTTAAAGTACATTTGGACCATATGACCTTTAGGCACCCATTTTGCGATCTCGTTTCATAAAGACATTTTTTTCATTTACACCGTCAAAATCCGGTTGTTTGTTAACAGACAATTTTTAGAGTTTTTTAAAATTATAAAACCAGCCCCTAACAAACAACCGAATTTTGACGGTGTAATGAAAAAAATGTCCTTATGAAACGAGATCGCAAAAGGTGCCTAAAGGTAATATGGTCCGAACATTTGACTAACGAGAAGAGAAGAGCTCTTTGATTTGAATTTAGAGATTTCATTTTCCAAGACCGGTTGCCATACCAAGATTAGACACAAGTCTGCCCTACTATTTACTATCTAAACTAGAGGGAGAATAGTTGGATCCATACTTTTACAAAGGATATTAATAAGCATCGTCCTGAATGTGAACTTTAGTCGTAGTGTCCATTTCCTACGACGATAAACGTTACACGACGAGCGACTCCATAGAGGTAACTTCCAACGTTTCAAAAACATATCTCGTGTAATGAATGACATTTACTCGACGGTCGAAACTTTTTGTTTTCACGCATCACAGACCTCTCACATACACTTTGCGCATGAAAACTGATAAAATATACACTCAGTGATATCAGAAAACTGCATAATATATACCAATTTACTTCGGATATCTGTCACATCAAAGGTTCAGACAATATAGTGGCAGATACATTCTCACGCTTCACAATACAATACATAGAAACCCCTGATTTCGATCTCTTCGCCGATGAACAAGAAAAAAAAATACCACATTCGATTAGAAAAGGACACTTATAAAAAATTGAAGGTACACCCTGTCCCATTCGGGACAAAAAACACTGCTCTGCAACATGGGGACAGGTTATTTCGAACATTGCATATCACCTTTACTGAGAAATAGACATACCAAAACCGGTGTATTTTGGAATTACGAACGACCTTTTGTTTTTAAGTGAAAATATGGTCTTAAAAGTTGTCCATTACATGAGTATATAAGTCGTCAGGGCGGCGTAAAGTCGGTATCAGCCAGTCAGCGAGGGAGTCTATCCCCTTTTCATTAGCGCTAGACCAAGGAGATTGTTTTTGGCGTCTGAGGTGGTGCGCCACACCTACCATCAGCTCCTTACTTTACCGCACAGATCCCTGTGCTACTCATACGCTGAGTTGGCGGGGACCGGTATCGAACTAGGAACCTGGTGATTTCTAGCCGAACGCTCTACCGACTGAGCTAACCCGGCCCCACATGAGTATATACTATAGGTCTAATTTATGTTCGTTGGGGCTGGTATCTTAACTCCAATAAAAGCTGATTCTTTCTTTATCCTTCTGGACTGGTACGCTGAAATGGAACTTAGGAACGAAAGGCAGGAAAGAGACAAAGGCAAGATGTAGTTTTACGACTTAGGCTTTATTGAACGGGGCATAGTCGGTCGTGGCGAGGGGAAAAAACCCTGGCTAGGAAACGACTTGCACTCATTTGCGGCCTAAGTTCGAATGCCCGAGGTATTCCTTTTAAGAAAGGAGTCAGTCATTTTTGGTTTGGTTTGTTTTGTTTTACGGCATATAAACCTCAGTAGGTCATTTAATGTCGATAAAGTTTTGAAATAAATCAATTCTTAATGGATAATACAATTTTTTTATGAATACATTTTCTATTTAACCCATAGATGGGACCCTAACAGGTACTACCACTCCGGGTAAGAGTGGACCAGGGAGCAATGGTGATGAAGAGGTGCTCCACATTCCCCAAACCTCCAAAACTGGAACCTCACCATCAGATAGAGTTTAACGTATTCCCAGGACATGTAGACCCGCAGCCACCGCCTTCTATCACCCATATGATAAAAGGGCTTGGGGCTTGCCATAAGGGCAATAGGGTTGGGAAAATCATATAGGTGCTATGGCTTGACGTGACCAGCCGATTGATCGGAGGGGCCTCTCCGACCGCCCGTCTAGCCCAAGATAGGACCAAGTGGAGTATTGCATGTCATGAACTGCTCATCCACCTGGGCTCTATCCTTAAGCATCACGGGTCGCCACCCACGGCCAACAGGTGGCCCCATTGGGGAGTCTTACCCCTCTGCAGAGGTGCAGTCGGTGCATTCTAACGCCCCAGCCGACAGGGCGGAGTCCTTTTTGTCGGACATGCGAATATGGTATTTCCGGTGAAAGGCCTCATGGGAGTTTGTTCTTTTTTATTCATTTTCGTATTTTTTAATCCCCACAATACTACCACGGTATATTTTCAACAAAATCAACCTATTCTAAGCAAACTAATGAACAAACCATTGCTCTGAGACTCACAACACAATAGTTTTGAAGATCTCAATTCAAACCAGGAGCTACTGGTGACACACACTTGGGATGCACATCTGGTGTTCAAACGCGATTACAGACAAAAAGGTTAGGTCAGATTGTCAAGCTTTTTGATTATTTCGAGTTCGTGGGAGAGAGAATAATAATAATAAACATTTACACGTAAGTAAGCGATAAGACCGGAAGTAGGTTATGTTTTATTTATCTTTTTACTAAAGGGCGTTGAGTTAGAGTGGGTTATTTTCCTTGGCTATTCGCTTCCTATCATGACACAGATGTAATCTTTAAAGTGTCATGAGCAATCGCTTCAATCGCTGTCGTACGAAAAAAGCATACAAGATCAATTGGTTTAGATGAACGATCACATCAGCCCAAGCAATACTGATATGTATAAAAACATCAGCTGTTAGCCCAACAGGAGTGCTAAAACATAACATATGCAACACCAAATATTGATATGTATTGAAATTTAGAAAGGGACTAGACTCCGCCTGCCGGTAGCAGCCCTTAAGGGACAAACGTCGGGTTACATCGATAGGCAGCAGCTATGCCTGCCCCCTTATGGTCACGTGATGTTTATAAAAGAGCTCTTTTTCCATACTTCATCCCTTAGGGGAACAACCTCTTTCACACAGTTCCCTAGCGGATATCAAGGTAAGTGCTCATGCAATCTTTTTCTACAAGTTTAGGACAACGGACAGAATATTAACCCTGGAAGGATTCTCGTCCATTCTCTCGGAACTTCGGACATTTATTGTCATTAACCCTTGAAGGTCGATAATAACTACCTTCATTCCGCCCAGGATAAATTAGAGGACACTTCCCCCATTTATACTTGCAATCCACAAAGACTGTCGCAGGATTACTCTTGCAAAACTAAACTAATACTAACTTAACTACACGGCTAAACATTTTACGGTGCTGTTAATACGAAAAAACCAAACCTCCCTTCGGTCGCTTGTTTATAATATGAACATTGTCTACTGTAACCCATTTGTTAATGTGTACACTTACATATAATAAATTGTTGTAATATCATTATCGTCGTATTCTTGGTCCTTCATGTTTAACCCTGTCTACCTCTCTGCATCAATTTAATGTTACATTTTTATATCTGCCATTAAAAAAAGAATGAACCTATCTGTTTTTCCAACTGCTATTGGTAAATAGTAGGACAAACTGGAATTTTTAACCTTTGTAAATAACCTGTTAAGAAGGAAAACCTTGGAATAAAACCAGCTGTACTTCGCTTTAAATTGAACTTGTGTTGCAACCTGCTAGTGACGCATCAATATAGCCATAGACCACTTTACAAGTTACAACAAAAATTCCAGCACCATTATGCCGATATATACGTATCTTTTAGTTTTTTTTTTAGTTTGGTTTACGGCATATCAACCTCAGAGGGTCAATTTAATGCCGACAAAATGTTGAAATAAAATTAATTCTTAATGGATACTCAATTTCTTTTATAAACTCATATTTTTCTATTTAACCCATAGACGGGACCCTAACAGGTACTACCACTCCCTTTTAGGAGGTGCTTGTAGTATAATTTATCCCCGTACTAATTTTACGAAAGATATTAACCCCCGATCACCACATCTATGGATTAAATTGTACCACTACTTTTCTTCTACAAGGACGTCTTTGGCATTAAATGACCCACGATGGTTGATGTGCCATTAAAAAATAAACCAGAAACCAAACCAATAGTAAAGAAGCAATATGTTTCTGAATCCAAAACGGAACTAAAAAGAATGTCTGCAGCAAAGCAAAGACAGAAACGATCAGCAAAGACAGAAACGATCAGCAAACTGGTTCAACAAACAGTTGGACTTAGGCCACTAGAAGTCCCAATAAAAGTATGGAAGGTTGTCAAAACCTTGCAAAATAGACATTCGCTAGAGCCAGACGATATCAGTAACGAACATTCAAGTATGCCAGTAATGGTATAACACCATCAATTGCTTCTATCATCAAATCTGTATTTGAACAACAACACCTGATTAAGGAGTTTGCTTTTTTGACAGTTTCCAGGTGTTAGTTTTAGGAGGCACGTGGTGTAATGGTTACTGTCATACTGAAAATGACAGGTAAGACAAGTTCAAATATTGACATTAACATTTCACATTGGGAAAGGTATGAATCTAAATATTCTCCCTCCAGCTATAGGTTAAATTGTAGAGAGCAGACTGGGCTCTTTAACCTTGTTATGCAACTGGTCTAGGAGAAGGAAAAACTGAATTCAAACCAAAGGGGCTTCCTTTTCGTTGGTAAAAAAACCTTGAGAGTCTATCTCCTTTTCAATAGCGCTAGACCAAGGAGATTGTTTTGCTGTCGGAGACGGAACGCTACACCTACCATCAGCTCCTTACATTACCGCACAGATCGCTACTCAGTTGGCAAGGGCCGGTATCAAACTTGTGGTTGCAAGTCGGGTGGAGACAAAGTAGAGGAGAGAGAGAGAGAGAAGGGAAGAAGAGGGACAAAGTAAAGAGAGAGATAGAGAGAGAGAGAGAGAGAGAGAGCGAGAGAGAGGAGATGGAAGAGAGAGAGAGCGATGAGAAGGGAATGAGAGATATATAGAAGAGAGAGAGAGTTGAAGAAGGGAAGGAGAGATGGGAAGAAGGGAAGGAGAGAGAGATGGGAAGAAGGGAAGGGAGAGAGAGATGGGAAGAGGGAAGGAGAGAGAGATGGGAAGAAGGGAAGGAGAGAGATAGGGATATGAAGAGAGAGAAGGAGAGAGATAGGGATATGAAGAGAGAGAAGGAGAGAGACATGAAGAGAGAAGGAGAAGAGAAGAGAGAGAAGGGAGAGAGACATGAAGAGAGAGAAGGAGAGAGATATGGAGAGAGAGAAGGAGAGAGATATGGAGAGAGATATGGAGAGAGAGAAGGAGAGAGAGAGAGAAGGAGAGAGAATGAGAGAAGGAGAGAGAAAGAGAAAGAGAGAGAGAAGGAGAGAGAAAGAGAAAGAGAGAGAGAAGGAGAGAGAAAGAGAGAGAGAGAGAGAGAGAGAGAGAGAGATAGAGAGAGAGAGAGAGAGAGAGAGAGAGACAAACAGGTGGATCCATTGGGGGAGTCTTACCCCTCTGCAGAGGTACAGTTGGTCTATTCTAACACCACAGCCAACGGGGCGGTCCTAAAGATTGCTGACTCCTTTCTTAAAAGAACAATTTTAGGAACGTTATCAGATCTTGACATATTGACCATCTTCATTATTTCCTATTGATTTTTCTTAGAGAGAGTTTGCATAAAAATACACAGAGAAAATGAAATGAAATTGATTTCTGGTACATTTATGAAATGTCTGAAAAGCTCGGCAGGCAATTAACCTAGGAAATTATTTTAAAATTCAATTGGAAAATAGAATAAATGCAAGAAATAAAATAAAAAGAAATGAGTTTCTTTAACAACTCCAAGTTAAATGGGGAAAATGTTGCAGAGGTCTTTCTCTTTCCAGACATTTTTTTCGCGGGGGGGGGGGCTATGGGGGGGTAAGGGGTGTTTAACTCATTCAATACGAAATGCATTTAGAAAGTTAAATCTCCTTAAATCTCCACTGAAATGAAATTGTGTTGTTTTTTTTTTAGATGTTTTTTAATTTTTATTATTTTACTGCATGACACTCTCTCTCTCTCTCTCTCTCTCTCTCTCTCTCGAGAGAGAGAGAGAGAGAGAGAGAGAGAGAGAGAGAGAGAGAGAGAGAGAGAGAGAGAGAGAGAGAGAAGGGAAGAGAGAGAGAGAGAAGAGAGGAGAGAGGAGAGAGAGAGCGAGAGAGAGAGTAGAGGAGAGGAGAGACGAGAAAGAGAGAGTAGAGGAGAGACAGAAAGAGAGAGAGAGAGAGAGTAGAGAGAAAGAGAGAGTAGAGGAGAAAGAGAGAGTAGAGGAGAAAGAGAGAGTAGAGGAAAAGAAACAAAGTAAAGGCGACAGAAAAAGAGAAAAAGAGCGATGTAGACGAGAGAGAGACAGAAAAAATGAGATAAAGTAGAGGGAGAGAGAGAGAAGACAAAGTGAAGGAGAGGAAAGAAGAGGAAAAAAAGAGACAAAGTAGAGAAGAGAGAAAAAAAAAAGAGAGAGGGGAGAGAGAGAAGGGGAGAGAGAGAAGGGGAGAGAGAAAAAAAGAGAGAGGAGAGGAGAGAAAAAAAAGAGAGAGGGGAGAGGAAAAAAGAGAGAGAGAAGAGAAAAAAAGAGGAGAGGAGAGAGAGAAAAAAAGAGAGAGAAGAGAGAGAGTCAATCAATGTACTTGAAACTTTATATATATATATATATATATATATATATATATATATATATATATACAAAACTATAGATAAGAATACTTGAAACTTCCTATAAAACTATACATGACTACTTGAAACCCTATCTGTGTGCAAATTATATAATTCCTTGATATTAAAGTAATAAAACCTTTTTATAAAAAGAACACACAACAGCTGAAGATTCTGTAGTTTCTACTTGAACAGGAATGGGTTAAGGCATATTTTGGTCTGGCAGATAAGCTAGCATCAATAAACATCTCTAATACTTTGTTATTATAATTCATCTTGGAGTAGTAATATTAATAGTTAATGTTTGAGTAAATATCAGAGTCGAGCATCATCCGAGATAAAATTACAGCCTCCAGCAACAGTGATCATTGGAGATGTCTGACAATGGAAAGTAAAAAGGTTCATGTTTGCATTGTAAACTGAATCCCTCTTCCTTTAAAAAGCAAATTTTTTTTCTGAATTCAAAATTTCTGAAGGTATTGACTAAAAGCATAAAAAATTACCGTATTTGACGCCATAAAAGAGACACGGGCATATTAAAACTGCCACCTCCATTTCAGAAGAGCTCATTCAGCAAAAAAGTTTTCACTGTATTTAAGTATGTAATGTTGCCGTACATTACAAAAGCCCTTTGAGCTATTGCAGAAAGCATCACTGGATATAAAAAGCAAGTTAGAAGTTAGAAGTACAGTTGAATATGAAGCAAGAAATCACAAGTGAAAATGTCCTATATCAACGATACTTGAAAGCTCATATAAAAACTAAAGATAGGACTAATCAAAACCTTATATATAAAACAATAGATAGGAATACTAAAGGGTTTTACACTGTAGACTGAATCTCTTACAACAACAAAAAACCCCCCAACAACCACCCCCAAAAAAAAAGACAAAAACCCCCCCAAAAAAACATAAAAAACCCCAAAAAACTAAAAAAAAAAACCCCTCCAAAAAGACAAAAAAACATAAAAAAAAAAAAAACAACAAAACCAACCTCCACCCCACCAAAAAAAAGACAAAAACAAAACCAAAAAAGACCCCCCCCCCCCCCCCCAAAAAAAAAAAAAAAAAATTCAAAATTTCTGAAGGTTACTGACTAAAAGCACCAAAATTACCGTATTTGATGCCAGAAAAGACGCACAGGCTTATTAAAACCCCCACCCCCCATTTAAGAAGAGCTTATTCAGGAAAAAGTTTTTAGTATGTAATGTTTGAAGCAAGTTAGCAGTACACAACAAAAGCCTTTTGAGCTATTGCAGAAAACATCATTGTATATAAAAAAAGCCAAGCTAGCAGTAAAGTTGAATATAAAGAAATCACAAGTGAAATGTTCAACATAATTATAGTATGAAAACATTGTAAGAGAAAACATAGTAGAAAACAGTTTGTTAAAAAAAACAACTCCCATGACAGCTGTGAATTAACCTAAAGTTTTTTGTAGTTTTCACCTGATTATTGAGACAAGTGTATTGCATGTTTTTTTTATTATTATTTGGACTATTGTCCTCATCTTTATTGTTTACTCCACAATGTTTTGGCCAATGTGTCCTCCGGCCTTCTGCAGGTATTTCTTGTCTGACTTGGGAACCTTCTTGTCGATCATATATATAATTCCTAAAACAGTGAAACAGTTGAAGTATGGGTGTCCAAATTTGACAAAACCTGATATTATCCAAAATAGCAAAAATATATTCCTAACATTAAATTACTATCATTTAATGTTCAATAAAGTAAAGTTTGCAGAGTGGCCTATTGTCATATCAGCTAGACAGCAAGGAAGTCCATCCTTTTTTGCTAGACCTGAAGTGCCACACCTATCGTCAGCTCCAGATACTTTACCACACAAATCAGATTAATCAAGCTGTGCTACTTAAGAACCAGTATCAAACCTGGAACCTTGTTATTCCTAGGCAGATACTTGAAACTATAATTATTAACGAGAGAGAGAGAGTGAAAGAGAGAAAGAGAGATGAGAGAGAGAGAGAGAGAGTGAAAGAGAGAGAGAGAGAGAGAGAGTGAGAGAGAGTGAAAGAGAGTGAGAGAGAGAGAGAGAGAGAAGAGAGAGTGAGAGAGAGTGAGTGAAAAAAGAGTGAGAGAGAGTGAGTGAAAAAAGAGAGTGAGAGAGAGTGAGAAAAAAAGAGAGTGAGAGAGAGTGAGTGAAAAAAGAGAGTGAGAGAGAGTGAGTGAAAAAAAGAGAGTGAGAGAGAGTGAGTGGAAAAAAGAGAGTGAGAGAGAGTGAGTGAAAAAAGGAGAGAGAGAGTGAGTGAAAAAAAAGAGAGTGAGAGAGAGTGAGATGAGTGAAAAAAGAGAGTGGAGAGAGAGTGAGTGAAAAAAGAGAGTGAGGAGAGTGAGTGAAA
>CM042176.1:32734700-32749700 GCA_023376005.1 Doryteuthis pealeii
AAAAAAAGAAAAAAGGGAGTCCATAGAGCAAAAGGGGGGGGGGGGTGATGACATTCTGCAAAAAGGGGTGCATGGAGCAAAAAAGGTGGCGGATGACATTTTGAATAAAGGGTACATGGACCAAAAAGGGGGGAATAACATTTTGTAAAAAGGGGTGCCTGGACCCCCCCCCCCAAAAAAAAGAGGGGGGAGAATCACTGATCTAAATTGTTTGTTTAAAAGGTAAAACAGCAAATCTGGATTTCTCAGTCATTTGTCGATCACATTCATTTGTGTTTGTAATGTTAAAAATAGATTATCAAGTCCGTATCTCTATGCTAGAATGACCCCATATAAGGGGGTTTTATTTAGTGATGCATACACGATTACATATCTTACAAAGCCTAAAATGATCAGCACTATAAATACTTATTCCTTAGTTTTACAATAATATTGATGTCATCGAAATGTTTTTCTTGTCTTCAATTGAAGGATTCCTGAAAATACACTCTCCAACGCAGCTTCTTCATTGATCTCGTTGCCTTGACAGTCGAGTAGTAGTAGGAAATGATTTGCCCGCCTGTCCGGCTGTTTGCTTATTCAACACAACACAGCTTCTTATTAAGAGATGAAAAAATAGGGTTTTTAAAAAGAAGAAGAAGAAGAAGAAGAAGAAGAGAGTCTTATTGTAGAGTAAATTCTTTCTTGTTTTATCAAAAGCTTGAGGGTTAAGGATGGGGATGATGATAGCAGTTAAGGACAGGGTGGTTTCTCTTATCGTTCTACTACCCCTGTACTCCTTCTCCCAGCTGAAAAAGAACCTTCCAGCGTTTTTTTGTTTTTTAATGAAAAGAAGAAAAAAAATGCTGTTCTTCTCTCCTTGAACAATTTACTGCTTAGATGGGAACAAATTAATGAAAGAATGACGAGATTGATTAAAAAAGATTAATAAAAATGAAGGGGAAAAAAAGAAAATAAATTAAAAAAAAAAAAAAAAAAAAAAAAAAAAAAAGATAAGAAAAATGAATAAAAACAATCTAAAAAGAAAATGACTGCTCATGTGTTTAGATCATTGGAGAAAATAGTTGTTGTGAATGAATGAGTGATGGGAGGAGAGAGAAGATGAAGTAAAGAAGGGGGGAGGAGAGAGGTACTGAGAGAGAAACAAAAGGGAGAATAGAAGAGGAAAGGGTGAGGAAGGGGAAAGATAGGGAAAAGGGAGGAAAGAGGAAAGAAAGAAGGGGGGGAACTGAGAGGAAAGAGGGACAAACTGAGGGGGAAAGAGAAAGGGACAAACTGAAGGGGGAAAAGAAGAGGGAAGAGAGTAGGAAGGGAAGAAAGGGGAAAGAGAGGGACAAGGGAAAAGATAGAGAGGGAAGGGAAAAGATAGAGAGGGAAGGGAAAAGATAGAGAGGGAAGGGAAAAAGATAGAGAGGGAAGAGGAAAGAAAGAAAGGGAGAAGAGGAGGTACTAAGAGGATAAAAAGGAAAGAGGAGGAGAGTAAAAAGGAAAGAGAGAGAGAGAGAGAACAGAGAGAGAAGAAAAAGGAAGAGGGGGGTAGAAAGGAAGAGGGGGAAAGACAAGGAAAAAGACAAGAAAAAAGAAAAGAGTTGGTAAAGGGGGAGGAAAAAAGGGTGGAAGAGTGAGAAAATAGAGTGGGAGAGTGAGGAAATAGAGGGGGAGAAATGGTGTATGAAGGAAGTAAGAGTAAAAATAAAAAGAAGTAAAAAGAAGGGATAGAATGGGGAGAAGGGGGAGGGAAGAAAAAGGAACAGATAGAAAAGTGGGATGGAGAGAGGGGAGAAGGGTAGAGTGAGAAAAATTCAGTCATTGTTGAGAATTAGGATCATGAGATGACAATTACAGTTTTTGCATTAATAACAGCGTATTGTGTGGGACATACTATCCATGAAATTGTAACCCCCCCCCCTCGCCTCTCAAAATTTATAATTCTTTTTTGTTTTTAGGTCATCAGCTACTCATATAACAAAGAAAAATATGACATCCAAGCAATATATCTATTGACACACTAAAATCAATATGGGTCACTTAACTATTTAATTTTGCAATTAAAAAGCATAGTTAAAAGAAAAAAAAAAAAGAAAACTGGTTGTAGAATAAAAAATTATATACACAATAAGTAATATATATTAACTAGCATCATCATCATGTCAGGCCAGCAGCACGGATATTCATGACAATCTCTCACCAACCGCCCCTATCCTTCATTGTCCTCAGGAGGTCCTCAGCACATTATCCACACAGAGCTGGTCGATGTAGATCTTTGCTGGATGACTCACACTGGCATGTCCATGTGCTGGTTTCCATAGGAGGATGAGGTCATCCTTACTTCTCCAGCAGTGTCCAGCATGTCTTGTCTGCCTTACTCGGATGGTTTGTATGACAGGGGCAAGTGGTCATATAGCTGCTTCCTTGTGGGGTGTTGTTTGCATAATTTTTTCAAGAGAGCACACATCATTCTTGTGCTGCTCCTATCTAGCCTAGACACAATATGTAATATATATCAACTAGCATAATGCCCATAAAAAATGAAGGAATTAATTCATGTATGTATCAGCACTTCTACCCTGGATCAAAGTGCAGTATCTTCTCTAAGTGATATGCACACTAGGGTAGGTCGATTTTGGAACTGTAACGTCTCCCATGTGGTGAAAGTTGTAAATTAACATAAAAAATTACCACACAAAATATTTTTCTTCAAAACTTTGCTTTGTTTGAGGAAATAGATTTCAATCTTTTAAATTGATATCACTGTTACAGTTTAATTATTGGAGTAAAAAGCAGCAGATCAGAGGTGTTGGGAGGCAGATTTTCAATTTTAATTCTTGTCATAATATTTTATTTGTTTTGTTTAAAATAATAATATTTTCTGTTTTGAACATTAAAATTGCTTAATTTTCTTACCAATTACTGGGCCAAATGTTATAAAAACAAGGATTTTTGTTGCATTTTAGTAGATGATCTTTGATGCTATTTCCTCAAACAATGGTGCAAGTAAGAGATCTAGTTTTTGGTATCAGTATTCATTATACCAACACACAACTTTTGCTGTTTTTTTAAAAAAGTGAAAAATCAACCTATCCTAATGTACACACATATTTGATCAGGTTTGGTTGAATACCATGGAATGGAATAAGCCCTGGTGTAATGTTTCTTATATCAGTGTCCAAATGACAGAGAAGGTGAGCATATCCACCCCCTCCCAAGCGCTTTTGACCACAGTCATGATCTTTTTTTTTCTTTAAATGGATAAATCATCGATTAAAAACAAAGGTCTGCTTTTTAAAATTTTAAATCTAGAATGGTAATCTTGCAGAGACAATTTATAGAAATGTGTTACTTACTTTGAAATGAAGAAATTTCGGTAAGGAATCAAAACTTTGTAAAAGACACGAAGAATGAAAATAGACTCACCTAAAAAGAGAAAGAAAAAAAAACATTTAGTAAATAATTTGAATAAGAAAAAATATAAACAAATATTAAAAAATAAAAAAATTTTAACAATCGTTCTTAATTACAATCATTACAAATATTTAAGATGATTTTTATTGTCTATCAAAGTTTGAAAAATAAATAAGAATAAAAAATAGGGCACAAAACACAAACTTTCCTCAAAGACACAGACTTTGTTGTTCAAAACTATCTCTTCTTTCTATTCAAATTAAAAAGAAAAGAAAGAAAAAAAGAAAGAAGAAAAAAGAAAAAAGAAAAAAAAGAAAAAAAGAAAAGGAAAAAAGAAAAGAAAACGAAAAAAGAAAAAAAAAAAAGAAGAAAGAAAGAAAAAACGAAAAAAACGAAAAAAAAAAAACGAAAGAAAACGAAAAAAAGAAAGAAACGAAAAAACGAAAGAAACGAAAAAACGAAAGAAAAACGAAAAGAAAAACGAAAGAAAACGAAAGAAAAACGAAAAAAAAAAAAAAGAAAAATAAGAGAAAGAAAAAGAAAAAAGAAAGACAGAAAAAAGAAAGAAGAAAAAAGAAAAAGAAAAAAAAAAAAAAAAAAAAAAAAAAAAAAAAAAAAAAAGAAAAAGGCTTAAAATACTACCTACAATTTTTTTTAGGTGAATCTCTGTCAATCGGTATGAAATAATAAGAAATAAGAAATAAGAAATTTATTAATCAATAGTAGTACAAATTATTTTAAAAAAATATATAAGTAAAAGAAAAACTTTATTGGTTTAAACTACTATTGAAGGGAGGCCATGCCTAATAGCTTGAAGCTATGATAATTTGCCTATTACAATAGTTGATATGTTTACTTAAGAGCAATTGCAAAATAATTCAATATGTAAAAAGTATAATAATCTATGGCAAAATTCTTACTTTTCTGCTTTCTTTTTTATTTCATTGAGATAGACAATACGTGCTATCACTTCCTATCTTTCACCTTTTTTTCTATATCTGCTTTCTTTTTCCCTCAGATGAGTAGCATGTTTTTTTTCTTCCCTTTCTTTCTTCACAATTACAACAATATGGTCCATTATTTATCTGAGGTGATATCAGTGCATAACATTTGAACACCTGCATTAATATCTTATGAATAAAAACAGAATAGTCCTTTATTCATCTGAGATGATGACAGGATGTGACACATGTAGGTAGGTACCTGTGTATTAATATATAGAGGAATAATTTTAACTAGTATTATATTCTATCTTTCTAATTCTAGTTGTTTTTTATTGGAAAAAAATCATAAAATGAGCCAATATTTTATCGTATTAACTTTATAAGCAATAACATCTTTCAATCTCATAGGATGTGCGGTGAGGTGTCATTAAAAATATTGATAAGGAAGCTTTTGATTTTTTAAATTTTATTTCAAAATCATTTTTACTATAAAAATGCATTAGAAATGATTTTTACTATAAAAATGCATTAGAAATGATTTTCACTATAAAAATGCATTAGAAATGATTTTTACTATAAAAATGCATTAGAAATGATTTTTATAAAAAATGCATTAGAAATGATTTTTACTATAAAATGCATTAGAAATGATTTTTACTATAAAAATGCATTAGAAATGATTTTTATATAAAAATGCATTAGAAATGATTTTTACTATAAAATGCTTAGAAAATGATTTTTACTATAAAAATGCATTAGAAATGATTTTTACTATAAAGATGCATTAGCAATGATTTTTACTATAAAGATGCATTAGAAATGATTTTTACTATAAAAATGCATTAGAAATGATTTTTACTATAAAAATGCATTAGAAATGATTTTTACTATAAAAATGCATTAGAAATAATTTTTACTATAAAAATGCATTAGTAATTATTCCTATGATAAAAATGCATTAGTAATTATTCCTATGATAAAAATGCATTGGAGATAATTTTATTATAAAATTGTGCTGCAAATTTGGTACTCCTTCATTAAATCATATGGCTGTCTATGGAGGACAGACAAACAAAGTTTTCCATACATTGCAAAAAGCTTATTGCTTTTTAATATATGTATCTATATCTTCAGAATTAATGAACAAAAGATGAATCAAGAAAAACTGACCTATGAAAGTTATTGATAAAAATCAGAAGTAACAGAAGTGACAAATATCTGATACATTCATAAAAATAATTCAATACTTTGTCATATTGACTTTATAAGTAATAACAGCTTTTAATCTCATAGGATATGAGTTGTAATTAAAAAATATCAAGAAGGAATCTTTCAATTTTTTTCATTTCAAAATTTAAAATTAAAATCAATCCATGTGCACAGCTGGACACAACTTCTAAAATAAAATGATGTTGTCGAGACATTTAGAAAAACAGTGACATTTGTAAAATACACAATGGGAATTTTTTTTGAATACGTGTTTAGAAACAATAAGTAAAGAAAATAACCTGATGTAAGTAAGAGATCCTTTGATGGAGGAGGAGGAGGAGGAGGAGGAGGTTTTAACTTATTGAAATTTAGAATTTAAATGAATAAATGCACACAGCTGTTTAGATGCTTACGTGGCAATTACAAATAGCAGAATGAAGTAGTTTAGGTGAAACACAGGATTGTACAAGTGCAGCACCCACCCTGTTGACCAGACCTGGCTCGGTGCTACTTTTTATTGTTTCTTACCATTGTAATAAATATTCATCACATAAAAAAAAAATGATATATATATATGTCTAATTTTCAATGTACATATCATATGTGTGTGTGTGTGTGTTTTTTTTCTTTCTGGATTTAGAGTGAAGCATGGGTAAAGAGGGAAATAAATGAGAAACTGTGTTGGATGTTATGTGCTAAGTGCCATTTTATTTTTTTGACTGGTTGACTACTGTGGTCACTGGCGTTTTTATTGTATACTCCCATATATATATATATACATATACACATATATATATATATTATCATAATGGTACACAGTAATAACCTACTCGAGTTTCACCATAAGGATCTTCAGGGTTAAATGAGCACTTTTTACTTTCAGCTTTAGATAATCCTAGTGGTTTATATATATATATTTTTTTTTCATATTATATGTATATTTTTTTTCTTTTGGCTAAGTGATATAGTATTAACCGATTATTTTCGTTTGGTATGACTATCTTGGTCTTTTCTTTTTTTCAATTTTTTTTTCTGCAGGTGAAGTTTGGTAGTATATTTTTTTTACAATCAAACTATTTGCCGGGTTTTTTCTTACCTTAAGGGTTTACCAATAAGTTTGGTATATTAAATTATATATATTATATTCAAGATGTCGGTTTAGCTCTGTTGGTAGAGCACTTGCCTAGGAATTGCAAGGTTCCTGGTTCGACAGCAGCCGTTGCTAACTCAGTGTATCAGTAGCACATCTTGGATCTGTGCAGTAAAGTGGGGAGCTGATGGTAGGTGTGGTACTTCACCTCAGATGCAAAAGCAACCTCCCTGATCTAGCACTAGTGAAAAAGGGATAAATTCCCCTTACTGTATAGCTGATACTGACATTAGGCTGCCCCACCGACTTTCCTTCAGTTCTATCCTCAAAATATATAGGTGGCAAAATAAAAGGCTTATTTCCTATAAGTCTATCATGATCAAAGGGGAACCACTCTTGACTGATAAATTATTTATACATTTTATTGATCTTCTAGGAAAAAAGAAGACGGGGTTAGGTTTAGTTTAATGGGAAAATAAATAAATAATCATTTATAAATTATATATATATACACACACACACATTATATATATATATATATATTAATTTTCAAAATTAGGTACGACTCCAATTAAGCACATATTCTCCCAAAAATTGTCGGAAAAAAAGCCATATCCAAACACATCGTGTTTACATACTTATCATATCGTCGTGTAATAAAAGTCACTACAAGAGGAATATTAACCTACTCTAAACAAATCGTAAAATCTAAGAAATCCGTTTGGTGTAGGTTATGGTACCCGCCTGTCAGCTTGACAGTCCCATATATAAATATATATATAGTACAACTGAGCTAATTGTATAATGAGAATAACTATATAACTAGTCAGTCCCTCCACTTCTCCTAGTATGATGCACAAAGCAAATCCCAAAGACAAACCTAGGTAAGTAGTTCATTGGCATTGCACTTTTGGAAGACTATATATTTCTTGTGCCCCTTAAGTTACAGTACCTTCCGTGACAGTTGAGTCCAATTTCAAAAAACAGCACTGACCACAGATGTTGCAGGTGAAGGCTGTCCCTGAAGATTTTGATGTGCCAGTGCCGAGGGCGGTCCCAAGACCAATTTTCCCAGCTGGAAAATTTGGCTCAGGACCGTCCTGTAAGTAGTTACAACCCAATTAACTCTTAACATCCTGTTGAGAATTTTCTAAGTCCAGAGCCCTATTTATCATGTGACAGTTGAGTCCAATGTCAAAAAACAGCCCTGACCACAGATGTCGCATGTCCCTGAAGATATTGATGTGCCAGTGCTGTTGCTTTCTTCTGGATCTCTTGGCTTCTTTGATGGACTCATTGACCTTTTAAGATAGATTAAGTGAAATTATCTAATTGGTCTAAGAAGGCCTTAATTGTGACTTTGAAATCTTTGGCCTCTGGCTACTCTTGAACTCAGTGTTCCGTGGTCAGTTACTAGTATATATTGAAAAGTGAGTGACAGTTTCTCCTGAAGGTTTTATGACATTTAACTACCAATGAAAATGTCACTGTTGAATTATTTGACATTTGGCTGTCAAAATGACACGTATCCTAAACAAAAAAAAAAGACAACAGCCTTATGTTTAAAAAAAAAAAAAGAAAAAACGAAATATAATTTGTATGATTTGGATTATATCTGTACATTGTTTCGGACAATGTGCCCTCAGGCCTTCTTCAGGTATTTCTTGTCAAACTCGGGAACCTTCATAACAATAAAAATGAGGACAATAGTTCAAATAATCCCAATAATACAAATTATGAAGCCTAATCTAAAAAATTCAGAGAAATAGTATGAAATATAATTTTATAAAAAAAACCCCCCAAAAACTTGTTAAATGAGGCATAAATTGAAACCCTTTGCAGTAAAAAGTTTCTATATAACTCATGTTTTTCAAAGTCATGACACATGTCTGTTAGCAGCAGCTGTTGAAAACTCTCTGACTATTCAAACAGGGCTCTTGCTAGTTCATTGCCAGGGGCCATAGCGGAAACCCTGGTGGCAAGGGAAGATAACCTTTATCCGAACTCAACCACATCCCAACAAGGGAAGACAATCGCTACAATAGCATACCAAACTTTGTGGGTTATTTAATTCCAAAGCTATCCTTATAGAACAGTAGTAGTACTATTTAACCCATAGCTGAGGGATGAGGTAGTTCGTACCTTTCCCAAGAGTATTAGTCTGAAAGTGAACATAATAGGGTGACTGGAGTTTGAACTTGCTTACAACAATGCCACAGGGACTCTTCCCAGCTGTAAAAATTTATTTACTAAGATGAAACAAATAAGATATAACTAGAATTCAAATTGAAAATATCGCCCCATCATCACCGACACCTTTGATATGCTGGATTTTACCTCATTAAGCTCTAACAGGGATAACATTTTAAAAGATTGAAATTATTTCCTCAAATGGAGGCAAAGTTTTGAAAAAAATATTTAGTGGAATAATTCTTTATGTTAACTAGCAAATATATGCACCCTCCGGGTGCAAGTATTTAAGTTTTAATGTAATGAAATATCGTATTAAATTAGAAACGCTAATGAAACTAAATAAGAATGCAGATAAAAAGATTTGAAACAGAGGGGGATATAATCGAAAAATAGAACAACTGAAATTTACTCTTCCATCACTCTTGTCTTTCATTGTTATTTTTTCTAATTTAAGAATTTGGTTAAAAGAGGAAGTAAAGAATAAAATGACAGTTATTTCTTCTCGCTAATGGATTTCATTTAAGATTCATTGAAGAGATTTTTGCTTATATTCATTAAAATAAATCCAAACAGTTAGAAACCAATAATACTAAGCATATATTTATTAAAATTACATTTTTAATATCAATATGCAAATTAGCCTTCCCGTTTACACTGTAAACCGCTATTTTGTTGTATATATAAATACAATTGCATGTTATTAGAATGTAGATATGATTAACAGTATAAATAATGTAAAACAATTTTATTAATAATTGAGGTTAAAATAAGGATAAATTCATGGTGAATGTGACGTCAATTACTAAGGGAATTGTGACCTGAGTAGTGATTTAGTTTCGGTTACAGACAGAAAAACACACAATCTCCATTATAATAAGATTTGCAACTTTTGCCCCATGGGAGATGTTACAGTTTTAAAATCAACCTACCCTAATGCCAAAGTCCAGCATGCTACTTATTATGCCACAGGGACTCTCCCCCAGCTGCAACGAGACTAAATAAATGATGATCATCATCATGTCATGCAATAAGCACGGATATCCATGACAATCTCTCGCCAACCTTCCCTATCATTCATTGTCACAGGGAGGTCCTCTGCGCAGCATCCAGCATATTCGCATAGCTGGTCAATGTAGGTCCTTGTCGAGTGGCCCACACTAGCATATCCGTGAGTTGACTTCCACAGGAAAACGTCGCTTATGAGCTCGTCTTTGCTTCTCCAGCAGTATCCTGCATGTCTTGTCCGTCTAACTCGAATGGTTTGTGATATGGGAGGCAGGTGGCCATACAGCTGTTTCCTCGTGGGGTGCTGTTTCCACGATTTGTTCAAGACTGCACGCAGCATTATTGTGCAGCTTCCATCTAGCTTATTCTGAAGACGCATCATTAGGGTCCAGGCGGTGCAGCCATACAGCAGTACTGATATAACTACAGCCTGAAAGAATTGTTGCTTTAACTTGTCAGTGAGATCAAACTTCCATATGACTGATAATTTGTTTGTGCCTGACCATGTTTTTCCTATTCGTGTATTTATAAATGATAATGAGCTAAAAAGTGGGGATAATTATCAATTATTTGCTCACTTAAGATGAATTTGCATTAAATGATTAATGAAATTACCTGGAATAATTACAATGACTTTTTGTACCTTTTAGATCATCCATCAAGAATTATAATAAAGACAGCTGCATATTTATTTAAACACCACCTTTGGCGGACATTAAGCTTAATCCTAAGATAAATCCTATTTATAGAATTTAGGAGGCGGGGATCAAAAAATACAGGTCTGATTAAAAAGTATAGAGAATAAAGCTCGATTTTGAAACTTAGATCTTATTATAATGGAGATTGTGTGTTTATTTGGTTTGGTTTGGTTTTACGGTATATGAACCTCAGTGGGTCATTTAATGCCGATAAAGTTTTGAAATAAATCAATTCTTAATGGATAATACAATTTTTTAAATAAATACATTCTATTTAACCCATAGATGGGTTGTGTGTTTGTAACTGAAACTATATCACTACTCAAGTCACAATTAGGGAATAACATTTATTGTATGTAAATGCCTCTTTCATAAGCTGATTGGTTGGTTAAGACACTTCCCATTAACAGAATTTATGAGGTGGTATCAAAAAGTACAGAGACTAAAGCTCTATTTTGAAATTTAGATTAAGATAATTGATTTTAATGGTATGTCAACCTGTATAGGGTTATTTTATATATATATTAGGGAATCACATTCATTGTATGTAAACACTGCTTTCATAAGCTTGGTTGGTTGGTTTTATGGCATTTCAACCTTTGCTGGGTTATTTTAAGATGAAAACTTTTTGCTTTATTCATTCTTGTTGGGTATTCAACTAAAAAAAAAAAAAAAATTATTTTTTAATACATTTTTTAAAACTCATTTTTAATCTATTTGATGGGTATTGGTTTGGTTTGGTTTGTTTTACGGCATATCAACCTCAGTGGGTCATTTAATGCCGATAAAGTTTTGAAATAAATCAATTCTTAATGGATAATACAATTTTTTATAAATAAATTTTTCTATTTAACCCATAGATGGGACCCTAACAGGTATTACCACTCCGGGTCAGAGTGGACCAGGAGCAATGGTGATGAATGGGGTACTCCACATTCCCCAAACCTCCAAAACTGGAACCTCACCATCAGATAGAGTTTAACGTCATTCCCAGGACATGTAGACCCGCAGCCACCGCCTTCTAGCACCCATATGATAAAAAGGGGTTGGGGCTTGCCATAAGGGCAATAGGCAAAATCATATAGGTGCTAGGGCTTGATGTGACCAGCCGATTGATCGGAGGGGGCCTCTCCGACTGCCCGTCTAGCCCAAGATAGAGCCAAAGTGGAGTATTGCATGTCATGAACTGCTCATCCACCTGGGCTCTATCCTTAAGCATCATGGGTCGCCACCCACGGCCAACAGGTGGCCCCATTGGGGGAGTCTTACCCCTCTGCAGAGGTGCAGTGGGTGCAGCCGACAGGGCGGTTGATGGGTATTGAAATTTTTTTTATTCAATTTTTTAAACACATTTTTAACTCAGTTTTTTCTATTTAATCCATAGATAAGAGCCTAACTGGTACTATCACTTTTAGTCAGAGTGACCTGGGAGTAATGGTGATGAAGGGGTACTCCACACTCTCCAGAGCTCGACAACTGGAACTTCACAATTAGACACTGTTTAACATCATACCCAGGACACTTCATTTGCTGGTTATGATTTATATCTATATAAATAAATAGAAAGATTTTGTATGTCTGTATGTTTGTACAACCATTGAGCTCATATCTATCTCAGTTATCTTCAAATATTGAAATACTTGTTAAAAATGTACAACATAAAAATTCTCGCAAAATTCTTGAATAATTTCCTTCAAATTCAGTTATATAAACTTATATGAATTTTAAAATATTTTTTTTAGTTAGGTGTACTTAGTATTAAATATCATATCTGTTAAAATTTTCTTTTGGTGTTATTAATTTGTTTATTCCTCTTTGCCACTTTTTAAAAAAAAAAGAACATTTCAGTTTTTCTTAATATTAAAAAAAAAAAAAAAAAAAAAAAAAAAATGGTCAGACTATTTTTGTAACATACTGATGAAAAAAGTCAACAATTTTATTTGAAGGAGAAAAAAAAAAAAAAAAAAAAATGAAAAAAAAGAAAAGTGTGTATATGTCTCAACATCTGAAATTTTCTTCTGTCCATCGAATAAAATTTCCCAGTGGAGAATTGCGTTCCTGACAAAAAATCATAAAGACCTATGTTGGACACACTACTACTACTACTTCATCTTGAAAATTGCCATATTTTAAACCAGAATACCATTTGTGGCATAAAGGTTATCTTTGTAGAAAGTGAACTCTGCTACCAGAGTTCAAATCCTGGACAAGACTGTTTGCATTTCTCATAGTGCTTAGAAAGAGATGAACCCAATTAAGGTATGGGTAAATAGGAGGACAGACCGAGTTGGTTGGTTGTTTTATGGAATATCAAGTCTTTAGCTCAGTCGGTAGAACATCTTTCTAGGAAACCACAAGGTTCCTGGTTCGATACTGGTCCTCACTAACTCAGCGTACGAGTAAAACAGGGATCAGTGTGGTTAAGTAAGGAGCTGATGGTAGGTATGGCGCTCCACCACAACACGTGGTGCTATGGTTAAAGTCATGGGAAATGGACTCGTCACCCTGAGTTCAAATCCTGGATGTGATAATTGCATTTAACTTTGCGCTAATACCCTTGGGAAGGTATGAATCCTACTCTCCCTCCAGCTATGGATAAATAGTAGGGCAGACTGGCTCTTTAACCTTGGTTAGGCAACCAGTCTAGGAGAAGGAAAACTCTGAATTCAAACCTGTTGAACTCCGCTTAAGAAATTGACCTTGTGTCACATCCTGCTCGTGCGGAGGGGTTGGTAAATATATATATATATATCAAATATTCTTTCTTAAATAGAAACAGTAATATCATAATGACCTGTTAACTATGAAATGCTAATTAGAATCCTTAATTTCTTCCAAATAGAAGCATCAATATCATCATGGACCTATTTTTGGTATCTCCTAATTTTCAAGGACTTGTCTAAAAGTTTGCTCGTACTTGGACCATTTGGTTAATGTTGTAGGAAATTCGCATATCAATGAGTTTATTTTGTGTAATAAAATATATATATTTGGTATATAAGGTGTGCTCTAATTCCCTGCCTGAATTTATAGACTAGCCGAGGTCACATGGTTTATTCCTTCACCAATCACCAGCCATACTGCGTGGCTGATACACTAATTAAACTCTGATACTGGCCATAGTTCTACTTACAATACTAAGGATTCTTTACCAGAGGATTACCAAAGATCAGGATTCTTTACAGGAGGATTACCAAGATCCAATTCCACTGGACAAGTGTTCTTGCTTAAAGCCTACAGGATGGCCTATAAGATCGTAACAGGTAAAGATTCTAATTAGTAAGTTAACATTCAAAAATTGAAGAGGAAAATGAAGTAGAAAAAATGAAGTAGAAAAAATGAAGGGGAAAATGAAGAAGAAAAAGAAAAATGAAAAAGAAAAAAAAAAAAAAGAAAAAAAAAAGAAAAAAAAGAAAAAGAAAAAAAGAAAAAAAGAAAAAAAAAGAAAAAAAAAAGAAAAAAAAGAAAAAAAAAAAAATGAAGAAAAAAATGAAGAAAAAATGAAGAAAAATGAAGAAAAAAATGAAGAAAAATGAAGAAAAAATGAAGAAAAAAAAGAAGAAGAAAATGAAGAAAAAATGAAGAAGAAAAAATGAAGAAAAAATAAAGAAAAAATGAAGAAAAAATAAAGAAGAAATAAAGAAAAAATAAAGAAAAAATAAAGAAGAAAAAATGAAGAAAAAATAAAGAAGAAAAATGAAAAAAAATGAAGAAAATAGAAGAAGAAAAAATGGGAACAGTCTAAAATGTTAACTGAGATGATATTGCTGCTCCTCTTTAGGAAAGAGTGAATGATTCTAATCAGCCTCACCTTAAAAATTCAGACAAAAAAGAAAAAAGTAACCTTTTATTTGTAGGATGCAGCATAGATTTTTCAGACTTGTTTTGGGAAATAAAGAGTTTCTTTGACTCTGGGAAAATATGGCGCTAGTTAAGAGACAAGCTCAATTTCAAACGCAACATATTTATTCTAAATTGGCACAGTCAAGAACTAATGCTTTTACCAGAAATAAACAAATGGTATCATACCATCGTTTGGTTGAAAGCAGGCATTTTTCTTCTAACCACTTATTCTCTGCAATCCACACCATTCTAGCAGACGCCATCTTATTCATTTTTGTCAAAGTTTTTTGGTTTCCTGTTATCCAAAAGGACATTTTCTGCTCAAGGCTCAACAAGCTACTCTTAGACATAAAAGCTATTGGCACCAGTAATTGGCGTCCAATTGGCATCAAATCAGAGAAGGAAGGTGCGTGGCAGGAGGGGGACATCTGTTGGCACTAACTCCAAGAAGCGGAAGGCAAGGAAAGCTGCTACAATTATAAATAAGACGTAAATAGAAAGGTTTGGAGTTCACGAAGCAGTCGACCATTATTTTGTGTTTGAAAACACAGAGGCTAAAATTGTCCCGTTGTTACTGCTTGTGAACGGGAAAAACAGACAGTTGTACACGTTTGGG
>CM042176.1:32754700-32829700 GCA_023376005.1 Doryteuthis pealeii
GATGAAGAGTTAGTTTCAAAGTTGTTCTATTTTTCAATCATACCCCCTCTGTTCAAAATCTTTTTTATCTACATTCTTATTCAGTTTCATTAGCCTTCTAATTTAATATCATATTTTATTATAAAATTTAACTAAAATACTTGCACCCGGAGGGTGCATATATTTGCTAGTATATATATATATATATATATATATATATATATAACCATTTTAGCTCAGTTGGTAGAGCATCTACCTATGAATGACAAGGTTCCTAGTTTGATACCTGCCCTTGCCAACTCAGCGTATGAGTAGCACAGAGATCTTTGTGGTAAGGTGAGGAGCTGATGTAAGGTGTGGCATTCCACCTTAGATGCTAAAATAATCTCCTTGGTCTAGCATTAGTAAAAAGGGGATAGACTCCCTTGCTGTATGGCTGATACCGACATTAGGCCACCCTGCCGACTTTACTTACTTATTGCTCAGTAAATCAAGATAAATCCCTCACAGATTAAAATTCGTCTTTAAAATTTCGTCTTTTTCAATCTCATTAAAAAAAACAAAAAAACTTCCTAAGTTCCTTTGGGTCTTTAGATAAAAACCCTAAGACCCCCCCTCCTCATACCAATGCTCACGAAAAAATAAATAAATACCAAATGTATTAAAGTTAACGGAGTGGCCTATTGTTGATATCAGCCAGACAACGAGGGAGTCTATCTTCTTTTTGTTAGTGCTAAAAAGTAAAGTCGTCGGGGCGGCCTAAAGTCGGTATCAGCCTGTCAGCGAGGGAGTCTATCCCCTTTTCAATAGCGCTAGACCAAGGAGATTGTTTTAGCATCTGAGGTGGAGCGCCACACCTACCATCAGCTCCTTACTTTACCGCACAGATCCCTGTGCTACTCATACGCTGAGTTGGCGGGGACCGGTATCGAACTAGGAACCTTGTGGTTTCTAGCCGAACGCTGTACCGACTGAGTTTTTCATCTGTGGTGGAGTGCCACACTGTCAGCTTCCCACTTTACTGCACAGATCCAAGTTGTGCTAAACCAGACCAGTATTGAACCTGGGACCTTGTGATTCCTAGGTGGATGCTGTAAAAATGATCAAACCGACGCGATCCCATCAAGATGTAATATTTAGCAAGCTATTCTTGTAGATCTATTACTATTAAAAAGGGAGTTTGATCCTTGCTGGATGCCCCATCCTACCTGTGGCAAAAGATTTGAGTAAATAATACATGTAAATTTTAATAGATTGATTTTAATGACATGTCAAACTGTCTAGGGTTATTTTATGCCTACAGGTTAATTTTTTTTAGCACAAGGTCTGATTGAATGCAAATAATTCTAAAAGAGCTCTCTTTGATGCAAAGATGGGACCCTAATAGGTACTACCACTCCAGGTCATAGTGGACCTAGGAGAATGTAAATTTTAACTCATATATTGTCTTATTCAGATCTTATGTAAATGAAAACATGCAGATGTGTCTAATTTTACATAGAAAATGGGTTAATTTTTAATTTCATTATCTCGGGCAGAAAAGCAAAGTTTGAAGGGAATAATGGCCATTTTCAATAATTTTATAATATATATATATATATTTACCAACCCCTCCGAACAAGCAGGATGCGACACAAGGTCAATTTCTTAAGCGGAGTTTAACAGGTTTGAATTCAGAGTTTTCCTTCTCCTAGACCGGTTGCCTAACCAAGGTTAAAGAGCCCAGTCTGCCCTATTTGCCCATAGCTGGAGGGAGAGTAGGATTCATACCTTTCCCAAGGATATTAGCGCTAAGTGAAATGCAATTACCCCATCCAGGATTTGAACTCGGTGCGACGAATCCATTTCCCATGACTTTAACCATTACACCACGTGCTTCCTACTATAATTTTATAATATAAGCAATTAAGAAATAACACATACTATCCAGGAAGAAAATTTGTCTCATATAGTGTTATACAGGGCAGAAAAGCAAAGTTTGAATCTCTTCAAACTATAATCGTCATTTTCTATACTTTTTACAACGTAAGCAAATAAGAAATAATATTTATTTTCCAGGAACAAAATTCATCTTATATAATGTTATCCAGGACAGAAAAGCAAATTTTGAAGGGAAAAATAGCCATTTTCTATACTTTTACAATATAACCAATTAGATAACACTCAATATTTAGGAACAAAATTTATTACATAATGTTATCAAAATTAAATACAATTTCTATAATAATCATGCTGTAATCCACGTAAAACGTTTATAGGGTTGTGCATTATTTCAAATGCAGATGCTACTATCAAAGCCTGTATGCAAAATAGCACACAACTGCGTTGAGGGGATTGCAACAGCAGCAGCAGCAGAAATACAGAACAGCCAAGCAGAACAAGAGAAATCAGCTCAATGGAGTGAAGCTTAGTATTATCATTCTTAATCTCTTCTATTTTCATTCAATCTCTACAAAAAGAGGTTGAAAGGTTGAATAACGAAGGTGATTGAGTACAAGAGGATTTGGACTGCAGACCCCACACACCCTATATATACTCCTTCAATTACTTTCACTCACCTTACCCTCAGCTATATCTTTATATCTATCTATCTCTATCTATCTATCTCTATCTATTTATATCTATCTATCTCTATCTATCTATCTCTATCTATCTATCTCTATCTATCTCTATCTATCTATCTATTTATATCTATCTATCTATCTCTATCTATCTATTTATATCTATCTATCTATCTCTTTATCTATTTATATCTATCTATCTATCTCTTTATCTATTTATATCTATCTATCTATCTCTTTATCTATTTATATCTATCTATCTATCTCTTTATCTATTTATATCTATCTATCTATCTATTTATATCTATCTATCTATCTATATCTATCTATATCTATATATATATGTGTGTGTATTTTTTCCCCTTCCTTTACCACTGATTTTCTCATTAAATGGTAATGCATTCTGGCTCGTATTTTCACGTTGGCTTTTACAGTGACAACGTTTTAAGTTGTGCACCCTCTAATTTCGATAATGCACTCCTATGTACTCAAACAAGAACAACAACCACAGTGTGAAACATGTCAAACATCTTTCACTGTCAAACACTTATTTATGGAATGCAGGTTTTTTGCTCACATCAGAAACCGTTATTTTAAAGCAAACAATATGAAAGATCTATTTGAAAATATCAACATGGAGGATATTCTCTCCTTTTTGAGGGAAATAAGATAAAACCATAGAATATAGACATGAACTTAATCAATACCATACAACATGATCCCCAATAATGCTAACACATTGTTAAAACCAATTACGAAAAAAAGTATAAATATAAATACACAACATATATTACTTGCTTACTGTTAGGCATGACATAACCACAGACAGGTTGATATGCCGTTAAAACCAACCAACCAACCAACCTGAATATTTGAGATGATTTATTTATCTCATTTCAACCTTTGTGGGTTATTTAATGCCAAATTTTGTTTCTTTTTTTATTTCTCTGAATGTTTGAGATGAGGCTTGATAATTAGTATTATTTGTATTATTCAGACTATTATCCTCATCTTCATTGTTATCTGTACAACGTTTCAGCCGATGTGCCCCCTTCAGGTATTTCTTGTCAGACTTTGGAACCATCTTGAACTCGGGAACCTTTGAGAGCCATCACGGAACTTTGAACCTAAGCCTTTATTCAGTCCACGCGGGTATCCTGTTCTTATTCCGCTAACCATAGCTGGGGTACAGGTGTTAAGCTGTGTTAATTATTATTCTATGTTACTGCTGTTCCTGACCAGAATTGAACCTGCAGTCTAGAGATAACTGTCACTTAGAACTGTCTTAACTTAACTCCTTTATCCACTAGGCTATGTGTTCAATTGTTGTTTTTTCTCTCTGATTTTTTTTATAGAAATAATTTTCATTAACTTTATGTGTATTATAGTTGACCCTTAGTCTTTTAGCAGCCATATCATAAGGATTGGGTGTTTGCCATATGGATAATTTGAAAAATACTATTAGGACAATCATATAGGTAATAGAAAGAGAGAATAGAAAGAGAGAATAGAGAGAGAGAATAGAAAGAGAGAATAGAAAGAGAGAATAGAGAGAGAAATAGAAAGAGAGAATAGAGAGAGAATAGAAAGAGAAAGAGAGAGAGAGAGAGAGAGAGAGAGAGATAGAGAGAGAGAGAAAGAGAGAGAGAGAGAGAAGAGAAAGAGAGAGAGAGAGAGAATAGAAAGAGAGAGAATAGAAAGAGAGAGAATAGAAGAGAGAGAGAAAGAGAGAGAGATAGAAAGAGAGAGAGAGAGAATAGAAAGAGAGAGAAGAGAGAATAGAAAAGAGAGAGAATAGAAGAGAGAGAGATAGAAAGAGAGAGAATAGAAAGAGAGAGAAGAAGAGAGAGAATAGAGAGAATAGAGAGAATAGAAAGAGAGAGAATAGAGAGAAAGAGAATAGAGAGAGAAGAGAGAGAATAGAGAGAGAAAGAGAGAATAGAAAGAGAGAGAAAGAATAGAGAGAGAGAGAGAGAGAATAGAGAGAGAGAGAATAGAGAGAGAGAGAAGAGAATAGAGAAGAGAATAGAGAGAGAGAGAGAGAGATAGAGAGAGAGAGAAGAGAATAGAGAGAGAGAGAGAGAATAGAGAGAGAGAGAGATAGAGAGAGAATAGAGAGAGATAGAGAGAGAGAGAGAGAGAGAATAGAGAGAGAGATAGAGAAGAGAATAGAGAAAGAGAAAGAGAGACAATAGAAAGAGAATAGAGAACAATAGAAAGAGAAGAGACAATAGAGAGAAAGAGAGACAATAGAAAGAGCCAGTAGGTTAGCATGGAAATTTTTGGTCTGAATCAGCACTACGCCACATGGCTTTTTTTCTACTGGTCAAGAAGTGTCACATGACAAAGTGGGAGAGGAGAAGAGTGAGAGGTGAGAATGTTTGTAGAATTTGGAATGATGCATTGAGAGCTCGAGACATGGTCTCTTACTCAGTGGAGTTTGGCTTGGGGGAGAATATAAAAATCTCATGAGACAAGTCGCCTTGTGTTATTACTAAAAACTAAAAATGGCACAAGAACATAGAATTAATTTTATTAAAGTTTAGGTTAATTATTTCTATTTTATTTATCAGTTATTTGATATTGGTTACTATCTGTGCGGTAAAGTAAGGAGCTGATGGTAGGTGTGGCGCTCCACCTCAGATGCTAAAAAAACCATCTCCTTGGTCTAGCGCTATTGAAAAGGGGACAGACTCCCTCGCTGACTGGCTGATACCGACTTTAGGCCACCCTGTCAACTTTATTTACTACCTTGTTTAAATTGAGTGTAGCAATTGGAAAATGGTTTCAGGTTCAATTGGAGATCTCAGTTATCCTCTAAAAACTAATATTTTGAATAAATATTTCATTGGAGAGAGAGAGTAGTAATGTTAAAAAAGAAAATGGGTCTCTAAGCCTATTTTGTTATTTATTTTTAAACAAGGGCCAACCATTGAGATGAAACTAATTCCCTCTTATCAGCTCTACACCTGGCAGTGACAGAGAGGGTCTGTGTGCAGAGAGAGAGAGAGAGAGACAGAGTGAGAGAGAGAGAGAAAGAGTGAGAGAGTGAGAGAGAGAGAGTGAGAGAGAGTGAGAGAGAGAGAGAGAAAGTGAGAGAGAGTGAGAGAGAGAGAGAGAGAGTGAGAGAGAGAGAGAGAGAGAGAGAGAGAGAGAGAGAGAGAATGAGAGAGAGAGAAGAGAGAGAGAGAGAATGAGAGAGAGAGAATGAGAGAGAGAGAGATGAGAATGAGAGAGAGAGAGAGAGAATGAGAAGAGAGATGAGAAGAGAATGAGAGAGAGAATGAGAATGAGAGAGAGTGAGAGAGAGAATGAGAGAGTGAGAGAGTGAGAGAGAGAGAGAGAATGAGAGAGAGTGAGAGAGAATGAGAGAGTGAGAGAGAGAGAGAGAGAGTGAGAGAGAGAGAGATGAGAGAAAGTGAGAGAGAGAGAGAGAGAGAGAGAATGAGAGAGAGAGAGAATGAGAGAGAGAGAGAGAGAGAAAGAATAAGTAATCTCTTTTAACAATAACAAATAGAGTTGGTAAGCACAGTGAGACGAACATCCTTTTACAAGCTGGAGGGAGTAAAAACCGAGGATGATAGGTAGATCTGATCTCCTAGTATAGTTTAAAAACTAAACCAGGCATGACTAATAAGTCCTGAAAGGTTGATTGAAATTGGGCCAAAAATGTACAAACATTTAGTGAAACATAATAATTGGACTAATTCTCATCTTGGGTGGTAGGTGCCACAGGTAAGATGTGACACAAGGCCACTAGTACAGGGCACCAGGGAGGATCAAACTCACTATTCAGTAGAAATATGGAATGCTTCACAAATTTGTGTGGCATCCTGGCACTTCTCCGTATCGTTCCAATTTTATTATATGTGCCGCTGAAACTAATGCAATAGTCTAGGAGACTAGGTTGGTAAAGTTAGTCATGTGGGCACCCAGGGAATCAAAATCAGTAGTGATCAACTCCCAGATTGGATACTACTCACTTTAGCAATAATGGTCTAAAAGACCATCCTGGTAACAAAACTATGAGTTTTGGGTATGCCCATTCAAGATAGAACCCCCCCTACCATAGTTTGGTTTGTTTGTTTTACAACCTCAGTGGGTTATTTAATGCCAACAATGTTTTGAAATGAATTCATTCTTAATGGATACTCAATTTTTTTAATAAACACATTTTTCCATTTAACCCATAGATGGGACCCTAACAGGTACTACCACTCTGGGTCAGAGTGGACCAGGGAGCAATGGTGATGAAGGGGTGCTCCACATTCCCCAAACCTCCAAAACTGGAACTTCACCATCAGATAGAGTTTAACGTTATTCCCAGGGCATGAAAACCTTCAGCCACCACCTTCTAGCACCCATATGATAAAAAGGGTTGAGGCTGGCCATAAGGGCAATAGGGTTGGGGCAATCATATAAGTACTAAGGCTTGACATGACCAGCTGATTGATCGAAGGAGGCCTCTCTGCCTGTCTAACCCAAGTAAGGACCAAAGTGGAGTGTTGCATATCATGGAGCTAGGTTCCATCCTTAAGCATCATGGATCCCCCCCCCCAGAGCATAGTAGTAGCTTATTAACCACTACGCCATGGCAAGTGTCCAGTATTTTTATTCCTATGACCTTCATTTCATTTCACCTATTCAATTAAGCTTTTTTGATATAAAGGCAGGAAGTAGACAATTAGGCTTAAATGAAAGAGAATCAAGAAATGTAGGTAGCCAACTGAACAAGAGTTCAATGGAAATGAAGTGGATTTTCATTGGATTAAGGGATTTAAAAGATTATATTCAACTGAATTAAACTAATCCGGTAAAGATTTAGAGAAGGAATTTAGAATTTCAAGGAAAGCCAATAATGGCTGAAAAATAATATTTCTCCCCAGCTTGGCATTTTATGGCATGTATTAACCCAACCCCTCTGTATGAGCAGGTATGACACAAGGTCAATTTTGAAGTGGAGTTTAACAAGTTTGAATGTATTTACCTCCACCCCTCATGGACAGGATATGACACAAGGTAAATCTTTAAGTTGAGTACATCTAGTTTTTAATTAAAGGATTTTCCTTCTCCTGGATAAGTTACCCTACCAAGGTTGGAAGAAGAGAAGAATTCATATCTTTCTCAAGGGCATTAGCAAGAAGTGAACATCTCATCCATTTCTGTATTAGAATAAACTGTTAAGCCTCAAATGTACACATTTCCTCTCTCTTCCTATATATATATATATATATATTTACCAACCCCTCCGCATGAGCAGGATGTGACACATGGTCAATTTCTTAAGCGGAGTTCAACAGGTTTGAATTCAGAGTTCTCCTTCTCCTAGACTGGTTACATAACCAAGGTTAAAGAGCCCAATCTGCCCTACTATTTACCCATAGCTGGAGGGAGAGTAGAATTCATACCTTTCCCAAGGGTATTAGCGCTAAGTTAAATGCAATTACCACGTCCAGGATTTGAACTCGGGGCGACGAGTCCATTTCCTATGACTTTAACCATTACACCACGCGCTTCCTACATATAAGTCATCCACAGACACGTGTTTCGGCGTTTCACGCCTCTTCAGTGCAGCTAGACACAACAACTATCCTTGGCTAGGGTCGAACTCGGACTGGCTGTTTGCCTGCCTGATATCTTATCCCCTTGTCCACTGACAGCTGTAGCGAGACTGGTATTTTAAAACTAATAAATACATAGGTTTGTTTATGTATTTTATGGTCACAGAGAGATTAAGTTTCCAGGGATATATATATATATATATATATATATATATATAAGTAAAGATATAACAAAAGACTTAGTGATTTAGCATTATAGTCTATAGAAAATAGACTATAATGCTAAATCTCTAAGTCTTTTGTTATTCCTTTACTTATATATTTGCTCTGTGACTCTAACATTAAGAGCACACATTGAGCTCTCAAACTGCGACAAGTTTTTTAAAAATAAAACTCTTGTGTCGTAAGGAAGATTTCTTCTCTGGACTTTTGGATTATATATATATATATTTACCAACCCTTCCACATGAGCAGAATGTGACACAATCTCAATTTCTTAAGCAAACTGGTTGCCAAACCAAGGTCAAAGATTCCAGTCTGTCCTAGTACTTACCCATAGCTGGAGGGAGAGCAGGTGGACGCATACATTTCTCTATGTGAAATGTAGACAGCCTCATCTAGGATTTGAACTCAGGTTGATGAGTCCATTTCCTACAACTAGCCTGGTGAGCACCCTCTGATCATCTGTCTATCCTAAGTAAGGTCCAAAGTGGAGTATTGCAGGTCACGGATTGCTCAGCCACCAGAATTCCATTCTTAGGCATCATGGGTCACTACCTACAGCCAAAAAATGGACCTATTGGTGGTGGGGGAAAGGCTCTTACTCGTCTGCAGAAGTGTTGTCAGCAAATTCTACAGTTTCAGCCAACAGAGAGGAATTCCTCATTATAAGCCTTTATTTACTGAATGAAATAATAATGGATGATTTTGTTACTGGATTTAAGCTAAAGAATTTAAAAAATAATTTAAAAAAATAATTTTTAAACACATATTTCAATTTATTATGAAGTGGGTTAGAATTTTGTTTTCTTTTGCTTCTGAAGTTTGCCCTGAACACAAAAAGTTTGGGATCTACAGTTACATGGAATTGAATTTCAAATCTTCAAAACTTGGAATGATAATGACTCATTTCAAGATTACAAAAGAGATTATCAGATTTCAGGAGTTAACTTCTTGGTGACAATTCTTGTAAGTCTATATACTCATATATACTAGTACAAAATAAAAAACGCCCTCTGGGCAGTGTAAAAATAGATTTTTGAAACACATTGCCTGAGGGGTGGGAGTAAAAATTTCAATGTCAGCGAGTTTGTACCCTAAGTAAGTAAAATCATCAAATTCATTAAAGGATTAAAAAATAAAACAATTTGAAATGTAAACTTTAAATATGTATTAAAATAAAACAAACTATATATAATACCAGTAATGTATTTATTAAAACTTGTTTTAAAAAACAATGAGGACTGTCTAATGTTGCATGTTCAAATTTTGAGTGTATTTATTCTATGTTATGACGATTTTGGGTAATGTGACGTAAACAGTGACATAGTTTTTGTTACAGACAAAAACTGGAAGTGAATCTCCATATTACACATACATACACACACACACATATAATATATATATATATATATATATATATATATATATACAAAGATGCTGATAGGTACGTGTCCTGCATCCCTGACTCACAAAAATCTAAAAGGATGCAGTAAAATCGTATCCCTGCATCTCAGTGTTTTTCCTTTTTCTTCTTTCATTTCAAGCTAACTGTAAATACATTTTAATAGTTTCTTAGAAACAAATTACACAGGGTAGGTTAAAAAGTGGGAGTTAGATGGCTTTAGTTGATTCATAAATAAAAACCCTACAATCTATTAAGAAACTTTAGTTGGGACCCATGAATTTTTTCGGGGACTCATTCAAAGCAAATATATGCTTCCTAGGATATATTTATATATATGAGCAATAAGCATCATAATAAATTTTTATCAGTGTCTCGTTCTTATAGCTGGATATGCATACACCCATACATATTTGTATATATCAAAATATTTAAATATTTTAGCTGCAAGTTATTGTTTAAACATGTTTGGTTAAAGACCGCAGAGCATTTTTTAATTCTTTGTCAGAATCCAATTGATAGAGAACAATGTCTGTTGAATGTAGAAAAAGCATGAAATCTAGGAGTCACAAAAATTCCATGCAATGAATATATATATGTTTAAATTTGAATGGTTTAAAAACTACCATGGTAGGGAGAAAATACCCTGAAGATTCGCGCTACTGCGAGAAACTTAAGCTGGTAGATTTTAAACGTATATTTAGCTCTTTGTATTGAGCACTTTTAAATCGGTTTTAGGAAAATATCCAGAAGTAAATAGTATTCTATACTTGTTTGCTAGGTGGATTTAATAGTAACTGCAATATATATATATATATATGAATGAATGAACAAATAAAAAGTTTAGCTTTTATTTATTTACATGGGAACAATATTTACAACCAATGGTTTCCTGCTAACGCATTCGTCGGGTAAACTAAATGTTTTTTTTAAAACTATTTCGATTTTACGAAATAGTTTAAAAAAAGAAAAAAAAAATTGTTTTTACCCGACGAATGCATTAGCTAAACCTTTTATTTTTTCATTCATTCATCTATCAATGCTCTATCACAGATATTGAACACTCTTCTAATAACACTGTACATTGGATTACTACTGCTTTTTCTAGTATAATAGTACCAACCATACATACTAATTATATATATATATATATATATATATATTATATATACACACACACACACAGTCTATAGTGTGGGATTGTCACTGTTTCAGCTTTTACTGGAACGGTGTGCCAAATGCAGTATTATTGGGAGAGTGCTCAATATAAAATAGAGCTGTTATATAATATAATGAAATAAATATATAAAGGTTTTACATATCTATTTATTATATATATATATATATATATATATATATATATACATACATACACACACACATACACGAATATATATTTATTCTTATATATATATAATAGCTATGTCACTGATATTGATCACTTCACTAATAATACTGCAAAAAACTTAGTTTACCACTAACTCACCAAGTGAGCCAGTGATTATATACACACACACAAGCAAACTTGATGTGACAATCATGTGAAACTGTCAGTTGGCAAGACTTTGACTTCATGTCTCCAATAGCCTAATATAGATATACATGCTCTATCAATGATATTATCTTATTATAATGGAGATTGTGTGTTTGTCTGAAGCTGAAACTAAATCACTACTCAAGTCACAATTCCCTTAGTTATTGACGTCACATTCACCATGAATTTATTTTTATTTAAACCTCAGTTATTGATAAAATTGTTATACCTTATTAATACTTTTGACTTTATCTACATTCTAATAACATGCAATTGTATTTATATATGCAACAAAATAGCGAGTTACAGTGTGAACAGGAAAGCTAATTTGCATATTGATATTAAAAGTTTAATTTTATTAAATATGCGCTTGGTATTATTGATTTCTAATTGTTTGTTTTTTTGTTAATGAATATGAGCAAAAACTCGGGGATAAATCTTTAAAAGAAATCCTTTAATATAAAGAAATAACAGTAATTTTATTCTTTACTTCCTAATTTAACTAAATAGTTAAATTAGGAAAATTCAGCAATAAAAGGAGGGAGTGATGAAAAATGATGGAAGACTTAGTTTCAAAGTTGTTCTATTCTTCGATTATACCCCCTCTGTTTCAAATCATTTTATTTGGATTTTTATTTAGTTTCAAAATATTTCAAATTTAACATATTTCATTACAATAAATTCAAATACTTGCACCCGGAGGGTGCATATATTTGCTAGTAAATATAATAAACTCTCGCTATCTCTCTTACACACACAAAAGAGAGAGAGAGAGAGAGAGAGAATATGAAACAAAATTGAAATTGATCTAGTTATAAGGATAGCTCCCAAAGATAGTCATCTGAGTTTCTTGTGAAGCTATCCCTATAGTGAAACCTGTCAATTTATTTTTCTATATTACCTTACATTTCTTATTGTGCCGATTTTTATTCCAAACTGACATTATCTTATTATAATGGAGATTGTATGTTTGTTTGTCTGTAACCGAAACTATATCACTACTCAAGTCACTATCCATTTAGTTATTATATATCACATTCTCCATGAATCATTTTTATTTAAGCCTCAATTATTGATAAAATTGTTTTTCATTATTAATACTGCTGGTCATATCTACGTACTAATAACATGCAATTGTATTTATATGTACAATAAATAGCGGTTTACAGTGTGAACGGCAAGCCTAATTTGCATATTGATATTTAAAATTTGATTTTAATAATTATGTGCTTGGTATTGTTGATTTCTAATTATTTGATTTTATCTTAATAAATATGAGCAAAAATCTTGGAGATAAATCTTAAAAGAAATCAATTAACAAAAAGAAATAACTATAATTTTATTCTTTACTTCCTAATTTAACTAAATAGTTAAATTAGAAAAGTTTAGCAAGGAAAGACAGGGGGATGGAAGAGGAAGCTACAGCTGTTTTATTTTTCGATTATACCCCTCTATGCTTCAAATAATTTTATCTGTATAAATTATGTATTCTTATTCAGTTTCTTTAGACTTTCTAATTTAATATAATATTTTATGACATTAAAACTTGCACCCGGAGGGTGCATATATTTGCTAGTATATATAATGTAATGTAGAATATAATGTAAGTGTGTAACTGTATATATTAAGAGCATTGCATTTAGAGCATGAAAGTCATGCTCTGTAGAACTTACGTAGACCTGACATTCATCTGTTTTGTGACGACAATGTCAAAAAAATGTGCTGACATCTTCAAAGTTTGAATTAAATAAAATGAAAGGTAATAATTACAATTAAGTAAATCACAGGTGGAAATAGACAAAAAATCTAATCTAAAAAAATATAACAACTTAATTATAGTCTTAGATTACCAACAAGAATCTTCATTGCAATTCTGTGGTTTCCCATGAAGTGAAATTCTTAAGAAACTAATTATAACCTGCAGATGATTTATATAACAAATATGTCAAAATGATTACAGAGTCATATACGATTCTCATCTATAAAAATGCCTTAAAAAAGATTTATTTATTTCTTTCAACATTAAACACAAAATTATGTCTGCATTTGAAATTCATAAAAATTAATGATTTCTTTAAAAAAATTTTTTTTACTTCATGTAGAAATGCATTTATAATGATTTCTTTGCTTCTTATAGAAAAAACATTGGCAAGAATTCTATTTATTTCCTATAGAAACGCATTGGCAAGAATTCTATTTATTTCCTATAGAAACGCATTGGCAAGAATTCTATTTATTTCCTATAGAAACGCATTGGCAAGAATTCTATTTATTTCCTATAGAAACGCATAAGGCAAGAATTCTATTTATTTCCTATAGAAACGCATAGGCAAGAATTCTATTTATTTCCTATAGAAACGCATAGGCAAGAATTCTATTTATTCCTATAGAAAACGCATAGGCAAGAATTCTATTTATTTCCTATAGAAACGCATAGGCAAGAATTCTATTATTTCCTATAGAAACGCATAGGCAAGAATTCTATTATTTCCTATAGAAATGCATTGGAAATTTTTTTTTTTTTATACTTCCTATAGAAATGCATTGGAAATTATTTTTTTTTTTTTTATACTTCCTATAGAAATGCATTGGAAATTATTATTTTTTTTATACTTCCTATAGAAATGCATTGGAAATTATTTTTTTTTATACTTCCTATAAAAGGGCAATGGTTTTATTATTTCCTATAGAAATGCATTGGCAATGATTTCCGTTTACTTCCTATAGAAAGCTAAAAATGTATCAAAAAACATTTAAACACATTTTTCAATTTACTATAAAGTGGGTTAGAATTTTTTTTTTTGCTTCTAAAGTTTGTCCAGAACACAGAAAGTTTTGGATCTACTGTTACATGAAATTAAATTTCAAACAACAAAGATGAGGACAATATCTCCAAATAATACAAATGATATAAACTATGTTCATGTTTACAAATATCATTCCCGTAAATATTTACAAGTTGCTTTTGAAAGGACCTGGCTTTTGTCAAAGTTAAGAGGCAGTAAAAATAAATAAAAAAAAAACTCTTCATATATTTTACAACATGAAGGTTCCTGAGTTCAAAGAGAAGTTTCTGAGTCTGACAAGAAATACCTGAAGAAGGCCAGAGGGCACATTGTTCAAAACGTGGTGTAGCTAACAATAAAGATGAGGACAATAGTCTTAATGATCCAAATAATATAAACTATATTCAAGTTTACAAATATCATTCCTGCAAATATTTACAATTAACTTTTGAATGGACCTGGCTTTTGTCATAGTTGAGAGGCAGTAAAAATACATAAAAATGTCTTCATATATTTTATGATATGAAGGTTCCCTCAGATGCCAAAATAATCTCCTTGGTCTAGCACTAGTTAAAAGGGGATAAACTCCCTCGCTGTCTGGCTGATACTGACTTTAGACCACCCCAATGACAACTATATTCAGGTCTATAAATATTATTCCTGTAAATATTTACCAGTTACTTTTGAAAGGACTTGGCTTTTGTCATAGTCAAGAGGCAATAAAAATACATAAAAAAAATCTCTTCATATATTTTATGACAGACGCCAAAACAATCTCCTTGGTCTAGCACTAGTTAAAAGGGGATAGACTCCCTCGCTGTTTGGCTGATACTGACCTTAGGCCACCCCGATGACAACTATATTCAGGTCTACAAATATTATTCATGTAAATATTTACCAGTTACTTTTGAAAGGACCTGGCTTTTGTCATAGTCAAGAGGCAATAAAAATACATTAAAAAATCTCTTCATATATTTGCAATGTTCCACTTGAAAATGTGGAGCAGAAAATAAACTAGAAAAGATAAACATTAAATTAGAGATATATCTGTTTATACTATTAATAACTTTGTGTTGTTTGTTGACCTTGGCTACTTAAAAAAAACAAAACACACATTTGTGGTTGATGTGTATTTAATTTAAATTCCACTTCCTTCTTGGGATTTGTTGAAAAAAAGGGACAAAAGAGGAAATTGGTAACAAATGCTTCCTTCTACCCACAAGTCATTGTTTTCACTGGTATTTATTTCGTTTAATGACTTACATATATGATACATACACCACCTCCTCCTTCTCTTAGACAAGGGTGACAATGGGTGTAACTTTTTTAATTTTTTTTTTTTAGATATAGAGTATATTTTAAATGTATATATGTGTGTGCACACACACACATATATAATATATATATATATATATATATATATATATATATATGTGTGTGTGTGTGTGTGTGTGTGTATTGGGGTTACTATTATAAGGTAAGAGAGGAGGATAGAAAAAAGATAAAAGATAAAAGAAAGAGGAGGGAGAAAAAAAGGACAAAGAGAAAAAAGGTAGGGAAAAAAAAAGAGGTGTGTGTGAGAGAGAGGAGATGAGAGAGGAAGAGAGAGAGAGAGAGAGCAAGAGAGAAAGGGAGAGGGAGAAAATAAGAAAGGGAGAGGGAGAGAGAAAATGGGAGAGGGAAAATGGGAGAGGGAGAGAGCAAGAGGGAGAGCAAGAGAGGGAGAGAGCAAGAGAGAGAGAGCAAGAGAGGGAGAGAGCAAGAGAGAGAGAGCAAGAGAGAGGAGAGAGCAAGAGAGAGGAGAGAGGGAGAGAGCAAGAGAAGAGAGAGCGGGAGAGAGCGAGAGAGAGAGAGAGGGAGAGAGCAAGAGAGAGAGCAAGAGAGAGAGAGAGGGGGAGAGAGAGAGCAAGAGAGAGAGAGAGAGAGAGAAGAGAGAGAGAGAGAGAGAGAGAGAGAGCAGAGAGAGAGAGAGAGAGAGAGAGAGAGAGAGAGAGAGAGAGAGAGAGAGAGAGAGAGAGAGAGAGAGAGAGAAGAGAGAGAGAGAGAGAGGGAGAGAGAAAGAGAGAGAGAGAGGAGGGGGAGAGAGCGAGAGAGAGAGAGAGAGAGAGGGGAGAGAAGAGGAGAGAGAGAGAGGGGGAGAGAGCAGAGAGAGAAGAGAGAGAGAGAGCAAGAGAGAGAGAGAGAGAGAGAGAGAGAGAGAGAGAGAGAGCAAGAGAGAGAGAGAGAGAGAGAGAGAGAGAGAGAGAGAGAGAGAGAGAGAGAGAGAGAGAGAGAGAAGAGAGAGAGAGAGAGCAAAGAGAGAAGGGGAGAGCAAAGAGAGAAGGGAGAGCAAAGAGAGACAAGAGAGAGAGGGGGAGAGCAAAGAGAGGGGGAGGCAAAGAGAGAGGGGGGGGAGAGAGAGAGAAGAGGGGAAAAGTATAACAATTTTACATCCACTATTTTGTTTCTGTCAGCTATTGTGGCATGCCTGTACCAAGACCTTTTTTTTATATCAAGATATCAGCTAATAAGAAAGCACAGGGATATGGATTCATGCCTTATCCAAGGATACTATAAACACACACACATACACACACAGAACTAAATTCTTTATTCGCATCAATAAAAATGTCTTTTACTCACTCCTGACAAGCTGAAAAGATATTTTTACCCCCCTCCTCCTCCGCTGCTGTTGATGTCTAGCCAAATGACACATTAAAATAATTTTGATAGGATTCTTTTGGCATAAGAGCTAAGGCTATCTCAAAAGCAATTGACAGTATAAAAATAAATCAATTTATCTTTATTTTTAACATATGTAATAACCTAAGACTCCATCCGCAGAAAATGTTAGGGAAGTATTTATATATAATAATGGGTTGCAATACACTAAGAGTCGATCAGATGATAGGTTGGTAAAAAGGAGAAGTGAAAAAATAATGGTGAGAGAGGGGGGGAAAAGAGAGAGAAAGAAAGACAAGAACAGAAAGAAAGAGAGAAAAAAAAGAGAGACAAGAATAGAAAGAAAGAGAGAAAAAAAAGAGAGACAAGAACAGAAAGAAAGAGAGAAAAAAAAGAGAGACAAGAACAGAAAGAAAGAGAGAAAAAAAAGAGAGACAAGAACAGAAAGAAAGAGAGAAAAAAAAGAGAGACAAGACCAGAAAGAAAGAGAGAAAGAAAGAGAGACAAGACCAGAAAGAAAGAGAGACAAGACCAGAAAGAAAGAGAGAAAGAAAAGAAGAGACTAGACCAGAAAGAAAGAGAAAGAAAGAGAGAAGACCAGAAAGAAGAGAAGAAGAGAGACTAACAGAAAGAAAGAGAAAGAAAGAGAGACTAGACCAGAAAGAAAGAGAAAGAAAGAGAGACTAGAGAGACTAGACCAGAAAGAAAGAGAAAGAAAGAAGACAAGACCAGAAAGAAGAGAAAGAAAGAGAGACAAGACCAGAAAGAGAGAGAAAGAAAGAGAGAAAGACCAGAAAGAGAGAGAAAGAAAGAGAGACAAGACCAGAAAGAGAGAAAAGAAAGAGAGACCAATACCAGAAAGAAAGAGAGAGAGGAAGAAAGACAAGACCAGAAAGAAAGAGAGAGAAAGAGAGACAAGACCAGAAGAAAAGAGAGAGAAGAAAGACAAGACCAGAAAGAAAGAGAGAGAGAAGAGAGACAAGACCAGAAGAGAGAGAAGAGAGACAAGACCAGAGAGAAAGAGAGAGAGAGAGAGAGAAAAGAGAGACAAGACCAGAAAGAGAGAGAGAGAGAAAGAGAGACAAGACCAGAAGAGAGAGACAAGAAAGACAAGACCAGAAAGAGAGAGACAAGAAAGACAAGACCAGAAAGAAGAGAGAGACAAGAAGACAAGACCAGAAATAGAGAGAGAGACAGACAAGAAATAGAAGAGAGAGACAAGAAAGACAAGACCAGAAATAGAAGAGAGAGACAAGAAAGACAAGACCAGAAATAGAAGAGAGAGAGAGAGAGAAGAGAGAGAGAGAGAGAGAGAGAGAGAGAGAGAAGACCAGAAATAGAGAAAGAAAGAGAGGACCAGAAATAGAAGAGAGAGAGAGAAAAAATTAAAACAAATAAGAGGAAGAAAGTAAAACAGACAGACAGAGAGAGAGAATGTTTGGCACAAGGCTAAACATAAAAGGCACTTAATGAATATAAAATTTGCTATCATAGTAATAGTCTGCTCAACTAACTTTGTTAACTTACAGCGTTGCAAACATCCAAAACATATTGGATAAGCTTAATTTAGTCCAGCACAAGGCTACTAAAATTGAGCACCCATTCACTAAAGTAATAAGTAATCAACCTAAAAATTTCAAAAATCCTGAAAATTGATGTAGATTTGCTGAAACTATAAATAAATATATTAAAATAAAAATTTGTACATACCATAAATATGAATAATGTATTGCGCCTTTGAAGATATTGAAAAGAAAAGGAAGATCTGATATTTAGTAGAGAGAGAAACTAATTATAAAACAATGAAAACAAAAGTCACCTTTAGTCACTGCTATCAAAAGATGTTAAGATTTTACTGTAGATAACAATAAAGAACTTTGGAATAAAGTTCAGAGAAATTAACCCATTGTATTTAAAAATGGAAATAAACAAAATTTGATTAAACAGACATGTCACCTTTTAATTTATCAAGTCTATATTTTTGAGATGAGGATTAATATATATACTATTTTGATCTTTTGGAACCAATGATTTAAAAGGCTAGACTGAATTGTTTTTTTAATATAAATTATTCTAAGAATTAAAATGTCAGAGAATAACTGAAGGCATTGGATTTTACTCTTCAAATTTCCAAGAAACACTATCTATAAATTTGAAATAAGAAAAACTTGAAATCCAGTCATGTTGGTATTATTTGGATTATTTAGACTATTGTCCTCATCTTTATTGTTATCTGTATAACGTTTTGGCCAATGTGCCGACCGGCATTTTTGAATTCGGGAACCTTCTTGTCATAATCAGGAGCCGTCACAGAACTTTGAAGGCTCCTGAGCCCAAAAAGAAGGTTCCCGAGTTTGAGAAGGCTCCAGAGTCTGACAAGAAATACCTGAAGAAGGCATGAGGGCACATTGGCTGAAACGTTGTACAGATAAAAATAAAGATGAGGACAATAGTCCAAATAATACTAATCATCTAAAAAAAAAAAAAAAAAATTCAGAGAAACAGTCATGTTGGCTATTATAAATATTTATTTCAACCAAACTCCTTTTTAAAAAGAAGTCTAGCATCTTCAGACAGCCAATTCACTATAGAAAATAAACAAATAAAAATTACCATATATATCTTTTCCTGTGGACGTTTTTTCTGATTTTTGTACCTGTATTTTGTGTCAAGTATTTAGTGTTTATAGGGGCTAGTTACTGTATATCATTTATGGTGAGACAGTTATTGTTGTCTCCTTAAAAGGTTGTAGTCGAGTGGAAGGACCATTCAACACGTTTGTAGATTTAAGATAGAGTGCTTTATTGCAGAGAGATACAATAAGACAGACAAGGAATATTGAGGCACACTACTAATCCTCAAAGCCAACCCAGCATAATGCCATACTCACTACATATATATATATATATATATATATAATCAAATCACATGGGTGAGAGTGAGTGGAATATTCTATTATAACAGTTATAATATATGCGCAGATACTAAACTGATCCCTGACAGAACTGCCTGTGAGCAATACTTATTGGAAAAGACACACAGATACTGTGATTCTAAGTAGAACTACTGATTCATGCTTGAATAATACTAACAGTATTTTTTTTATTTATTTGTATTATGTTAGCAATGTCAACGTTAACCAAAAGTTACATTTATTCCAATACTTATTTTACAAGTCGACAACAAGATCGTGAGAAATGATGTTATTTATTTTATGGTCAACAATAGAATCTGTGAATGAATCAATATTTTTGCTTTACTTTTTCTTTATGAAGATGTTTGTGTCTCTGTGTAAATAACTCGTACAGAACTGACATACAAATATAAGTCCTGGTCATATTTGTTCAGAAATATACACGTCTTTATTGATTGGATTGTCGGTCTTAGAACACGGTGAGGATTAGGGTTGATCTTGTAATGCATTGATTAAAAGTTAGGGTCACCTGCTATAAAATACACTAATGTCTAGTGTTGACTATTCTAGACAAATCTTATTATAATGGAGATTGTGGGTTTGTCTGTCTGAAGCCGAAACTAAATCACTACTCAAGTCACAATTCCCTTAGTTATTGACGTCACATTCACCATGAATTTATTTTTATTTAAACCTCAGTTATTGATAAAATTGTTATACCTTATTAATACTTTTGACTTTATCTACATTCTAATAACATGCAATTGTATTTATATATGCAACAAAATAGCGGGTTACAGTGTGAACAGGAAAGCTAATTTGCATATTGATATTAAAAGTTTAATTTTATTAAATATGCGCTTGGTATTATTGATTTCTAATTGTTTGTTTTTTTCTTAATGAATATGAGCAAAAAACTCGGGGATAAATCTTAAAAGAAATCCTTTAATATAAAGAAATAACAGTAATTTTATTCTTTACTTCCTAATTTAACTAAATAGTTAGGAAAATTCAGCAATAAAAGGAGAGAGTGATGAAAAATGATGGAAGACTTAGTTTCAAAGTTGTTCTATTCTTCGATTATACCCCCTCTGTTTCAAATAATTTTATTTGGATTTTTATTTAGTTTCAAAAGTATTTCAAATTTAACATATTTCATTACATTAAAATTCAAATACTTGCACCCGGAGGGTGCATATATTTGCTAGTTATTATAATGGAGATTGTGGGTTTTTCTGTCTGTAACCGAAACTATATTACTATACAAGTCACAATTCCCTTTGTTATTTACATCACATTCTCTATGATTTTATTTTTATCTAAACCTCAGTTATTAATAAAATTGTTTTACATTATTAATACTGTTGACCATATCTACATGATATTTACCGCGTACCCCACTTGTATGGGTCAGGCACAAAGTCCCTATTAACGTGGGATCACCCACAAGCCGAAGCTCATGGAGTGGCAAGTGAAAAAATTGCGTCGATCCCGTCGGCATTCCCCCTCAAGGGGGCGCCTCAGGCACTGGGCAATAAACCCAGCCCTGCCCCTTTAAATCGAGGGGGCAGGTGTTGCCTGGGGGGATAGCCCCCTGGGATCGACGCTATTAACTCGTAAAGATCCAGGGCCGAAGCCACTGGACCCCCGGCGTTGGCCAGGTCTACATACTAATAACATGCAATTGTATTAATATATACAACAAAATAGCGGTTTACAGTGTGAACGGGAAGGCTAATTTGCATATTGATCTTAAAAAATTTATTTTAATAAATATATGCTTAATATTATTGATTTCTAATTGTTTGGTTTTATCTTAATGAGTATGAGCAAAAATCTCTGGGATAAATCCATTAACAAGAAGAAATAACTGTAATATTATTCTTTACTTCCTATTTTAACTAAATAGTTAAATTAGGAAAATTTACCAATGAAAGACGGGAGTAATGGAAAACGATGGAAGAGTTAGTTTCAAAGTTGTTCTATTTTTCAATCATACCCCCTCTGTTCCAAATCATTTTATCTGCATTTTTATTCAGTTTTATTAGCCTTTCTAATTTTATATGATATTTTATTATATTAAAAGTTAAATACTTGCACCCGGAGGGTGCATATATTTACTAGTATATATAAGGCTTAGAGCAAGGATTTTGTATATATCTATATACCAAACATTCTGCACGAGTAGGATGCAACACATGGTCAATTTCTTAAGTGGAATTTAACAGGTCTGAATTCAGAGTTTTTTGTTTTCTTCTAGACTGGCTACCTAACCAAGGTGAAAGAGCCCAGTCTACCTTCTTATTTTCCCATAGCTGTGGGGAGAATTGTTGGATGCATATCTTTTCCAAGAGTATTAGTGCTATATGAAATGAAGACAGCCTCATCCAGAATTTGAACTCTGGTCACTAAGTCCATTTCTTTCAATGATAACCATTACACAATGGGTGCCTCCAGTGATTCTGAATATAGGGCTAATCTTGGAGGGCATTGATTGAAATCTACCAACCCCGCCGCACAAGCAGGATGTGACACAAGGTAAATTTCTTAAGTGTGATTTAACAGGTTTGAATTCAGTTTTCCTACGAAACTGGTTACCTAACCAAGGTTGATATTTGATATTATTCACACACACACACACACACACACACATTTTGTTGAACTCAAATGGACAATTCTTGTTGGACAAGTTTTTGTTTGATCCTTTCTAACTGTCTGGCCATCTTTTTAATATCCGGGTGGAATTGGTGTATGAATCCAAAGGTTTTACCACAAGCGCTTTCCACACAACTTAGTGCCATCATCAGGTGTGGAACTGGTGAGATGTTTCCATTGTTTCTTTTTAAACAAACAGTAGCAGTAGGAATTAGTAGGAGGAGGGTTGATCTTGTAAGGCATTGATTAAAAGTTAGGGTCACGTGCTGTAAAATACACTAATGTCTGACAAGAAATGTCTGTTGATTTCAACAAAACATGTTTAAAAGAAAAAAATGCTGCCTATATATATATATAAGTAAGTAAAGTCAACGGGGTGGCCTAAAGTCGGTATCAGCCAGTCAGCGAGGGAGTCTATCCCCTTTTCAATAGCGCTAGACCAAGGAGATTGTTTTTTAGCATCTGAGGTGAAGCACCACACCTACCATCAGCTCCTTACTTTACCGATCCCTGTGCTACTCATACGCTGAGTTGGCGGGGACCGGTATCGAACTAGGAACCTTGTGGTTTTTAGCCGAACACTCTACCAACTGAGCTAACCCGGCCCCTTTATATATATATATATATATATATACACACGCTTCATTTTGAGCTAATGCTTTTTAAAAACCCATGAATCCATCTCTTCTCCCCAGCTTAGTGTAAACATTATTGTGGAAAACTGGGCTTCTTCAACCTTAGTAGAGTAAATGCCTAGAAGAAGGTAAACATAGAATTCAAACCAGCTGTATTCTGTTTAAAAAACTGACCTCTTGTGGAATTCTGTTCATAGTAGTGGGCTTGGGTAAATACATAAATACACATTATAGATATTATCTTTTCTTTCACATCTCTCTCTCTCTCTCTCATACACACACATACATAATATATATATATGTGTGTGTGTATATACCTATGATTTCCCTCTGACAGAAATTGAAACTGGGAACCCAGCACGCAGAATCAGAAACTCTACCCCTGATTCTGCGTGCTGGGTCCCCTGTTTTGATATCTGTCAGAGGTAAATCGTAAGTATACATCGCTGATGAGACTTAATAAAGTTAAAGCAGCTGTATGATGTTCTACGTGGCACACGTTATTTGCCAAGTTCACTTGTCATGATTATTTTCAATAATTATTGAATTTTATACGATATACGCATTGTAATTTTTCAAGCAAAAAAAATAAAAGAAAAGAAAATATAATAATAATAATAAATATATATATTTAAAATTTTTTTTATTAGCATTTCAGTCTCAGAAGACTATAATATAGTTTTTGTGCCCCTGAAGTTACAGCGCCTCCTGTGACTGTAAAGTTGAATGTTAGAAAATATATATATATATATATATATATATATATATATATATATATATATATATATATATATATATACACACACACACACACACATCCACATAACTATCCATCTCTCTCACACTCACATCCATATTTCCCTCACACACACACATATATATCTCTTGTGTACACATATCACATAAAAATATGTTCACACAAAATTATTTGTGAAAATGATATTTTAATCACTTCTAATTTCATTAAAATATTATCCTGACTTGAGCAATTTTATTAAAAACAGACCTTAAGTTTTATTTTTTAAGATATTGAATCATAGCTGAATTTCATTCCTTATTGGATTTGATTAAACTATATTGTTATTATAAAATAAAAGAAAGGAAATAATTATAATCAAATCTCAATACTATCGACCTTCTCCTCTTCAGCACCCATGTCTTCTTGAAGATCTCTAAGACATAGGGAATGATAGATCTTACACTCTCAAGTTGACCCATGATGTATTAACAGAGGGGTGGGTAGAGCATGGCATAATGGTTAAAGTTGTGGAAAATGGACTCGTCAACCAGAGTTCAAATCCTAGACAAGGTCGTTTGCATTTCCCATAGCACTGATACTCTTGGAAAAGGTATAGATCAATATATTTTCCCTCGAGCTATGGGTAAAATAGTAGGGCAGACCGGGCTCTTTAACCTTGTATTGGTAACCAGTCTAGGAGAAGGAAAACTCTGAAATTGGAAAACCTAGGGTCAGTTGTTGATTGGGTTTGTGGCATTCTGTGAGCACCAATTCTTTCCTAGCGAATGTACCAAAAAGTGTGGATGGTCCAACAAGCCTTCACCATTATAAACAAAACACTGTGTAGGTTGTTCATTCGATGAACCCTCATGCATTGAAATTGAAGAGAGAGTCCATTAGAGGAGGGGTCTGAATTAAGAATTGTCCTTTAAGAAAGTTTGCCCTACCGAGGCTAGGGAGTCAATTCTGCCTTACTATTTTAACCATGGCTGAAGAAAAGTGAAAAGACAAATTCATACATTTCTTCTGAAGGACATTCATGCAATCTCACTGCAATATTTTGATACATACCTAATTTTTGAAAATTAATTAGTTAATAATTAATGAATTTCAGGCGGGCATATATGTTCAAATGTAAGGCTAAATAAATCGAGAAAATGTCAATGCCTGAATGTACATTTCGACCTATTAGGTCTCATCAGCAAGGTTATAGACAGGGAGACTGCTCCGTGTGTTACTCGAAACCTCGACTGCCAAGCTGACAGGCGTAGATTCTAACCACTACACCAGCTGGCCATTCCTAGATTCTTTGTTTATTTTGAACTTATTCCACTTTTTATTGACTTGCTACACGACAGTATGAGAGTAAGTAAATAAACAATGTATTTATTTGATACGGCTTTTAGTCGACAATTTTTGGAGGATATATGCTTAATTGAAGTCATACCTAATTTTGAAAATTAATTAGTTAATAATTAATGAATTTTGGGCGGGCATATATGTTCAAATCTAAGGCTAAACAAATCGAGAAAATGTCAATCCCTGAATGTACATTTCGACCTATTAGGTATCATCAGCAAGGTTATATATATATATATATATATATATATATATATATATATATATATATATTATTGTATACATATATTGGAGAGTATTTGAATAAAAAGATAAATAAATTTTTAAAAATGCTGAAAATTTTTAGAAAAAACTTATGTTTATGCAACATATTTTGTTATTTAAAAGAACTAGAAGTGGCTACCTGGTGTCACCTGGGTAGAAGAGGCATTAAAAAAAAGAGATAGTCTTGCAGATGCATTATTACTAAATTGGAAGTTAGATCCTTGCTGGATGCTTCATAAAAACACCCACTTAAAAAAAGACCTTGTGTTATTCCAGTCTGGTGATAGTGAATGTGTATATATAGCTACTTTGTTGTTAATCGTTTTATTTTCATAGTTTCCTCCAGGCATACATACACACCAACTGCTCTTAGATATATATATATATAGATAGATGACTAGAAAATTATCTGATGTAAAAATTGTTTCCATTGTTCTGCCCTGGAGATTTTTGTTTTTGACCTTTGTTGACCTTGAATGACCCCTAATGTCAACCTCTTGACCCATGTCAAAAGTGGATTTATTTCTTTTATTAGTATTCATGCCAAATATTACATGAATAGGTTTTATTTTAGTGTGTAAGAAGGATGGACAAATACACAATCATTTATATAAGTACATATTAAAAAAAAAACAACCTTCAAACTCAGAAAAATTATATACACAGATAATAACAGTTTGGAGATTTAAATATTTATATATTGAAATATTAACAAAGTAAGGAAGATTTCTTCTCTGGACTTTCGGATATATATATATATATATATATATATATATATATATATAAGGTTTTGAAGAAAACGTCAATGGTGCTCGTTAGTCATCAGTTTCTCACAATATTTTCAGGTAATTTTGTTAAATATATCTGATACAGTAAGGTATTATTTTCATTTTTGTGTAATTTGGACAACACCATCACACCCTGTACACACACACACACACACACACACATATATATATACACACACACACACACACACACATTCACAACAAAAAGTTGTAGATTCCATGTGGGGCGGGCACAGGAATGAAGCTACATCACATGAGTGATGGTGTGGCAGTTTTAGTACTAAATAGATTTTTATGTGATGAAGTTGCTGAACCAAAATCTCTTGATTTTGAATTCAGAATTTGTTCCTTCTCCTAGACTGGTTTCCTGTCAACACTGCTATTTACCCACAGGGAAGAAATAGATTCATACCTTTCCAAAAGTTATTTGTGAGAAGTGAAATGTGAACAGGATTTGAACTTGACTCACCGAGTCCATATTCAACAATTGGTTAGCTCAGTTGGTTGAGCGTTCGGCTAGAAACCACTAGTTCGATACCGGTCCTCGCCAACTCAGTGTATGGGTAAAGTAAGGAGCTGATGGTAGGTGTGGCGCTCCACCCCAGACGCTAAAATAATCTTCTTTGTCTAGCGCTAGTGAAAAGGGGATAGACTCCCTCGCTGCATGGCTGATACCGACATTAGGCCGCCCTGACGACTTACTTTACTTTTATAGTATTTAAAAAAAATAGGTAGTTCTATAAGGCAATGTATGGATAAGCTAATCCCTAAAATTGAAAACTAATATGGTTGGCCAATAGTGCTAAAAAAAATCTTTTTTTAAACAAATATATTTGTTGAGTGGCGAGAAACAAGATGCATATTATTGCTTCAAATTGGTCCCACTACCTCCCCACCTAATCTTTTTTTTTTCCATTTCATATCACTTTCACTCTCTTCACATACACTTTTTCTTGGCTCACATACACACACACACTTTATCCTCTCCCTTAGTAAATGTATACACTCTTTCTGATCATGTACATATTCTCTTCATCCTCTTCATCATACAGAGACACATAACACTCCTTGCTTTCTCTCTCTCTCTCTCTCTCTCTCATTTGCCCATTTCCATACCACGTTCCCCCTCCCCCCGCCCACCGCATACTCCTAATATTGTCACCACGCATCCACTTTCAACCTTTCAAGTTCATCCAATGAATTTAGTCGGTTGCCTGTGAGTATTTCCAGAAATTTCTACTTCAAATAAAATGGGGAAAAAAAAAAAAATTAAATTTCTTTCAAAATAACTGAACTGCAAAACCATCCGACTATTTTTATTTTTTTTCTCCATTTTCAAATCTAATTTTTATCTTGCCATTTTGGATTGGACAAAAATCTTCCAAATTGGAAAAAAAAAAAAAAAAAAGAAAAAAGTAGAAAAATTACGATTCAAATGTTAAGTGCCTTTTATTTTTGTCAAGAACAACTAAATTAACTGAAATGCTTTTTAGACCGAGATTTTATGCCAAGACAGACCGATTCCTGAATAAACATAATGCACAAAATGAAATTATATTAATTGTATACAATCTTTAAATCATCTGACTTTCTTTTTTTAAAATTTTTTTTTTTAACAACCTCTAACCCATATTTGGCAAGGAACCACAAGGTTCAGGGTTCGATATTGTCCCCTGCCAACTCAGCTTATGAGTAGCACAGGGACCTCTGCAGTAATGTGAGGAGTCGATGGTAGGTGTGGTGCTCCACCCCAGACACCAAAACAATCTCCTTGGTCTACCACTAGTAAAAAGAGGATAGACTTCCTCACTGTCTGGCTCATACTGACTTTAGGCCACCCCGATGACTATACTTAGTAAGGCTGAACTGCAAAATCGAAATTCCAGTTGGCTATTACTTTTGGTCTTTTTTGATTGGTGTTTTATGGCATATCAACCCTTATGGGTTATTTAATGCCATATATGTTTTGATGAACACGATGGACAGTTCATGTCTGACCGATTTCTTTCTTATCTTTTTAAGATATCTGGCCAGTTTTTTTATTTCCAATTATTTCCCTTGACTCTTCATGTCCTATCATCTGTTATGACACATACATTAAAGCTATAATTGTTTTCAAATGATAATTATCATTAGTTACTTGAAACGATATAATTACCTGACCCCCCCAAAAAAAACAAAAAAACAAAAAACAAAAAACAAAAACAAACTTGATGTCAGCATTAATTAACCCAACAAGTATTGACATGCCATAAAACTAAGCAAAGCAAGGAGCCTTGATAATTTACTTAGGGGGCAGTTTAGTTCAGTCTATTGTGCATCTGCCAAGGAATTACAAGTCTCCATCCCTAATGCTGATGGTAGGTAAGGTGCTTCACAATATGTTAAGACAAAATGTATTTACATATCTCTCCAGGATGTAACGCAAAGGTTATTTTTTTTTAAGTGGAGCAGGTATTTACCCAACTTGTTTTCCATGGATAGGATGTGACACAAAGTTACAAATATTGGGGAATCTTGGATCAAACTCGCTATTCTGTAGTAATGGATCAGCAAGATTAGCTTGCTAACCATTACACCATGATGGACATTCAATTTTTAAGCAGAGTAAATCTGATTTGAATTCAGAATTTCCTCCTAGACTGATTGCAGTAACAAGACTAAAGAACCCAGCCTGCTTTATCATTTTTGCATAATTAGCAAAGAGAAATGATGGTTTCATGCCTTTCCTCAAGAAGTTCAAAGTGAAACATGAACAGCCTTGTCTAGGATTTGAACTTGGCTTGCTAGCTCATTTCCTACGACATTAGCAGTTATGCCAAGAGCACCTCCACAAGGTGCCAATGTATTAATTAAAAGTCCACAATCATTTTGAACAGGGAAACACTTTGGCTCTTAAAACATTGATATTGCAACTATATACAATGTAATAATAATGTTAAATCATTTTAAAGTGGTAAACATTTCATACTTATTTACAATATCAATGTTTTAAGAGCCAATGTATTAATAAAGTTAACAATTGTTTGAAACCGGGAAACACTTTGTAAGTAGTTACAATACCAATGTTTTAAGAACTAATGTATTAATAAAGTTCACAATCATTAAACACTTCATAGGAATACTAGCAGTGGCTACCCGGCGTCGCCAGGGTAGAAGGGGATTTTTTAAAAGTTAGTCCCATAGATACATTATTACTGAATCGAGATGAATTCTTGTGGGATGCTCCGATTTAAATCCCTATGTAAAAAATAGCCCTTGCATTGATCCAGCTACTTTGAAAAGAAATGTTAGTCTACTATTTAAAATATTAAATGACAAAAAAAATTCCCTGCTGTTATCATTAAAATTTTTTTTTTTTAATCAGCTTTGAGAGTATAAATCAAATCTATTATTTTTGCTATATATATTTACTTTGTCGTCAATTGTTTTATTTTCAAAGTTTCCTCTGGACATACAGATTCACACAACTGCCCTTTATAGATGTGTTTTAAGAGCCAATGTATTAATAAAGTTCACAATTGTTTTAAACTGGGAAACACTTTGTAGTTACAATATCAATGTTTTAAGAACCAAAGTTAACATTTGTTTTAAACCGGAAAACACTTGTATATAGTTACAATACCAATGTTTTAAAAACTACTGTATTAATAAGATTCATAATCATTTTATACAAGTAAACACTTCATAGGAATATCAGTGTTTTAAGAGCCAATGTATTAATAAAGTTCACAATTGTTTTAAACTATCGTTTTGATAAAGTTCAGTTATTTCAAACTTCCCATTTGCAAATTTAAGAGTCAATGTAGTCACAAAATCATTTTAAACATTATCTCAAAGAGATCTCATTGAGCATTAAAATTGCGCATGTATTTTAATATGTTTATGATAATTTGATAATGATTTTGCCAAATTATTTTCCTCTTAACCCCTCTCTCACTCCTCTCTTTTCCCTTTCTCACTCACTCCTTGGTGTTCCTAAAATCCTTTTAGTCCATTCATGAACCGGATACTACTGCTTAAATATAAATTAACATCTACAGAGCAGTTGTGCTTTCTATTTTACTGTATGGTGCTGAAACTTGGACACTTTACTGCAAACACATAAACCAACTTGATGCCTTTCACATGCGTTGTCTTTGTGCCATTTGCGGTATAAAATGAGATGATAGAGTAAAAAATAACATAATATTAAAAAAATGTAACATTTCTGGCATCGAAACATTACTAGCAAGGGTTCAGCTTAGGTGTCAGAATGAATGAGAACAGGCTTCCAAAGAAAATTTTATACGGACAATTAGCAAATGGATGTCCTCTCTTATGCTATAAAGACAAATTGAAGGACAATTTGAAATGCCTCAATATCAACCCGAGTGCTTGGGAAAATCTAGCATCAAATCGGAAAGAATGGTGTAAGACATGTTTTGCTAGACTAAAGAGCTTTGAAGAAAATAGACTGAAGCATCAAGATCAGCTCCGTTTAACTTTAAAACAAAAACATCTGACTTCTGCCTTAGAACATTTCATTTGTCAGTGCGACTTTATAGCTCGCAGCATGACTGGGCTGCTATCACACTCGAGGAAACACAAAATGTCTTCTTGATAGCATGGACAACATGGGAGGGAACAAATCACTCACTGCTGACCCTCATCTATCGTTCACGATAGGATCTATTAATATATATATAATATCAATGAATCCATCTCATCTCTGATCTGTTTGAATCATAGATCTGTTGGTGTACTTTTTGTATAAGATGTGCTAATGAATAGGACTTGTATTTATAAACTGTTCCAAAACAGCTGAATCAGCCAATCAAAAACGCCCAAACATGTATTTAATTCACAATTAAAAGGTGATGATAAATTGTCCTACAATTGCTTGCTAGACGAACAGGCGAGGATTACACAACTCTCTGAGCGCGGAAAACGGACAAGGATTAAAACTGATACTACATCTTTCTACTTTAGGAAAGGATCAAACTTTATGACAGAAGCGATCTCCACTGTAAAACTACTTTCAGGATTAAAACTGATACTACATCTTTCTACTTCAGGAAAGGATCAAACTTTATGACAGAAGGGATCTCCACTGTAAAACTACTTTCAACTACAGCCCTAAAATGGCTACATGAATCGTAACAAGATTAATCGTAACAGGTATTACCATTTTGGGTCAGATTTGATCTGAAAGATATTCCAACTAAATATAAAGTGTAACTATATAATTGCTTACAAATTATTAGTATTAGATTACTTGAAACTATGAGTAGACAAATTATTTGTATTAAGAATAGTTACATGAAACTGTAATTATTTGTAAATGTTTAATACTATGATTATTATTAAATAGGAACGGTTACTTGAAAACATAATTGATTGAAAATAGAAGAGAATCATTTTAGTATTAAATTACTCGACAAAAGTTATACTGTAAATAAAAAAAACCACTCTAAAAAATAACAGTTTTACTTAGAAATTATTGGTAAAAACAGTCATCAACAGAAGATATGATGTCACCAGATAAACTTTGCAGCCTACCCTCATTATATATATATATATATATATATATACACAAATATATATGCACAGCGAGATACACCCACACACAATTACATATATATGCATAGTGAGATACACACATACAAATACATGTATATGCACAGCGAGATACAAATACAGAGATATATGCACAGAGAGATACAGAGATATATGCACACAAATACATACACACAAATACACATATACATATGCACAGAGAGATACAAATACACACACATATGCACAGAGAGATATGCACACACACACACACACACGCATATGCACACAGATATGCATACACACACATATGCACACAGAGATATGCACACACACACAAATACACACACACATATGCACAGAGAGATATGCAACACACACACACACACACACAAATACACACATATGCACAGAGAGATATGCACACACATATGCACAGAGAGATATGCACACACACAAATACACACACACATATGCACAGAGAGATATGCACACACATATGCAGAGAGAGAGAGAGAGAGAGAGAGAGAGAGAGAGAGAGAGAGATATGCAAAGAGATATATACACACAGGGACAGATATGCACAGGGAAATATACACACATATATACACACACATATATATATATAAATTTGTGTATCACTCTTGCTATATATATATATATATATATATATATATATATATATATATATATATATATATATACACACACACACTACAGTCAGGACCAGACTCAGTAATCATTACTCAACATCACATTGACATCACAGAAATGTCTGTCGCCAGAATGTCTCAACAAACTTACATCTTAATATCTCTTCTCCCTTTTCTTTCCACTACTAAACCACTTATCGTTACTATCGGCGACCCTCTTTTTTAAAGTGGGCTTTTGTCAAGTATTAATAACGTTCTTGACAAACTTGTGTTACTTACTGAATAACATAATGTATAAGATTGCATAATAGAAAGTTTACACTTTCATATCACAAGAGCAGTTAACAAGACAATAAAAGAGTGTCTGTGTCTTAAGAAAAATACTGTCTGCTTGATCACTTAAGATTTTGGTTGATTTGAATAACGTATCATGAAGATTCAGTCATTAAAATCAATATAATTCTTAAGAACAAACAAATCCGTTTTCTTTGAGATCTTCCAGTTTACTTGATTTCCTTGTCACATTTTCCAAATTTGGTCGTTTCCAGTCGTACATTTTCCAACAAATTGGAGCTTTTAAATCACATTTCTTTATCCTACAACTGACAGCACGGATTCCATAGAAAAGTCTTCTCGAAGTTACATAGCTTTTTCTTATTCTCTTTATTCTTATCTTCTTATTTAGGAAGTGTGTGGTGTAATGGTTAAAGTCATAGGAAATGGACTCGTCACCCCGAGTTCAAATCCTGGACGTGGTAATTGAATTTCACTTAGTACTAATACCCTTGGGAAAGGTATGAATTCTACTCTCCCTCCAGCTATGGGTAAATAGTAGGGCAGATTGGGCTCTTTAACCTTGGCTAGGTAACCAGTCTAGGAGAAGGAGAACTCTGAATTCAAACCTTTTAAACTGCTTAAGAAATTGACCTTGTGTCGTATCCTGCTTGTGTGGAGGAGTTTGGTAAATATATATTCTTATCTTCTATCTTGTAGAATGAACATCATATTCACCTTCATAGGAAGGCTGTGACTAGCGTCCAGTCACCAGACAAAAAAAAGACAGCATAACCGAATACACTCTGTAACAACTGGGAGGACATGGTCAAGTGTCCAGTTTATATGGATGCAAGTATACACACTAAAACCACCAGCCAATCAAAATCCTGTTCGCAGTGCCATGTAGATTTGTGCTGACTGATCAGTATTCAACTGTGTTGCAAGTTGAATCTGCTTCAGTCTACACAAATCTACAAACAGGATTTTGATTGACTGGTGGTTTTAATGTGCTGAATTCTTTTTGGTTTACTTGGGTTGGCTTGGGTTTACCTTGGGGTCTCGTCTTTATGTCTATATTTTCTTTGTTCTTATTTTAATGAACACAAAGACTTAGTAAAATACTGATATCTTTATTTCCCAAGTTCTCAAACAACCAGCAGACATGGATTAAAACTGATACTACATCTTTCTACTTCAAGAAAGGATCAAACTTTATTACACAAGAGATCTCCACTGTAAAACTACTTTCACCTACATCCCTAAAATGGCCACGCAAATTGTAACAATTTCAAACACTTGGTGAAATATAAATTTGATACACATGATAGGAGTTTGAATATTCCCATACTCTATCAGCTGTTGTTTATCTAATGCATCTAATATGAATGGAGAAAATTTAGTTTAAAATTATTTATATGAAATGTTTAAATCTAGCTAGAACTAAAATTATCAATTGTTTTTATTGTATATTTAATTAATGAACAACCCCTAATTCTTAGCAAAAAAAAAAAAGGTGTTTTTATCATCTATTGCATGTAATGAACAATCAACTCATGGAAAAATAGCCATTACATGTCTGTTTGCTTTGATGCCTAGGACTACTCTGACGAACAAACCAAATTTGTTTTCATGGCTGGGTAGTCAGATGACCAAGCCAACCAATCAGAGAACTACTAACAGGTCGGCCAAAGACCACTACCTGTCTATCAGACTTATATGAACACCTGCAGGAGTTCTTACTTCTGAATCATTATTTTCAAATTCTACACTTGCTTTATAAAATTAATAGGCTACCTGTTTATTGTGGATCATAAACGGCAACTAGTGTCTGCACAGAGCTGATGAATGTAAGTTTTAGCTGGCTGGTCAACAGTTGTGCATAGAAGATTTTGGACACATGTACAAGGGTTGGCTGAAAAGTTCATAGGCTGACCAAGATACTATCATGGAATGTGACCACATGAGGTCTAGTTTTCATCATAGTTCTCCTTGCTGTCCCCACGGTTCTTCCATAAGTGTTGTAGTGCTTGGATACCATTGGTAAAAAAGGCACAATCTTTGTTCAAAAGGCCAAGCCATTATGAAATGTATTGCTAGTGATTTTATTATAGAAATTCATTGAATATAAAGGAAGAAAGGGATTGTCAGTGGTCAGGAATTAATGCAAGTATTATTGGGTGAATAGGAATATATTATGTAATGTATTGCTAGTGATTCTAGGATAGGAATACATTGAATATTAAGAGGAAAGGGATTGTCAGTGGTCAAGAATTAATGTATTATTTTATTAATGTATTTATCTTTTTACTTAGCGCTAATACCCTTGGGAAAGGTATGCATCCACACATTATCCCTCCAGCTATGAGTAAATAGTAGGGCTGACAGGACTCTTTAACCCTGGCATGAAATAACCCAAAAATAGGTAACCAGTCTAGGAGAAGGAGAACTCTGAATTCATTCGAACCTGTTAAACTCTGCTTAAGAAATTGACCGTGTGTCACATCCTGCTCGTTCAGAGGGGTTGGTAAATATATAATTAAAAAAAAACTTAATGTTTTAGTTTGTGTAATTTATGTGCATGAATAGACAATGAAGATTTTTAATAAAAAGTGGATTTAAACTGAATATTCATTTAAAATTCAAGTTTAATTAATATGAGATGAAGGAGGAAAACTGAAGTTGCTTTTTAATGTAAGTGTGCTACATTTGTTTTTTATCTGATAGTTTTTATTTCTTATTTGATATTTTAGATGTGCATTTTTTTTAAGTGACAAGATTGTCGTTTTTGTAAGAAGAATTAATGTTACATGTGCTCATTGAACTCAAAATTTGAATAAAAAGAGTTTTATTAAAATAATTCATAATTTAAGAAAAAAAAAAAAAAAAAAAAAAGAAAAAGAAACAAAAGACTAAAATTTGAAAGTTTTTCGGATGAGGCATTATTTTCATACCTGAATTTGTTTCAATGGTTGTCCTTATTTGTGGCTTTTGTTGTCTTAAAGACTCTCAGTTGGTGTCTTCTCTGGAAGATATAAAAAGTTTCCATGTTTAAGTCACTTAATCTTGGAGCCAATATCAGTTTTTAGTGCAGAATTTATGCAATCTATATCAATAATTGGGAAATGTTGGTGTGTCTATCCTTGATAAATGGTTTGATGTAGAGCTAATGAATTTTCAATGTATTTTTATATTAGAATAAAATACATTTTTATAGTAATATTTATTTATTCTATTGGAATTACTTTAACTATAAAAGTAGATTAGAAAATGTTTTTACTATAAAAACGAATTGGATCTTTTTTTAAATGGTAAAAATTCATTTGAAATTTTAAAAATAAATTTTCCAATGCATTTTTCTTAAAGATAAAATTAAAAAAATAAAATGGTTTTTTTTTTTTTACGTATGAAAAAATTTCAAATAGTTTTTTTTTATATGGAATAATTTCCAATTCGCTTTTTATATGGAATAATTTCCAATTCGTTTTTTTTTTAATTGAATAATTTTCAATTGTTTTTTTAATATATAAAATAATTTCCAATTCGTTTTCTTTTATTTTGATATCTGAAATAATTTCTAGTTCGTGTTTTATGTAAAAGATTCTCACCGCATTTTTATAATACATATTAAGGAAAAAAATCTTCAACTCGTTTTTATAAATAAAAAGTTTTCCATTCGTTTATAGATATATTTTCATACAAAAAAATTCTAATGCATTTTATAGTGCATAAAATAAAAAACTAAAAAAAAACTTTACAATTCTTTTTTATACATAAACATTTCCAATGCATTTCTATAAAAAAATTATTTTAAAAATTCGAACGTATCTATGTTAAAAACTGAGTTTTCTTTTGTCCAAACAGTTTGACTTAGAGCTAACAAGTTTAGTATGTATACTTCTTGAACAGACAGGAAAGTTTTAACATTTTTTTTTATTTCACAAAGGTTGGCGCTCAAAAGGGGAGTGACATTAGTTTCATGGTGAGAATTTGTATTTATAAATTATGGAATGAATGGATTTATTTTGAAAAGGGTTTTTTTGATGAAAAAAGAAAAATTCAGTACAGCCCGATCCTCTTTTTTTCTTAATTTATGACATCTATATAATAATAATAATAATAATAATAATAATAATAATAATAATAAAAGAGAAAAACTGAATCACTAATAATTGCTGCACAGAATAATGCCATAAGGGCAAACTATATCAAAGCAAAAATTGATAAGACCCAACAAAATAGTAAATGTAGATTATGCGGTAATAGAGATGAGACTGTAAACCATGTACTCTGCGAATGTAGCAAACTAGCACAAAGGGAGTACAAAACTAGACACGACTGGGTTGGGAAGGTGATCCACTGGGAATTATGCAAAAAAATTAATTTTGACCATACAACAAAATGGTATATGCATAAACCAGAATCTGTTCTTGAGAACGAAACGCATAAAATTCTCTGGGACTTTGAAATAAAAACGGATCACCTTATCCCAGCAAGAAGACCAGACCTAGTGCTGATTAACCAAAAAGAAAGAACTTTTCAACTAGTGGATTTTGCAGTTCCAGCAGATCACAGGTTAAAGCTAAAAGAAAATGAAAAAATGGACAAATACTTGGACCTTGCCAGAGAACTGAAAAAGTTATGGAATATGAAAGTCAAAGTTATACCAATTGTAGTTGGTGAACTTAGAATAGTCCCAAAAGGATTAGAAAAGGGTTTGGAAAGTCTGGAAGTCAGAGGAAGAATTGATACCATCCAGAACACTGCACTGCTGCAATCTGCCAGAATACTCAGAAGAGTCCTGGAGACCTGCTGTCACTCAGACTCCAGCGAAAGACCATCAGCTAACACTGATGTGAAAACTCAAAAGGAGTAAATAATAATAGGTAGGTAGGCATTTACCCAACTATTTCACCACAGGTAGGATATTGACTGCGGCATGAATTCAAACTATAGTTTGATTCAGGCAGCAGTCAACATCTCCCTAGAAAGCTCTGAGCTTTCAGACATCGGATGAAGGGATTATTCATCCCAAAATATTAGGACAATAAATCAAAGGAAAACGAACAACATCCTAGTTACCTCATTTTTCTTTACACTTATATTGTGATAGTCTTCAAAACCAATAACACAGTGCTGCAAGCAAATTACAAAACTTTATATATATATATGTGTGTGTGTGTAAAGGGCCGGTTTAACTCAGTCGGTAGAGCGTCCGACTAGGAACTGTGTGATAATGAGGAGCTGATGGTAGATGTGGTGCTCTGCCTCAGACGCCTAAATAATCTCCATGGTCCAGTGCTAGAGAAAAGGGGATAGCCTCCCTCGCTGTCTGGCTGATACCGACTTTAGGCCACCCCAACGTCTTTACTTGTCTATATAACGATTTTAATGATAAATAGTTAATTCCATGGATAAATTTCTGAGTACTACTTATGGCAAATTAGTTAGTTTAGTACAGTAACCTATCAGGTATCAATTACAATCACACATGCCATTGGTATAATCATTACCACAAGATCTTTCTAGACATTTCTGGAAAACCAAAAGTTTAGTTACCTCGAGGCATTATATATATATATATATATATATATATATATATATATATATATATATATATATATGTGTGTGTGTGTCAGTGTATTTGTGTTAATTCCCAGCCCAATAGTTTAATTAAGCCGAGGTGACCCGGTCGTTCAACTTATCCGATTACTTTTTAGAGAAGTCAAGGTTATAGAAAATATACAGATTTACCCAGCCCCACCCCCAGGGACACGATGTGACACAAGGTCAATTTTATTAAAGTGAAATAAAGCTTGTTTGAATTTAGAGTTTTTCTTCTAGTCTTGTTGTCTAACCAAGGCTAAAGAATCCAGTCAGCTTACTATTTACACATAAGCGACAATTCTGCCAAGCCATAGTTGTATCAGTGCTACTGTATGGCTGCACCACTTGGACCCTAATGAAGCACCTAGAGTATATTATTATAATAATAATTGTAATATATATATATATATATAATATATATATATATATATATATATATAACTGGTTTATTTATACAAACCAAGTCTGACACAAGGCTGCCTTTGAAACACCTAACAAGGATTGAACCTGCTTCCAAATCCTTGAAATCACCATTCTCCCATGAATGTTGTATTATTAATAAAAATGGTTATTTTTTAATATTAGTATCAGATTTGAAGTTTATAGTAGTACTATTAGTAGTAATTATCTTATTAATTAATAACTACTGTTTTACAAGTAGGAATTAAAATAGTAGTAATAATAGTATTGTTAGTGATTACTATACTGTTATTTCTAGTGGTAATAGTAGTATTTATTATAATTGTAATAGCTGTTTCAGTACAGTAAAGATTGTAATGTAGATAACATTGGTTGGTTGGTTGGATTTTACAGCATTTCAAACTTTGGATTATTTTATACCGAAGACGTTACCTTATTCTTGCTGGGTATCAATTGTTTTCTTAAACTCATTTTTAGATGCACAAGAATGAGGTGAGTGATATTGAACAAATCATGGAAATAACACCCAACAAGAAAACAGATGGACGACCACTTTGAAGAATAATTAAAGTTCCAATTACCGTCGAACTGGGAAGACAAGGCAACAAACGATTGTAACTCAATACAAACCCGAAAGCCACAAAGTCCACTGCTTGATTTGAATGACATTGTGGAGTCTTATATATACTATGTCATTTTGCAGTGGACTTTGTGGCTTTCGGGTTTGTATTGAGTTACATCTGAAGCAGTGTCCAAGACAGTTGGTATAAATAGGACTCGAGAATGCTCCATCCATGAATCTGGGTGATTCCATTCCTTGAGTTCTGATTGGCTGCTTGACTGCTTGATTTGAATGACATTGTGAGTCTTATATATACTCTGTCATTTTGCAGTGGACTTTGTGGCTTTCGGGTTTGTATTGAGTTACAACTGAAGCAGTGTCCAAGACAGTTGGTATAAATAGGACTCGAGAATGCTCCATTCTTGAATCTGGGTGATTCCATTCCTTGAGTTCTGATTGACTGCTTGATTTGAATGACATTGTGGAGTCTTATATATACTGTCATTTTGCAGTGACTTTGTGCTTTCGAGTTTGTATTGAGTTACAACTGAAGCAGTGTCCAAGACAGTTGGTATAAATAGGACTCGAGAATGCTCCATCCTTGAATCTGGGTGATTCCATTCCTTGAGTTCTGATTGACTGCTTGATTTGAATGACATTGTGGAGTCTTATATATACTGTCATTTTGCAGTGGACTTTGTGGCTTTCGGGTTAGTATTGAGTTACAACCGTTTGCTGCCTTGTCTTCCCAGTTCAACGGTAATTGGAACTTTAATTATTCTTCACACTTAAACATAAACATTTGTAAAAGAAAGACGGAGTCTTTCGAAATATCAGGAAAATAAATTAAACTTAGAATATAATATCCAACTCAGTTTCTCCTTTATCTTACTCATTTCTTTCATGTTTCAAATTACAACCCAAAAATTATTTTCAAAATGACGCAATAGCGTTCATTAACTGCGAAACTGTTTTCAGCGGTCATAATTACAACATAAACTCCTGTAATTAACTGTAATTAATCAATATCTTGATTAATTCAGTGGATTTAACCCTGAAGATTCTTATGGTGAAACTCGAGTAGGTTGTTTCTGTATTCACTATAATACAAAGTCCGCTCTACTTAAGTATTGAGCACTTTATACTTGTTATGACGCTGACACTTATACCAACAAATATCTAAACCAACCCAGTATTTTTACCCGTAAGTCACTCCCATATATATATATATATATATATATATATATATATTTTTTATTATATATATATATATATATATATATATATATGAGAGAGAGAGAGAGAGAGAGAGAGAGAGAGAGATCTAATATAGATTACTTTTTTTATTAAGTTATGAAGTGATATTGACACATTTTTAAAAACGTTTTATTAATTAACAGTTTTTGGTATCAAATATTGCGAAATGTGTTTAAAATCAATTTTTATAATTCTTGATAGACGATGTGAAAGGTCAAGGGAGGGGGAAGAGGTCATTGTAATTATTCACATTGATTTTATTCGTTGCTTAACGTGTAGTTTTGTCTTACGAGAGTAAAAAAATTGGGTCGAAGTAATCGTGTAAAACGGGTTTTACTTGTATATCATTTAACTACAGCTTTTCCCCCTTCTTTTCCTCTAACTTTACTTCCTTCTTTCTATTTTTCTTTTCCTCTTTCTTCCTCTTTCCTTTCCCCTCCTTCCTTCTAATCTTCCTCTCTTTTCGCTACAATCTTTTCTTTCCTTTCTCTCTACCTTTCTATAGTCTTTCCTTTCTTTCTTTTTCTACTCTTCTCTCCTTTCTATCTATACACTTTTCTCTCTTCCAGTTTCCTTTATATATACCATTCTCCCTTTCTTTTTCTCCTTTCTATCTAAATCTTTCCCCCTTTCTCTCCACATTTCCCTACCTTTTCCCCCCTCCCTCCCTTCATTCTATCTCTCTACCTTTCCCTCCCTCCCCTTCATTCTATCTCTCTACCTTTCCCTCCCTCCCCTTCATTCTATCTCTCTACCTTTCCCTCCCTCCCTCTACCTCCCTCCCTCCCCTTCATTCTATCTCTCTACCTTTCCCTCCCTCCCCTTCATTCTATCTATCTACCTTTCCCTCTCTCTACCTTTCCCTCTCTCCTTTATTATCTCTACATTTCCTCCTCTCTCACCCTCTCTACATTTCCTCCTCTCTCACCCTCTCTACATTTCCTCCTCTCTCACCCTCTCTACATTTCCTCCTCTCTCACCCTCTCTACATTTCCTCCTCTCTCACCCTCTCTACATTTCCTCCTCTCTCACTCTCTCTACATTTCCTCCTCTCTCACTCTCTCTACATTTCCTCCTCTCTCATTCTTTATCTCCCTCCTCCTCTTTATATGTAATAATCAAAACGGTTCTTAATACAATCATGCTACATCCTTCTTAGATGAAACGTTATTTGTTTAATATAATGTGGGGGTGTTATTTCCGATAACCAAGATTTACCTTCTCTCAAGACCGACAAGCAACATTTATATTAAAAGAAGATAAATGAAGCAAATTAAAAACACACTTTGTGTATCGTTTCCTGCAGGTGGATTTAAGCAAAAAGAAACTTCCTTAAATTCAAGGAAATTCGACACACAGGAATTGGCCATCTGTTTCATCTTGATAGGTGAGCAAACTTAAAAGCTTCAACAGAAATAATAACGAAGCTAATATAAAAAATTCACAAAGAGCGTCCGACTAGGAACCACAAGGTTCCGGGTTCAATACCGGCCCTAGTCAACTCAGTGCACGAGTAGCACAGTGATCTGTGCGATAAAGTAAGGAGCTGATGGTAGGTGTGGAGCTTCAACTCAGACACCAAAACGATCCCCATGGTCTAGTGCTTGTGAAAAGGGATAGACTCCAGTCTATCCTGCTATTTACCATTAACACAGCTGGCGAAGAAGAAGAAATGGATTCATGTCTTCCAAAAGGTATTAGTGAAACACAAACACCGTCGACCAGGATTCGAACTCGAATCGCCGATTCCACTTTCTACTACCATAACAGTTGCGTTAAGGCAAAGAGAAGTAGAAAAGAAACCAGTCTGTCTTACTATTTACCATTTACACAGGAAAGAAAAAGAACTGAATTCACGCCTTCTCCAATGGTATTAGCGCAAAGTGAAACACTATCGTCTAGGATTCGAACCCGGGTCGCCGATCCCACTTCCTACAACGATAACCGTCGCGTTAAAGCAAAGAGAAAATAAACTAATCTGTCCTACTATTTACCATTTACAGTTAGGAAAAAAAAAAGGAAATAAATTCATGCCTTCCTGAAGGTATTAGCTCGAAGTGAAATACAAACACCACCCCCGCGATTCGAACTCGAGTCGTCAATTCCACTTCCTATAACGATAACGATAACCGTTACGCCAAGCCAAAGAGAAGTAGAAAGAAACCAGTCTGTCTTACTATTTACCATTTACACGGTTGGGGAAGAAGAAATGGAGGTAATCTGAACATTAGCTACATAAACAAGAGTAACATCCCCTTGTTTCTTTCACTTGAGGAAGCCTTATGTTTGAAAATATCATAAAATGTGTTCTTAATATCAATTAAGTTCATTTCAAATAATGCGCAATCACAATTAAAAACACATTTTATGATATTTTCATGTTAAAACATGCAGTTCTATTGATTCGAACAAATTCGTATTTTCAGTGTAGATTTACGGTGAAATGAAAATGGCCGACCAAAACATAAGGTTTCCTCAAAGTGAAATAAATAAGGGGAGGTTACTCTCATTTATGTTGCTAATGTTCAGATTACCGAAATGGATTCATGCGTTCGCTAAGAATATTAGCACGAAGTGAAACACAAACTTCGGCTGTCTTCTGATTTAGGTCGGAAAATTAAAACTGAAAGTTTTTTGGTTGTCCCCAATGAGAGTTTAACTATGAATTAACATTTTGCGAATTGGGTTACGGTTTTAGGGGATTAAAGTTGTTTTTAATTACGTATTGCTTTAAAAAAAATAAACAAAAAAACAAATTACTATACATTTAATGTTGAAAAATATTTTTTAAAACTAAGTTTAATTGAAATTATACATTGCAATACAAACAAAAACAACTGTCTCAATAATAGATTCCATAATTAATTTCAATGGTTAATTAAATGTATAGTAATTTGGGTTTTTTGTTGTTTACTTTTTTAAAGCAATACGTAATTAAAAACAACCTTAATCCCCTAAAACCGTAACCTAATTCGTAAAATGTTAATTCATAGACTGTAGTTAAACTATCATTGGGTACCACCAAAAAACTTTCCGTTTTAATTTTCCGACCTAAATCAGAAGTCAGCCCAAACTTCATCGTACGGGATTCGAACCCGGGTCGTCGATTCCATTACCTACTACGATAACCGTTGCGCTAAGGCAAAGAGAAGTAGAACAGTTGAATCAGAGGAGACAGTCAGCTTTTTTCCCCTCGGTATCTCTACGGTTATAAAGTGGGTGTTCGACAACAAACGATGCTTGCGAGGTGAGAAAGCAAAAGAATCTCTTTTAGATACAATAGATTCCTTTTTTTCTTCTTTTTCTTTTACAGAGAAGCCAGTTCTTTTCATCGCAGATCTGCTAGTGCAATTAAGCAGTCTCTTCGACGTCAACCAAATTCTTTCCCGTCTACAACACCCCCTCCCCACAGACCGCCACACCCTCCTCAGCCTCCACATAGCCTGTCAAGTCGACTCGTTTACTTCCTCCTTTATTAGTACGCTGACTGGTTCCATGTGAAAGCTTAATGGTCAGAGATATTGACTGTTGACTGCTAGCTCCGAAATTCATTCTACTGTCAAACAACGGTAGATAGGACAACTAAAATTAGTGCCGATCCGTGGATAATAGCGAACAATTTAGATACATAACTATTACCTTTAATATAGAAGGAAACTAACATTACATTAAAAATAAAATAAAAAAATAAATAAAAAATGGCTGTGATCAGAATAGCCCACCTATTAAAAATGTTATTTCTGCAATATTTTATATATATTATTATATATATATTCGCATCTGATGAGTCGGGAGATTTAGACTATTTGTCTAAGCTCCCTGAAATAGACTATAATGCTAAATCTCTAAGTCTTTTGTTATTTCTTTACTCTTTCACACACACACACACACACACATACATTAGGCCGAATTAGCTCAGTCGGTAGAGCGTTCGGCTAGAAACCACAAGGTTCCTAGTTCGATACCGGCCCTCACCAACTCAGCATATGAGTAGCACAGGAATATGTGCGGTAAAGTAAGGAGCTGATGGTAGGTGTGGCGCTCCACCTCAGATGCTAAAATAATCTCCTTGGTCTAGCGCCATTGAAAAGGGGATATACTCCCTCGCTGTCTGGTTGATACCGACATTAGGCCGCTCCGGCGACGACTTTTACTTATGAGAGAGAGAGAGAGAGAGAGAGAGAGAGAGAGAGAGAGAGAGAGAGAGAGAGAGAGAGAGAGAATGAACGAGAAAGGTATTAGCAATAAAGGTGCTCAATGCTAAAATAGAGCACACTTACAATCAAATATTAGATATTATGGACTTAATATCTCGTTACTATTAGTTTCATGCTTACTGCAATCATCAGACGAAACTGTCAAAATGTTAGTTTTTTTTTTAAATCGTAACATTTTGACAGTCTCGTTTGATGATTGTAGTTAGCATGAAACTAATATTAACGAAATATTAAATCCATAATTGTATATAAAGTTAAGAGTAAGGAAATGAATCCGACGGTATAAGTGTAGATAAAAGGATAGGAAAACGCAATGCTGTTAATATGAATATGATATAAAATATTTTCATTTTAACAGCATTGTGTGTTTTCATATCCTTTTATTACATATATATATGTTTTTGGAGGATATGTGCTCAATTGAAGTCATACCTAATTTTGAAAATAATTAGTTAATAATTAATGAATTTAGGCGGGCATATGTGTTCAAATGTAAGGCTAAACAAATTGAGAAAATGTCAATCCCTGAATGTACATTTTCTCGATTTGTTTAGCCTTACATTTGAACATATATGCCCAACTAAATTCATTAATTATTAACTAATTAATTTTCAAAATTAGGTATGACTTCAATTAAGCACATATCCTCCAAAAATTATCGACATAAAGCCATATAAAAAAATAAACACATTTGTTTGTTTACTTAACCTTATATATATATATATATATATATATATATATATGTGTGTGTGTGTGTGTGTGTGTGTTGTGGAGTCCACGTATGTTTCTTTGTTGGTATATTTGCTGAGTCTAATTTTCAGTATAATTATATATATATATATATATATATATATATATATATATATAGTATTTTGGAAGCAAGTTATTATTGGGGAAGGTATTATTAAATACCACAGAATGTTTCTTTCTGGTCCTCAGTTGTAGTCTTTTAATAGATTTTCGTAGATCTAAATGAATAAAACCAAATAAACACAACCCACAATTCCCCAAGGACGACCAGAGAAATGGTTGAAAGCGCTAGGGTTAAAATATGGGACAATTTCTTCACCATCTGGACCCCGATCTACAGCTGAAGATCATAAAGAAAAAAATATTCCTTAGGGTCTTTAACAATACATTCATTCTATATTATATATGTATATATATATATATATATATATATATATATGTGTGTGTGTGTGTGTGTGTGTGTGTGTGTGCAATAGTCTTATTTGAATAGCAAATAGAAGTAAGTAGGTATCTAGGTAAATTCCTGGATCCTTTAATTTAAAAAGATAATTAAAATTTCATATTAAAAACGCGTATTTGTTCAGAATAGATCACTCATGAAAATGTTCGTTATTTCTGCGGTAATGTACAAAAAATATATAGAAATGCAATACACTGCAATACACTTGTTAAATGAAAGTAAATTTGATTGATTTTAACGGCATTTCAACCAGATATGGATTATTTTATACGAAGATGATAGGGAATCGTGTATATCGTACATTTATATTTAACTATGGATCACAAGTTTTTGCTTGTTTTATACCAATTTATTTTCACATGATTTAAAATTATTAACCAAATTCAGCCCCGTTGATGGTTTGATTAAAACCAAAACGTTTTAGCGTCGGTTCTATGTAACTCTCTGACTTAATAAAGTTTTGAAAAAACAAAATTGTTATTTACATTTGTATATTTTTTATAAGAGATTTTGCACACAAATTATTCCTTTCTAATACGATTAATTTTGAAACAGATCTATTTGACCCCATAAATAGGACCCGATTTGGTACTCCTACTACGCGCCCGAGTAGACATGGGTGTAATGAACCTCACTACTAAATATAGTCTAGTATCACACGCAAGATATCCCTTTTTCGGGGGGGGAGGGAGGGAGCCTTACACCTATGTAGGAAATGCAGTGTATTCTAGGTCCTACTGACTAAGTTTTAGTCATTGGCTTTACTGTATAGTTAAAACTAAAAACTATCCTCAACTAACTACAATTCGGCCATATTTCTTTAATCTTTTCTTCTCCACGGCTACTAAGAAAGGATCGATTTGTAATTTAGGGACTTGATTGGAAGTATTCAGGAAATAAAAAAATAAATGAAGCAAATGGCCAAAACTTATTTTATCTGGATTGTAAGTGTAATATATATATATATATATATATGAAATTAACGATTTCCATGAGGGGGAATATTCTGTACAATGACCCAAAATCGATAGTATGTGCGATATTACAAATCGCATTTTGCCTTCATTGGAGCACGTGGAAAGCTGATGTATCTTTTTGATTACATACTATTATTATCGTTGGTTGTCAAGTGAATACATTACATTCGACTATCAATTAAACTTATCCAACAGTCTATTTTGTCTGTCTGTGTGAATCGCAGATGATCTAGCACTTCTTGCAAATAGAAGCCGAATCATCACTGCTACATAGCCTATAGAAGGCACAAATCGACTTTGGAATATGTGAACTCTGATAAAACAAATAAAGTTAAAGTGTTTTAAATAAGATGGAGACATCTCCACTTTGGATGGTAAGTAATATCTCATCTACAGAAAGCGATGTCAATATACGCATATGAAAGGCATAGACATATATATATATATATATATATATATGAAAAAGAGAAAGAAAGGAAAGAAAGTATAGAATGGATAAAATAGGATATTTTAATAAATTTTACTTACACGTGTTTCGGTCAGGAGTTTATCCATGTGTACATTATTCAATCTATTATTATTTTTAAATAACAAAATGAAATGAAATAATAATAGAAGAAATGTAGAAATGTTCTGCACACAAAGAAGTATCGATCTTCCTCAGAGTAAATCCTTATTTTTTAAAATAAAATTCGTTGGAAAGCGGAGATTGAATAATGTACACATGGATAAACTCCTGACCGAAACACGTGTAAGAAAATTTGATTAAAATATCCTATTTTATCCATCCTATACTTTCTTTCCTTTATTTCTCTTTTCAACATACCGTCGGATTCACTTCCATTTTACACACACACTATAGATAGATAGATAGATAGATTATTGATCCCATGGAAATGATCATCCTTGTGATAAGATAAAGTGGGAATTCGCCAAAGCTGTAGCTATGTCAGTGCTATTATATGGCTGCACCACGTAACAAAACTCTTAGAGAAAAAGCTACACAGGGATGTTACATGGTCTCTTGAACAAAGATGGTAAGCTGCACTCCTCAGTTGTTCGACCACTTGCCCCCTATCACACAAATCATCCAAGTAAGACGAATAAAAAATAATGGACAAGCAAGGACATTCTCCTTTCGGCATCTACATATGAACACACCAGTGTAGGCCGACCAGCAAAAGCTTACTTTTGCTCTGTGTGGATTCTGGATGCCGTGCGAAGGAGCTGCCAGAGGCGATAGCAGAGAGAGAGAGAGAGAGAGAGAGAGAGAGAGAGAGAGAGAGAGAGAGAGAGAGAGAGAGTGTGCTTTCGGCGTGACTATATATATATATATATATATATATATATATATATATATATATATATATATATTTCTTGATAGGATTCAACCAAAATTGAGTATAATTATCAACCAGCAGTAAAAATATATACGCAAATCTTTATCTGTGGATAGATATTTGCATATATATTTTACATATACGGAGTATTATAAATAAATTAATATATACCTCGGTTTGGATATAAATTTATATCCAAACTAAGGTATCTATCTATCTATCTATCTATATCTATATCTATATCTATATCTATATAATTAGTGATTTTGTGTTTAATCGGTCATTATCTCAAGATAATCATACCTAACTGTTACCAACCAATCTAGCCTCACTTAACCGGTATTAAAAGGTAACTTGTTTATAGGACAAAATGTCATATATTCATTTAATTGTTAAATCAGCATTACCCGGATTTATGAATAACAATAGTATCTAATTAAGATACGAGATTTGATCTCAATAATTCGTTACTGAATTGTTTTTATACTCAATTATTGTTATGCTCGAACACCCGCCATATAAATCTTCAATATGTCCTCCTCTTGATCGAGGGTTCCTTAAACAAGCGATGCTTAAAAAAACCCTGAGAATGAATATTGTTCACTATGCTTATTTTTATGCCCATAAAACTATTGTAAGTTGATATATGGCCCTCAGGTTTACCTATGTAATAAATCACTTAACCACGCAAGCTTTATTTATTGTTTCTTATATATATATATATATATATATATATATATATAATATGTTGAAAAAAATGAATAAAGGAAAGAAAGTATAGAATGGATAATATAGGATATTTTAATCAATTTTACTTACACGTGTTTCGGTCAGGAGTTTATCCATGTGTACATTATTCAAACTACTATTATTTTCAAATAACTAAATGAAATGAAATAATAATAACAGAAATAGTTTCATTTGGTTATTTAAAGATAATAATAGTTTGAATAATATACACATGGATAAACTCCTGACCGAAATACGTGTAAGTAAAATTGATTAAAATATCCTATATTATCCATTCTATACTTTCTTTCCTTTATTCATTTTTTCAACATACCGTCGGATTCACTTCCATTTTCATTTTACACACACACACACACACACACACACACACATATATATATATATAATCAAAATGGTTCTTAATGGTACTTCCTCCATAGATGAAACAGTACTTGTTTAATGTAGGAGGAAGTCAGAAATTGTCGTTTCCCAAACTTTGTATTAAAAAGAGATGAATAAAACAAATAAAAAATACAATTTCCGTATCCTATTCTGCAGGTGGGTTACAATGGCAACGGTTTCTAGGTAAACAATTTTTAGATTTAAAGCATTTTAGGCACAAGACAGTTGCACAGTTATCTTGAGACGTAAACAGAAAAAAAGAAGATTGAAACGGATCTAAAGAGCTAGCTAAATAGAGAAATGTTTCGTCAACAATCAGACGCTGTTGAGGCGGTCGTAGCGTAACGGTTATTGTCGTAGAACCCAGCTATCCGAGTTCAAATCCTGGAAGAGGCTGCTTGCGATTCGCATACGGCTAATATCCTCGGAAAAGCCAGGTCCAGAAAAAAATTCTCGTGAAAGGCATCACTGGTTAATTTGTGATTGATAAATTAAAATGAGACCGATCATTTTAATATATATATATATATATATATATATATATATATATATATATATATAATGGACTCTCCCGTCGATCGACGTATGAGTGTTCATACAATGAACATCCACACAGTGATTTGTTTATAGTGGTGTTGGACCATCCACACTTTTTGGCTCAGTCGATAGGAAAGAATTGGTGCATCAAGGGTTGCCACAAACCCAATCAACGACCGACCTCAGGAATTTTGAATTCAGAGTTATCCCTCTCCTAGACTGGTTACCTACTCAAGGCTGAAGAGCCCATTCTGCCCTACTATTTAACCCATAGCTGGAGGGAGAATATATGGATTCATACCTTTCCCAAGGGTATTAGCGCTATGTGAAATGCCAACAGCTTCGTCTAGGAATTGAACGCGAATCGACGAGTCCATTTTCCACGACTTTAACCACTAGCCCACGCGCCTTATATATATATATATATATATATATATATATATATATATATATATATATGTGTGTGTGTGTGTGTGTGTGTGTGTGAGTGTGTTTATCAGTTAAATTATCATTCGCTTGTAGGTTCTGATGACTGACTGATGATAAATCGGTCGGGTTTCAATCACACACACACATATATATGTATAACAGTAAAAATGCTCAAGTTTACAATATACGAAGGTGGAGCTGGAATAATAACTAAGATATTAAAACATAAATTCCCAATTCTTCACACGGTGACACAGAAATTTAACAAAGCCTGGTTGGAAGGCCAACAAGTTCTGCTTAACAGGTACAAAAATCCCCAGAAAGCTGGGAGTGTAAAATTTTCAAATTGCTGGTTGAACTTTAATAGTTTATGCCTATCATGACAAATCTCTAGTCTGCTACTAGAAACTCCTGGAATTTGTTTAATGTGCCTATATGTCTGGTTGCAATACCATGAGGTTTTCTTGAAGAAAGCTTTGATTGTAAGAGCATTTGTACCAACATATCAATTCTATCAGATAAAACAGATTCTGTCTGATTAGGACAACCAGTAACAATTTGCGCTGTGCCAATTGCAAAATGTTGGAATTGGAAAACCTTAACTAATTAAGACAAGTATTTCATTCTTTTTTCAATAATTTGGCCTGGTTGTATCTTTTGTATTTTATGTAGGGTTGTTATGGAAATAACTTCATATAACTGAATCACACACACACACACACACACACACACAATAAGCTTTGGTTATTTGGTGATGCAGAAATGCGACAAGGTTAACGAGTACTGCAAAACAGGTACAAATAAATCACCATAAAGTATTGCTGGAACAGTTTCTAATTGCCAGTTGAACTTTAATAGTTTATACCTATCATGATAGACCTTCAGTCTGCTCCCTAGAAACTCCTGAAAATTGATGTACCTACAGATCTTTTGTCTATGGAAGTAGTAAATTATTTGATCCAAATACAAATTTCGTTGTAAAAGTGTTCTCGAAGAGAGAATGGTTCATTTCCAAATTTGCTTGCATTTTAAAGGTTATTGTGCCAACATATCAATTTTACCAGATAAGTGTAGAAGTTATCCTCCAGATATAGAAACAAGATGATACTCACCATCGCAGTGGGGTTCTAACTAGCGTCGAGTTAGTAGACGAGAACAACAGGCAAGCTGTAACTTAATACAGTCCTTGCATGCTGCTGGCATAATGCAAAGTGGTGGCTGAAGAGTGGGTAATTATCCCTGTTCTTACTAACCCTGAAATCCAACAGCCAATCAGAACTCAGGAAATGAACTTGCCTGAGTTCATAATGGAACAATCCAAAGCTCCATATAAGCCACCTACCAAACTCTAGTTTTAGTCTGGCATTCATCTTGTAACAGAGTTGAATACTTGACACAAAATCCAACAATAAGACAGATTCTGAGTCTAATATATTTTTGAATTGAATAGTAAGTACCCAAAATTTTATAAAATTACTCATCCTTTATACCTTAAAATTGTCTGATAAATGAACTTATATTTGTTTATGTACATAATTAAAATATACTTATATTCAGTGGTGGGATTTATAAATTTTAGGAATCTGATTGCACTTTATGTTGATAATTCTTTTGTCCATGGAATTAATAAGTTATTTGATCCACCTACAAATCTGCTTGCAATGCTATGAGGTGTTCTTGCAGGGAGAATGGTTTATTTCCGAGTTTGCTTGGTTTTTAAAAGTTTGTTGTATCAACATATCAATTTTATCAGATAAAACAGATTCTGTAACAATTTGTGTTGTGCCAATTTCAAAATGTTGAAACTGGAAAACTTCAACTAATTAGGATAAGTATTTCATACTTTGGCCCATTTGGCATGATTGTATCTTTTGTATTTTATGTAAGGTTGTTATGGAATTAAAAAAATCATTTGACTGAAACGCACACACACACACACACACACACACACACTAAACAAAATATTAAAACTTTGGTTATTTGGTGATACAGAAATGTAAAAATGGAAGGTTAACAAGTACTGCATAATAGGTTTTTAAAAATTCAATAAAAAGTATTGTGGAGCAGTTTCCAATTGCCTGTTCAACTTTAACAGTTTATACCTAACATAACAGATCTTCAGTCTGCTCCCCAGAAATTCCTGGAAATTGATGTACCTACAGATCTGATTGCAATACCATGAGGTGTTCTTGAATAAAGCTTGGATTATAAAGGTCGTTGTAGCAACATATCAATTTTATTAGATAAAACAGATTCTAAGTCTGATTATAACAATTTGGGCTGTGCCAATTGCAAAATGTTGGAATTGGAAAACTTCAACTGATTAGGACAAATATTTCATGTTTTGCTCAATAATTTGGCCTGATTAGTAGAGTTTTTACACAATAGATGTTTTTTATTTATATGTAGGGAAAAAAAAATTAATAAAAAAAAAATCTGATTTTATCACTTGTGTCTGCAGCCAGTAACAATTTGGGCTGTGCCAATTGCAAAATGTTGGAATAGGAAAACCTCAACTAATTAGGACAAGTATTTTATGCTTTGTTTAATAATTTGGTTGTATCTTTTGTATTTTATGTAGAGTTGTTATAGAATTAAAACTTCACATGACTCAAACACACACTAAACATAATATAAAAGCTTTGGTTATTTTATCCAAAATTAAATAAAGGAAAAAAAAAATTTTACAATATGCTCATTACTAGTATGAGCAGAGCAGATCAGATTTTAATTTTAAAAGATTAAAAATGGTCCATAATTTTAATTGCCTTCCATTACCCTAGTTTTACGTCATTATCCTGGGAGAGGGCAAGAGCTCGACCGCCCCCCTCCAATAGCCAATAAATTGCGATTCCGATTTTTCAAAGCTTCACCTAACCACCCCACTTTTAAATTCTACGCATTCATAGTTCAAGAGTTAGGCAATATATTTCAATGTTATAGAAACGCAAAGGCTTTTGGATTAGGACGGTTTTCCGCACCCCTGAAGCTGGGCCCAGGGTTAACTGCCCCTCTCAGATACCATTTAGGTGGAAATAATATACAGGGTGTTTAGAAAAATAGTAATATTTTCATGGGAGTTCTTTTTTGTGTTTAAAGTCTCCACTTGGTCTACATTCCTGTTGGAATCTTGCCCTGGTGATCTCCGTAATATAATTTCTGCTTTTCTAATAAAGATACTCCAATAGAAATATTAACATTTTTTATCACCTGTGTGAGATTTCAAGATAGTGAACTAAAATTATATCAGAAGGTATTACCATAAGGGTGTTAACATTTAGAAACAAACACACACACATATATATATATATATATATATATATATATATATATTATAGATAACCAGGAAAGTTGTTGATGGGAATGATTTTAAAGCAGATTCTTTTTTAATACTGACATACAAGAATTGATATAGTCCATTTTGAGAGCTCAATGAAAAATAATTGGAAATTATATACAGAACAATATATCTGGCAAAAAAATTATTTGCTATATATATATATATATATATATATATATTATAGTTGTCGTGAAGTCCACGTATGCTTCTTTGTTAGTATATCTGGTGAGTCTAGTTCTCAGTGCGAATATATTTTATTTGCATATATTTATTTTATATATACCTATAATATTTATTTTTTTGATTATGTGTGAAGCATGGGCTGTGAAATGAATAAGAAACTCAGTTGGTGTTTAAGTGTTAAGTTTCATTTTATTTCATTCTATATTTCTAGAAAAGAGGCCATTCAAACACCAAGGGAGAGTGGCAACAACCACCCACATTTCAGCCAGGCCATCATCATGAGAAAAGAAGTCATTCAAACACCAAGGACCATCAGCATCCCCTGCTATAAAAGCGCCTAAACTACACTAAAAACAGTCTAGATTATCTTGATAAAGGAAGGTCGGACTTCCGAAATAAAGAAAGAAAAAAAAAAAAGGTCGACAAAATATTCAAGTTTAACAGGATATTTGAATTTGTTTGTTTCAATATCTATTGGTAAACTTTTGATATATTATGAAGTACATGTTAATCAACCAAAAACATTTTTGTTGCAAATTTATCCTGGATCATCTGGATGTCCTTCACAGATTTCCAGGACTAAAGCCCTTCATACTGAAGTAGCTGCTAACTACACTACGTGAGAGAGTATCCATTTCCTCAACAATTATCACAGCTAAAGTTTCTGAAACCAAAAAACGAAACAATTTTCCTATTCTCTGTGTAATCGTTCGATGGGTTGACTTGTGTCATATACCTACAAAACCGCGCGATGAGAAGCTACTGTTGAGAGGACGTCCTCTTTCGTCGAGTAACTGGTCGCAACACTTAGAATTGTCACACGCGTTTCCGGAAAGGTCAAGCGGAATGTCACCACAAATCAACCATAACGGTTTGGACAATTTTCCACTCGACCCCCGAACTCTGATTCAAAATTTATCTAACTACAGTACGTACATAATTCATAAGCTACCTATGAATTATGTAACACTTGTACGTGGATTTAGATGCTTTTTGTTCTATTCATTCTTGATGGGCACTCAGTTTTTTTTCTATTTAACCCATAGATGGGACCCTAACAGATACTACCACTCCGGGTCAGAGGGGAGCTGGGAGTAATGGGGATAAAGATGTACTCCACATTCCCCAGACCCCCAGAACAGGAACTTCACCATCAGATAGAGTTTGATATCATACACAGGACATGAAGACCTTTAACCACCGCCTTCTAGCACAAATACATTGTTACATTGGTTAAATGAAAATTCATGGAATAAACGTGGAAAGAGTCGGAACTCTCTTACCCATGTCCCTGTGCCTTAAGCTACGATCTAATCAATCACTCATTGAACAAGTTCGGGCATGTATAGAGTAAATAAAATGGTAATAAATCTTAATTATTTCAATGAAATGTTCACTCGAGTCAACAATTCTACTTAAAATATTGTCACTAAACCTCTTAAAAGTTAATATAATTGTATACCTATCAAAACAATCGCTCCAAGTGACACACCCAACAAAATTAGCTTTTACAGCAAAACTACCGGTCCTTTATTTATTCGTAATTTTACAGTTACAAATTGATTATATACCTTTCTATTAAGAATCCTAATCAAGTGAACCATTTGCATAAAAAAAGAACTTGAACCCATTCGTTGAAAATAATAAAAAGTACGTTATATAATGTTGGTATGTTTCATTATCATTCCAAGAGATATTTCAAATTATTGATCTCATTCTTTCTATTATTACCGTAACAATTCAGCCAATCTATTCTTCGTCCTTCCTCGGGTGTAAAAATGTTTCTTCCACAATTTTGATTGATTGTTTGGTCTGTTTATCAGCATAGCAACCCTTTAATTTAATGCCGAAACAAGTCATTTTTATAAACAAAACACTCATGATACTTACAGTACCTATTGCCGTTTAAGTAGTCACCCATATAAATATTGAACAGGCTCATCGCTGCTTAACTTCGGTGATCTAGCGGGAACCGGTGCTTTCAGCGTGACTTGATCGTAATCTACTATTTTGAAATGAGTAACCATTCCAATAGTTGTTCAAGACTATTGTTGCTTGGAAGTATGGAAAGATATTTAGTTTAACCTACACTCACCGAGGCCCAATATTAGCATTAATATATCCAAGATATACTAACACTGACTAAACGGAAGAGAAGACAGTATAGTCTCATTTAAACAGAGACATTTATATATGCACATAATATACATAAAAGTAGTATTGAAAAAGAACACATACGCATATCCCAACTGATAAAATATTCACATATTGTTCTATAAACAAGCAGTATGTGAAAGGGGTAGACAAACAGAAAAGGGCTTAATTGAGATCGATTGTCAGTAAGGACAAAAAACGATTGATTGAGGCAGGACAAAAAATGACTTCTAGACTGTTCAAAGAACAAAAGCAAAAGAGGCCGAGTTTATTTTTCAGGAGATATTCAGACTATGAAATCGCCAGTGTTAAATGATATACGAAAATTGTGGCAAAAGAAAACAATCATTTTGACTAACCAGAGAACATGTTGTGCGGCATCGATGGAATCAATCAAAGGGACCTTGTTCGCGTGAATTACCATTTGGGGATTACTAAGTTGGTAGTGAAATGCCACTGAGTGGGTTCGTGTACTGTATTAGTGTAACATTAACAATGAATATGTTTTCTGTATCATTACAATAGGAAAAATAAATATAGAGGGGTGGATAGCAATGAAGAAGAGACTAAAATTGAGTCATAAACGATAAACATTCAAAAACAAAATTAGTATACGTATGACCAGGAAGATTATTCTTGAGGAGTTGGAGCGCCACACTAACCGTCAGCTCCGAGATGCTTTACTATTACTTATATATAACACGTATGTACGTACCTGTATCTAGAGATCAGAGCTAAAAGCAGCCAATCAAGAAGAAACTTCTGAAGTGGAAAGAATGCGTTGGATTTTGCAATTTCTAGGCAACAATCTCTCAAAAAAGGTTAAAACAAAATGACTGTGATGTCATTTGGAAAATACCTTATTTGTAACCATAGAAACAATGCAATATTAGGTTCACGTTCTGACTAATATCCTTGGAAATAATATCCGATATTAATATTGATTGGCTCCAGATAAGACTGACTTTGGCATTAACTAACCCAAAGAGGATTGACAATCAAATATGTGCAAAATCACACACTGTGTGTGTGTGTCTTTAATTATAATATGATTTTTATACATTTGACCCATAGATGGGATTCTAATAGTTACTACCACTCCAGGTCAGAGTAGACTAAAAAGTAATAGCAATGAAGAGGTACTCCATAAATCTCCAGAAGTGGAGCCTCACCATTAGATTCAGTTTAGTGTCATACCCAGGACACTTCTTGAGGTGGGGGTAGGGGTCTTACCCCTCTGCAGAGGATGCAGTTGGTATATTCTAAGCCGACTTTAGGGCTACCCCGAAGACTTTACTTTTTACTTACTAGTATTTATTGGTCCCCAAAAGACTGACTTCGGCATTAACTAACCCAAAGAGGATTGACGGACCAAATATGTGCAAAATCATAGACCGTATGTGTGCGTGTGTGTGTGTGTAATTATAATATGATAGGTATTCAGTTTTGTTTATTTTGACATGTACGTAAACAGCACAGACAAACACTTTTTCTACTTGAAACCGGACGAAATACTCAATTATTTGACACTCGTGCATGCCGACCTGTCTCTACCCTACCCTCCCCCATGATGATGCTGACAGAAAAAAAACATAACATGCTAGACTGTCCACTTTTAGATGACTGTTTAATAAAAAAAATCTTAAAAAAAAAAAAAGGTGACAAAAATAATCACATCCACACACAGCTTTATCAAAGATGACACTCGTGTCTGCATGATTAAGTATTACTGAAATATATATACCAACCCTTCCGCACGAGCAGGATGTGACTCAAGGTCATTTTCTTAAGTGAGGTTTAACTGGCTTGAAATCAGTGTTTTCCATCTCCTAGACTGGATGCCTAACAAATAAAGAGCTCAGTGTGCCCTATTATTCATCCATAAATGGTGGGAGAATAACTTTCCCAAGGGTATTAACGCTATGTGAAATGCAAACAGCCTCATACAGGATTTGAACTCATCTTGCCGTGTCCATTTCCTATGACGGTAATTATAAGACCATGTGCCCACAAGCACATACACAGACACACACATATATATATATATAAGTATAAACTTTTTTAAATGTCATATTGCCCACCGCTTAAGAAATTGGTCTTGTGTCGCATTCTGATTGTGGCCGAGAGATTGGTGTGCATATATATATATATGTGTGTGTGTGTGTGTGTGTGTAATATATTGAAAAATTTGAAAATACACTGGTTCAAATAAAATGAGTGATATTTATTCAGCCAACGCTGCAGTGTTTCAATCTGTTCAGTAGATCTTTTTCAGGGCTTTTGTTGATATAAGGAAAAGGAAAATTTATCACAGAATAATAAGGAGACTGAAGAAGATCTACTAAACAGATTGAAACACTGCAGCGTTGGCTAAATAAATATTATTCATTTTATTTGAACCTGTGTTTTTTCAAATTTTTCAATATATTACACACTCACACACACACACATATATATATATATATGAAAATAGGATGACATACCGGTGAAATTGGTCTCTTAGTATCTTAGTTGATACAAGTTTTACCATGATAAGTCAACGATATAACAAATATAAAGTGCTCAATACGTAAGCAGAGCGAATTTATTACTGTGGTATGTACAGAAATAACCTACTCGAGTTTCACCATAAGGATCTTCAGTGTTAAATACACTGAATTAATCAATATCTTGATTAATTCAGTGGATTTAACCCTAAAGATCCTTATGGTGAAACTCGAGTAGGTTATATCTGTATATACCACAGTAATATATATATATATGATTGCTTTGGTTATTGAATACCCCACAAAGAAACCGATCCAAACAAACGGAACACCTTTACACTTATTACATGTCAGTGAGACCAGACCGCTAATTCTTAACCTTATTCATTTATGCACTAGAGATGAAAAGTTCACAAGAAAAATACGAACAAAAAGAAGAAAAAAATACAAAACTTTTCCCAAGAAAAACGAACAAAAATAAACTTTGACTAAAAAGTGGCCAGTTTGGTTTTGCAGAGTTAAAAAACAAAACTATTGTTAGTGCGCTTAGCCTAAGTACGGTCCGTCTCACGGATTTACATTTTAATGTTTGTACGTTCTTTAAATAAATATAAGATTTGCAAATGAATAGAAAGCAGAGACCGTTAACAAATAGGGACACGGGAAAAGTCAACAATACGAATATACCATTTAGTATTCATATGTAATTATAAAACTTAAAAAAAAAAAAAGCTTTTAGTGATCTTAATTGCATATTGGCCACTGATATAAATTTGTGTCCATTTTGTGGTTTTATTTATGTAGTTGCGGTATTAAGTGGAATATAAATAAGTTTCAAAACAAGCGAAGAATGTGGGATGACCAGCTAGTGTAACGGTTAGAGACTTCGCCTGTCAGCTTGACAGTCGAGGTTTCGAGTCACACACGGAGCAGTCTCCATGTTTATAACCTTGCTGATGAGACGTAATAGGTCGAAATGTACATTCAGGGATTGACATTTTCTCGACTTGTTTAGCCTTACATTTGAACATATATGCCCGCCTAAATTCATTAATTATTAACTAATTAATTTTCAAAATTAGGTATGACTTCAATTAAGCATATATCCTCCAAAAATTGTCGGCTTAAAGCCATATAAAAATAAACACATTTGTTTGTTTACTTACCCTCATATATATATATATGTGTGTGTGTGTGTAAGGTCTGTCAAAAAAGTATCGAGATTTTGTACTTTTTGACATCTTGTATTCTGAAAAAAAAAAAAAAAAAAAAAAAGTTCCATTCATTCTTCACTTCTATATTGGTAAATACCGCTTCAATATCAATACTTTTTTGAAACGCCTTATATATATATATATATATATATATATATATATATATATTATATATATATATATGGTATTCGTCGAAAAGGTGACATACCGGTGAAAATGGTCACAATGGTTAGTTGATGCAAGTTTCACAATGATAAGACAGCGATATAATAAATATAAAGTGCTCAATACGTGAGTAGAGCAAATTTATTATAACAATGGTACACAGTAATAACCTACTCGAGTTTCACCATAAGGAACTTCAGGGTTAAATCCACTGGATTAATCAAGATATTGATTAATTGCAGTCGATTGCACGTGTGTATTTTTTTTGCGATCACGGTTGGTTATAGATCCGCAGTAAAAGGAACGCTGGTTTGTGTGATTGGAGTAAGTGGTCGTACAACTGCTCGTTTGTGGGTTGCTGCTTCCAGGATTTGCTAAAGACGGCATGCAACATCCTTGTACAGTTCCCATGGATCTTTCTGCCAAAACGTTTTGTTCGAGTCCAAGTGGTGCAACCATACAGTAGCACTGCATCCTATTACACAAACCATTCGGGTAAGACGAACAAAGTATACTGGACACTTCTGGAGAAGCAAGGACTAGCTCATAAGTGAACCTCTCCTATGGGCACCTGAACATGGACACACAAGTGTGGTCGGCCAGTAAAAACATATCGATCAGCTCTGCACGGATACTGGATGCTGTGCAGATGATATTCCAGGTGCAATGGACGGATAGGGACGTGTTGCGAGGAAGAATCGTAGAGATCCTTTCGGTCTAAGGGCAAAAATGGCAAATTGGGTGTGCAAAAAAAGTGCCAAACTAATATAATTTTCTGATAGAGTTCGATGAGGAGTATCACATAGTAAAAGATGGATGATGGCGCTTGAGTATTAAGGGAGATATGGGTCTTCAAATGTTTGCCCAAAATGCCATTTTTCAGCCATTATAAGACTACGTATTTTGATGAAAATGTACGTTATCGATTTTATTGTTTTTTTTTAATGGATTCTAATGCCCTGAATTTACTGATGGTGAAAACACTGGTGAATTAGGAGTTTTAGGTGATTTTCGAGGCTCGATAACCCCCCTGAGAGAGGGCAAAAATGGCAAATTGGGTGTGCAAAAAAATGTGTATGTATAAATATAAATGGGAAAATGTAGTTAAACCTGATAAGCCAATTAATTCAATAAGTGAGGTTCTCATATGGTCAGCTACATATGGACATTTCGTACGAGTGCAAGTGGTGCAGCCATACAGTAGCACTGAATCGGCTACAACATTGGAAACATTTTCACTTTATCTTATTAGTAACTGCTTGTTTGTAAACGGTTAACACAAACCATTGATTTTAATGACAACTTGACGAACAAACTATTGTAAGTAAACCGGAGACAAAAACCACTTGAGTAATTAGTCATGATAGTTAGTATTAACTTCGTTAAACACTCGAGAAAAAATAAATAAACGAATAAAAAACAAAAAAAAAAACAACTTCTGCCGTAAAAAAAGCAATTGGACTTTTTTTTAGATTGTACATACTTTGAAACGTATATCAAAAATATTTATCACCTTTTGGTAGACCCTGTCAGACTTAAAATACGGGAGGTGAGTCTTATCCCTCAAAGAAAGATAAGACTTCCCTCCCCAAAAGAATGTGATGTACTGTATATATATAGAGAGAGAGATAGATAGAGATAGATAGAGATAGATAGATAGAGATAGATAGATAGAGATAGATAGAGAGTAGGTTGATTTTTCACTTGTTTTAAATATCAAATTCTCAGGAACAGTGAAAGTTGTGTGTTGGTATAGTAAATACTGACACCAAAAACTAAATCTCGTACTTGTACCATTGGTTGAGGAAATGGTATCAAAGAAAACCCTCATTTTTTGCAATATTTAGCCTAGAAAAATTAGCGATTTCAATGTTTAAAAACAGAAAAGGTTGTCATTTCTAAACGATACTAATAAAATATAATTAGAATTTAGATTAGAAATATGCCTCAATCACCACCAGCATTTCTGATATATTTCTTTTTACCTAATAAGTAAAAGTAAAGTCGTCGGGGCAGCCTAAAGTCGGTATCAGCCAGTCAGCGAGGGAGTCAATCCCCTTTTCAATAGCGCTAGACCAAGGAGATTGTTTTGGCGTCTGAGGTAGAGCGCCACACCTACCATCAACTCCTTACTTTACCGCACAGATCCCTGTGCTACTCATACGCTGAGTTGGCGAGGACCGGTATCGAACTAGGAATCTTGTAGTTTCTAGCCGAACGCTCTACCGACTGAGCTATCAAGCTATAACAGTGAGAACATTTGAAAAGATTGAAATCTATTTCCTCAAACGAAGGCAAAGTTTTGAAGAAAAATATTTTGTGTGGTAATGCTTTGTTAATTTGCAACTTCCGCCATATTTGTGATGTTACAGTTCCAAAATCGACCTGCTCTACTGTGCATTCTTTGAAACGTGTATCAAAAAATATCTATCGTCTTTTTGGAGGGCCTGTCAGAAGGGCTTAGAAGAATGTGATGTCCTGTATATATATTGACTAATCCCTCCGCATGAGTAGGATGTGACAAGGTAAATTTCTTAAGAGTTTAACAGGTTTGAGTTCAGAGTTTTCATTCTCTTAGACTGATTTGTTAACCAAGGTTAAAGAGCCCAGTCTGTCTAACTATTTACCCATAGCTGGAGAGAGGATAGTTGGATTCATACCTTTCTCAAAGGTATTAACCTTACATGAAATACAAACAGCCTCGTCCAGAATTTGAATGCGTCTCATTGTGTCCATTTCCTACGACAGTAACCATTACCCCACGAGTCCTCTATATAGCACTAAAGGGCATATGATGGTGAGGCTCCACTTCTGGAGAGTGTAGAGTACGTCAGATTCTCGATTATTACTTATAAGCATCGTGCCCGTAAAATAACAAGATTATTATACTAAGCATAGATTAACTCAGCTTAAAGTAGTGTCCTGAGGATGACTGCATCTGATGATAAGGCTTCAATTTTGGAGGATTTTAAAGTATCCCTACTTTGCCATTACTCTCAGGTCCCCTCTGACCCGGAGTAGTAGTACCTGTTAGGGTCTCAGTAATCCAACAGATCACAATCTTCTCTCTCCGGATTCTTGATTATTACTTACAATCACAGTGCGCATGAAATTAACAAGATTATTATACTAAGAATAGCGTGGTCTAATGATCACAGTCGTAGAATGGAATGAACTCATCGACCCGATTTCAATTCCTGGACGAAGCTGTTTACATTTCACATGGTGCTAATACTCTTGGGAAAGGTATGAATCCAATTCTCCCTCCAGCTATGGGCAAATAGCAGGGCAGACTGGGCTTTTTAACCATGGGCTGGTAACCAGTCTAGGAGAAGGAAAACTGAATTCAAACCTGTTAAAACCCCGCTTAAGAAATTGACCTTGTGTCACATCCTGCTTGTGTGTGTGTGGTGGGGGGGGGGGTAAATATGTATTATACTAAGAATAGACTGGTGCTCTACTTAGGGTAGTGTCCTGCAGATGACATTAACTGCATCTAATGGTAAGGCTCCAGTTCTGAATATTTGAGCAGTGTCGAGTACCCCTCCATTGCCATTACTCCTAGGTCCACCCTAACCTTAGGGTCTCATTTATGGATCAAAATAACTTGTTTGAAAATTATTCGTATTCGATGGGGTAGGGTGTAAAAAAAAAAAAAAAAAAACTCAAACAAATACACAAAAAAATCTAAATCTAAACGTAAAATGAACAATATCTCTAACATAAAATAACCCTAGACGGGTTGACATGCCTTGTATCTAAAAACAAACGCTCCCTGTGCAATGGTTATCATAATAGGAAACTGACACGTCGGCCCGAATTCAAATCCTGGAAAGACTCTCTGCATTTCACATAGTGCTAATACTCTTTGGAAAGGTATGCATCCAAATATTCTCCCTCCAGCTATGGGTAAATAGTTGGTCGGATCGACTCTTCTTCAGCCTTGGTATGGCAATCGGTCTAGGAAAATGAAAAACTGAATTCAAAGCTGTTAATCTGCGCTTAAAAATTGACCTTGGGTTACATCCTGCTCATGGTGGAGGGGATTAGAGAAATACAGAAAAAAAGTTTAGTAAATAAAGAGAAAATATGCGTAACTTGATTGACTGACCGATTAGGAATACTAATGGTATCTATTAATAATGGAAATTCGGTCTGCTTATCCGTAACCGAAACTACGTCACTGCTTACGTCACAATCATTTCAGGAATTTCATAAGGTTATCAATGAGTATTTAATTTATTGTCAAAATCATCAATACATAGAATAAATCATATCTTATTGATGATGCCTCTATGAAAATCTAATTGTAGGTTTGCCTTAAAACATCACATGTAATTAGTACGTTTAAAATCTTGCAATGTGTCTTGTATATTACTAAGAAATAAAGGTTTACATAATATACGGTGTGTAGTTAATTTACATACAGGTTTTAACAAAACCGGGCTTAATAAATAATTATTTGGTGTTATTGATTTCTGATATCACTGTTTTATTCTCCAACGTATTAAAATCAATCCTATGATTTTTTTATCATATAGAAACCAATGGTAATCCTTAACTATTTCCTCGTAAATTCCTACCATAAAATAAACTGAACCCTCATTTTAAGCATTCTCACAAAATAAAAACTTTTAGAATATACACATTGAAGTGAATATTAAAATAGATAAAAAAAAGTAGATTTAGTATTGTAAAATAACGGGTGCAAGAAAAATAAAACATTTATTGCAAAAACACGGACATAAAATGACGGTTCAGTTTATTTTATGGTAGGTATTTACGAGGAGATTACTGAAACCAATTAAAATGTAATTAAAATAAGTGTAATCTTTCTATATACGTTGTTATGTAATTTCATTAGTCTTTCTAATTTAATATATTTCATTACATTAAAACTTAAATACTTACGCCTAGAGGGCGTATATTCTTGTTAGTAGGTACTAATACTTATATACTAATATAATACTATTATAAACCTTGTGCCAGGCTATGCCATGTTTAGTTACGAAATAAAAATGTCGTCTCTAGTCAATTAACTATCCAGTTCCCAATAGTTTTAAAGTATTTCTCATTTTTTTCCCTAGAGAAATCGTTTGTTTACATTTCTGTTTTTTTTTTAAGTTACCGGATAAATAATAGTGTTGTCTTGCTTTCTAAAATTAATAACCGAATAATGAATATATTATTGTTTCGTTTGGGAATGTTTCAGTTGCATTTGCTGAATGTGTCCATAAGTAGGTGTATGTGTGCATCCGTATATATGTATGTGCACACGTTAGTACTCGAGTGTGAATCTGCATTCATTTCTGAATACGTGTGCGTATAATGACAGAAAAAGCCATTTATTTTACACAAGTATTTAATATCCTCAGTATGATTGTAAATTGCAACCGGTAGCGAGACTCTGAGGAGTTTAAAGTACTCCTTCATTGCTATTACTCCCAGATCAACTCGAACCCAGAGTGGTAGTACCTATTAGGGCCCTATCTATGGGTTGAATAGAGCTATCTTAAGATTATTTGTACTAGCAAAATAAAAAAACGCCCCGGGCGATGTAAAAATGAATTTTTGAAAGTTATTGCCTGAGGGTGTGGGATTTGAAAATTCGTTGTCAAAGAGTTTGTACCCTAAGTAAGATCATCAAATTCATTAAAGGAGTAAAAAAATAAAACAATTTGAAATGGAAACTGTGTTCTGATTACTTGAATATATATTAAAATAAAACAAACTATATATAAATATATAATACCGGGCATATATTTATTAAAACTTGTTTAAAAAAAAAAAAACAATGATGATCGTCTAATATTGCATGCCCAAACTTTGAGTGTATCTATTCTATGTTATGACGATTTTGTATCATGTGACGTAAGCAATGACGTAGTTTTTGTTACAGACAAATAAAGAGCAAATCTCCGTTATTAATAGATTAGATATTGGAAATACGTATTCTTAAAAGTTAACGAATACTTCCCTCACACTATATTTGTGTGCGTTTTTTTATTTTATAGATAAAACTGCTCGCTATCAGTGATAGAACTTGCATATCTTGGTTTGATAATCACATGGGCGAGAAACTGTCAGTTACAAAGCGTCATTGACTTTATGTCTACGCTACCATAATATAAGATGAACAGAATTTATAAGACAAATAGGAATATTTCTTTGTAGTTATTTTCTAATTGGTCTTAATGATTAGTATTATCTGCGTTATTCGAACTATTGTCCCCATCTTCATTGTTATTTGTACAACGTTTCGGCCGATATACCCTCCGGCCTTCTTCAGGTATTTCTTGTCGGACTCGGGAACCTTCGTGGACTCGGGAACCTTCTTTTCGAACTCGGGAACTTTCGTGATGGCTCCCGAATACGACAAGAAAGTTCCAGAGTCCGAGAAGGTTTCCGAGTCCGACAAGAAATACCTGAAGAAGGCCGGAGAGTACATCGGCCGAAACGTTGTACAAATAACAATGAAGATGGGGACAATAGTCCGAATAACGCAGATAATACTAATCTTCAAGCCTCATCTCAAACATTCAGAGAAATGGTCTTAATGAGTTTAGACCTTGACTTAGATGGTTGACCACTTAAACTGTGTAACATATCTAAGTAAAGATTAGTAAATAATTAGTTTCAACCTTAGGAGAATAGTTTTTGTGAAGAAAGAAAAATTGAATCTGTAATGTGCATCATTTCTACTGAGTTCAGTAGAATGATATCCCATGAATATGGGCACATGCGGTCACAGCATCCCCCCCCCACTCTAGAATCAACATCATGCTCATCTTCACAGAAAGGTTGTGACAAGCGTCCAGTCACCAGACAAAAAAAAAAAGGACTAACCCAATACAGTCTCTGTATCAAATACCAGAACACAGTCATGTGTTGGATATATATATATATAGTCAAAGTATCCAGACTAAAATCAGCCGCCAATGATGAATCCTGGGAAAGAGCTTGGCCAAGGTACACGGTGGAATAGCCCAACCTGCTATTTAAACCACCTATCAACTTTGGATTCTTAGAGCAGATCCAACTTGCAACAAGCTGGATACTGATCACTCAATACGAATTTCTACACATACTTTTCACACACACAATATATATACACGCATATACATACATATAAATCGTAATAGTGCAGATGCAGAAACGGTACATCATAGTTTTTTTTATGAAAGAAATATGCTTAATATCAATAAATTAGAGAACAAAGCAATTTAAATACCGATTTGAAACTACATGATTTTATGGGGGTTTGCGTTCACGCTGGACGTCATTAGTTTATCATCCAAGTTCTTTATTTAATAGAGATAAGCTGTTAATTAAAATCCTTCATTCTTTTCTAGATAAAAACATCAATAGATCATGAACCGCTGTTACAAAGGGAACCTAACAGCTGCACGGTTAGTCTAGTTTCAATTTAGAAATACCGAATTTCCATGGATTAGGATTAGTCTAAGAATGGGTGGACAATTATGTCTATTATGAAAACTCGACAACGAATTGTAAGTTTTAAAGTAAAGCTTCTTATTAGAGAGTTCTCACAACAGGGAGATAACTCGTGGCTTATAGCACTAAAATATTTAGGTAGAAAGCGCGTGGTGTAAGGGTTAGAGTCATGGGAAATGGACTCGTCGCCCCGAGTTCAAATCCTGGACGTGGTAATTGCATTTCACTTAGCGCTAATACCCTTGGGAAAGGTATGAATGTTACTCTCCCTCCAGCTATGGGTAAATAGTAGGGCAGATTGGGTTCTTTAACCTTGGTTAGGCAACTGGTCTAGGAGAAGGAAAAACTCTGAATTCAAACCTGCTGAACTCCACTTAAGAAAGTGACCTTGTGTCGCATCCTGCTCGTGCGGGGGTGGTGGTGGTGGTAAATATATATAGCACTAAAATATTCAAGGTACCAAGAAATATAATATCAATAAAAAAGAAATGGAGAGGAGACTCTTGACAACCATGGCAGTAAAAAAAATCGTCGGGGTGGCTTAATGTCGGTATCAGCCAGGCAAATATATCCCCCTTTTCACTAGCACTAGACCAAGGAGATTGTTTTTGGCATTTGAGATGGTGCACCACACCTACCATCAGCTCCTCACTTTACTGCACAGATCCCTGTGCTACTCATACGCCGAGTTGGCGAGGGCCGGTATCGAATCGGAACCTTGTGGTTCCTAGTCGGACGCTCTACCGACTGAGATAAAGTGATGAAATACCGGTTTCCTTCAAAATAAGACCTAAGATGATTTTGATATAAGACTTCCCCTTGAAAAAAAGCCCAAGTTGAGAGCGGTAGACAAGCAAAAGAGATAAGCATTATTGACAATCATATCATATATGTGCAAATACTTAAGTTTTAATGTAATAAAATATATTAAATTAAAAATGCTAACGAAACTAAATAAGAATGCAGATAAAAAGATTTGAAACAGAGGGGGTATAATCGAAAACTAGAACAACTGAAACTTACTCTTCCATCCCTTCCGTTTTTCATTGCTAAATTTTTCTAATTTAACTATGTAGTTAACATAGGAAGTAACGAATAAAGTTAGATATGTCTTCTTGTTAAAGTATTTCGTTTAAGATTTATCCCCATGATTTTGTTCATATTCATTAAGATAAACCCAATCAATTAGAAATCAATAATACTAAGCGCATTTATTAAAACCAATTTTCAATATCAATATGCAAATTAGCCTTCCCGTTCACACTGTAAAGTGATATTTTGTTGTATATATAAATACACTTGTATGTTATTAGTATGTTGATATGGTCAACAGTGGCTTCGGCCTCTGGACCATTGATATAATTAACGGCGTCGATCCCAGGGGGCCATCCCCCCAGGCAACACCTGCCCCCTCGATTTAAAGGGGCAGGGCTGGGTTTTTGCCCAGTGCCTGAGGCGCCCCCCTTGAGGGGGAAATGCCGACGGGATAGACGCAATTTTTGCACCTGCCATCCATGAGCTTCGGCTCGTGGGTGGTCCCACGTTAATAGGGACTTTGTGCCTGACCCGTACAAGTGGGGTACGCGGTAAATATCATGTTGATATGGTCAACAGTGGCTTCGCCTCTGGACCATTGATATAATTAACAGCGTCGATCCCAGGGGGCCATCCCCCAGGCAACACCTCCCCCCTTGATTTAAAGGGGCAGGGCTGGGTTTATTGCCCAGTGCCTGAGGGCGCCCCCCTTGAGGGGGAATGCCGACGGATCGACGCAATTTTTCACCTGCCACTCCATGAGCTTCGGTTTGTGGGTGGTCCCATGTTAATAGGGACTTTGTGCCTGACCCGTACAAGTGGGGTACGCGGTAAATATCATGTAGATATGGTCAACAGTATTAAATATGTAAAACAATTTTATTCATAATTGAGGTTTAAATAAAAAAAAAAAATCATGGATAATTGACGTAAATTAAACAAAGGAAATTGTGACTTGAGTAGTAATACAGTTTCGGTTACAGACATAAAAACACAATCTCCATTATAATAACTAGTACAAAATAAAAAAAAAAAAAACACCCTCTGGGCGAATGTAAAAATAGATTTTTTGAAACAAAATTGCCTGAGGAATGGGATTAAAAAATTCAATGTCAGCGAGTTTGTACCCTAAGTAAAATCATCAAATTCATTAAAGGATTAAAAAATTAAAAAATTTGAAATGTAAACTTTAAATATGTATTAAAATAAAACAAACTATATATAGATATATAATACCAGTCAGGTATTTATTAAAACTTGTTTTAAAACAATGAGGACTGTCTAATGTTGCATGTTCAAATTTTGAGTGTTTTTATTCTATGTTATGACGATTTTGGGTAATGTGACGTAAGCAGTGACGTAATTTTTGTTACAGACAAAAACCGAAAGCGAATCTCCATTATTAATAGATAAGATAAGATATGAATAATAAGATCTCCAGAAAATAAGCACGAGTGTTACATTTCGGAATGGAAATTAATATAAGCATTGTCTTATATTTGGATAAAAGGGTTGGGGCAATCATATAGGTGCTAGGGCTTGACATGACCAGCCGATTGATCGGAGAGGGCCTCTCTGATCGCCCGTCAAGCCCAAGAAAGGGCCAAAGTGGAGTATTGCAAGTCACGAACTGCGGTATCATTTAGCTTTTCAAAAGTAGCACATTTTCTTATCGAGGAGGACCTCTTAACAGTCGTTCTCTTGATCTTTGATTCTTGTTGATAGATTTTAAAAACAAGTCTGCGAGAAAAAAAATGTATATGTTCAATGAATAGTGAACAAAAAAAAGTAACATTATTTTACAGCTCAAATGAACAATGATTAAATTATCTATTTTCAAATCATGTTCGTCTGACGCCAAACCTAATTTGGAAGAACTCAGAGCTTCAATTACAGAATTTAGGATTGTTTTATTCTAGGTTGTATCAAATGAACATTTTTTTCCAAACAACAGACCTTCGCCCTGAAGCTTATTTCATATACACGTCTAATGACTGACTCATTATATTAAGATCATATGTACTAGACGTGTTTTTTTAAAAAAGTATCGAGACTGAAGCTGTATTTATGAAAACCGAAATGAACAATGGTTTGGTTCGTTTTATGGCATATCAACCTCAAGGAGTCATTTAATGCAAACAAAGTTTTGAAATTAATTCATTCTTAATGAATACTCAATTATTTTATAAACACATTTTTTCTATTTACCCATGGATGGGACACTAACAGGTACTACCACTTCGGGTCAGAGTGGACCTGGGAGCAATGGTGTTGAATGGGTGCTTCACATTCCCCAGACCTCCAGAACTGGAACCTCACCATCAGTTAGAGTTTAACGTCATTCCTAGGAGATGAAGACCTTCAGGTACCGCCTTCTAGCACATGATAAAAAGTGCTAATACCCTTGGGAAAGGTATGAATTCTACTCTCCCTCCAGCTATGGATAAATAGTAGGGCAGACTGGGCTCTTTAACTTTGGTTAGGCAATCGGTCTAGGAGATGAAAAACTCTGAATTCAAACCTGTTAAACTCCGCTTAAGAAATTGACCTTGTGTCGCATCCTGCTCGTGCGGAGGGGTTGGTAAATATATATATGATAAAAAGGGTTGGGGCTTGCCATAAAGATAATAGGGCTGGGGCAATCATATAGGTGCTAGGGCTTGACGTGACCAGCCGATTGAACGGAGGGGGCCTCTCCGACCGCCCGTCTAGCCTAAGTAAGGATCTAAGTGGAGTGTTGCATGTCATGAACTGCTCATGTACCAGGATTCTGTCTTTAAGCATCACGGGGCGCCACCCACGGGCAACAGGTAGCCCAATTGGGGGAGGTCTTACCCCTCAGCAGAGATGCAGTCGGTGTATTTTAAAGCCACAACTGACAGGGCTGAAATGAAATGAAAACGTTAATTTTCTCAAAAAATATTTCCTATTGTCATTCCACATAATTATTCCATAGAGTTTCCTATATGTCGAAACATCTCAGAAATTAAAAAACCTTAAGGGGTTAAAAGGAAATTGATTAAATAAATTAAAAAAAAAAACGGTAATTGAAAGAAGAGAAGACAAATGGGGAAAATGTCACAAACATATATGCCATCTGGATCTAATATGAAACTTAATTACCTTGCCTTGTAATAAATTGTGAGAGTTACAAACACCTACATAAACAAATAAATCAGCCAGTGGTCACCCACGGCTAATTTGAAACGCACTACTCCAAAGATTGATGAAAAATTCATTAGTCAGGTGCCTTCACCGCACACACATTATATATATATATATATATATATATATATATAGTAATGGAAGATAATTTAACAAGATGGTTTTCATACAACAAGGAATAAGTCATCAGTATATTTATCGACGATTCTCTTGATGCATACCAACTCATTTGAAAAATTTATAAAAACTTTTTTATTATCATAAAATGTTTTCTTCTGACGATGCCTTAAGATTGAAACTAGTTGAGAACAATAAAAAATATAACATAAATAGAAAAAATGTTGAGTTTTAAAAATTGAGTACCCTTGAATAAGGAATAAAATAACCCAACAAGGGTTGACATGCCATAAAATCCAACCAACCACCCTTTTCAGGAAAGAGCATCGTGAATATGGGCACGTGCAGTAGGGTAGGTTAGTTTTTCATTTTTTTAAAATATCAAATTCTCTCAAATAACGATAATTGTGTGTTGGTGCAATGAATACTGATACCAAAAATTAGATCTCTTACACCATTATTTGAGGAAATAGCATTAAAGATCGTCGGTTAAAATGTACCAAAAATACTCGTTTTCGCAACATTTGGCCTAAAAATTTGGTTAGAAAATATAGCAATTTCAATATTTAAAAACAGAAAAGGTTGTCATTTTGTTTTTACTAAAATGAAATAAATAAGATATAACTAGAATTCAAATTGAAAATATGCCCTCATCACCACGATATGATGCTTTTTACCTAATAATTAAGCTGTAACATTTTAAAAGATTGAAATCTATTTCCTCAAGCGAATGCAAAGTTTTGAAAAAAAAAAAAAATTGTGTGGTAATTCTTTGTCAATTTGCAACTTTCACCATATGGGAGACGTTACAGTTCCAAAATCGATCTACCCTAACGTGCAGCGACAGGCAGCCTACTCCCCCAACTACTTGTGGTTATTTTGTCATAAAGTTTGCTTATTTCAACGAATCTGTCATTACTTGAAGCCCCCCGGAAACCACTCTTGAATCGGCACCATTTTCTTAATATCCGCCTCATCATAGTCCTCAAACATCTTACACTCAAGATTAATTTTCCGTTGAGCAAACAAGAAAAAAGTTTCATAAAGTTAGGTGTGGTGAGTGGGGGGTAATTGTTGCACTTGTACAATTCAGTGTTACAATTTGTTATATTTCGACTGAAACTTGAAATGTTTAATCTTAGAATTTAGATGAATACATATACACTGCTGGTTGTATATCAAAAGATTGGTTTAAGCATTTTACGGAACTTGTTCTTTAAAACAACGGTCCCCAACCACCGGGTTGCGACTCGGTACTGGACTGCGGGCCATTAGGTACCGGCCACACAGGATGTTTGAATTTTTTTTTTATTGATTATCAGTGTAAATGTTGATGTTTTATTTTGAAAAGTGACTTCTGTGCCTTTTGACAGATTTTTATTATAATTATTTCTTATTAGAAAGGATTTTCGTTCGAAAATAAATATTTTCGTTTATAGAGATGTTGTTGATCATTAATTTATAAACAAAAAGGTTGTTTATTGTCTGTTGATGTTTCTATTTGACATAAGACATAAGACCAATGCGGACTAATTATTATATTACGTCATTAACGATTATCGAGAAAATGTAGACCGGAGCTAAGGCCGGTCCGTGAAAATATTGTCTTAGATGAAACCGGTTCGTGGCGCAAAAAAAGTTGGGGACCACTCCTTTAAAACATAGCACAGAAATAGTAGTCCATCAGTCATGATACAGTTTCTTAATGGGTCTCGTACTACCCAATAGGGCACGTCATTAATTATGAGTGGGTGGTGACTAAAATTATTACACAAGCAGGCTTGAAAGTGCAAATTAATATATTATCACCAGGGAAGTATAGATAAGGGAAGAATAACATTCTGTCAAATTTGATTAAATGTGCGTGTGTAGTTACTGTTGTAAGAATTCAAGGTTAGTATTGAAACATACAACTCCGACACGCGGTGTCGACATGATATTTTATATATTTAATAGCACAGAAATAAGACATAAAATACAGTAACAAGGAAATACATGTAAGGCACATGAATAAGACATACAGGTACAATAAGAATGTACACAATAGTAAAGATAAAGGACTGGAGAGTCCATACATTCAAAATCACTTACATGTGATGGGGGGGGGGAAGAAGCTCCCACCGTGACAAAGTGTCTAACCCATGTGGGTACGCACCAGAAGAGGTAGAAAAGAGGCAGGGAGTTTCAAAACCCACGCTTAAATACGAGAGGTCCCCTGGTGGTCGGTTCGGAAACCCATCAGGAAGATAACTCTTCCAGTCAAGGGGAAGATAATCCCAACACTGTGATAATTATCTGGTGATACGAAATGGGCAGCTTATGAATCCTAGGCTAAATTGTCAAAAACAAACTTTCTTTCTTATGACTTTCGAACATTAATATGAAGTTTAAGAAAAGTGTAGCAGTAACCAGCATCTTTATAACAAGAAAGCTAAATTTATTTCATCCTCAAATAATGAGGCTACAGTTGTGTTTTCCAACAGGATCCATAACATCCACTCAGTGGGTACATTTGGGGGATGGCGACTTATATAAGCGTAAAATTTGGGGGCGGTTAAAGGCATTTAAATTTCTTAGCAAAGAATAAAATGCTGGGAAATATTGCTTTAAAAACATTAAAGAACCTAACTACTAGTATCCTAAGACTTTCAGAAGGGCTAGGATCAGTGAAAGATGATACTTTGAGTATTGCTAAAGTTTCGAAGAATATGCAGTTCTCATGGAGCAAACAGAAAAAGGAAGAAGAAAGAAAAAAAAAAAACAGAAAAAAAAGAAAAAAAAAAACAGAAAAAAGAAAGAAAAAAAAAAAAACAGAAAAAAGGAAGAAAGAAAGAAAAAAAAAAACAGAAAAAAGGAAGGAAGAAAGAAAAAAAAAAAAAAAGGAAGAAAGAAAAAAAAAACAGAAAAAGGAAGGAAGAAAGAAAAAAAAACAGAAAAAGGAAGGAAGAAAGAAAAAAAAACAGAAAAAGGAAGGAAGAAAGAAAAAAAAACAGAAAAAAGGAAGGAAGAAAGAAAAAAAACAGAAAAAAGAAGAAGAAAAAGAAGAAAAAAAAAAAACAGAAAAAGGAAAAAGGAAGAAGAAAGAAGAAAAAAAAAGAAAAAGAAAAGGAAGAAGAAAGAAAAAAACAGAAAAAGGAAGAAGAAAAAAAAGAAAAAGGAAGAAGAAAAAAAAACAAAAAAAGGAAGAAGAAAAAAACAGAAAAGGAAGAAGAAAAAACAGAAAAAGAAGAAGAAAAAGAAAAAAAAGAAAAAGAAAAAGGAAGAAGAAAAAAAACAGAAAAAGGAAGAAGAAAAAAACAGAAAAGGAAGAAGAAAAAAAACAGAAAAAGAAGAAGAAAAAAACAGAAAAAGGAAGAAGAAAAAAAAACAGAAAAAAGAAGAAGAAAGAAAAAAGAAAAAGGAAGAAGAAAAGAAAAACAGAAAAAGGAAGAAGAAAGAAAACAGAAAAAAGGAAAGAAGAAAGAAAAAAAAAACA
>CM042176.1:32832200-32849700 GCA_023376005.1 Doryteuthis pealeii
GATGATGATGCTCATGAATATATAGTTTGAGTAGGATCCTGATGATGATGCTGATGAATATATAGTTTGAGTAGGATCATAATGATGATGATGATGCTGATGAAATATATAGTTTGAGTAGGATCATGATGATGATGCTCATGAAATATATAGTTTGACCTGATCATGATGCTGATGAATATATAGTTTGAGTAGGATCATGATGATGATGCTGATGAATATATAGTTTGAGTAGGATCATAATGATGATGCTGATGAATATATAGTTTTGAGTAGGATCCTGATGATGATGCTCATGAATATATAGTTTGAGTAGGATCCTGATGATGATGCTGATGAATATATAGTTTGAGTAGGATCATGATGATGATGATGCTGATGAATATATAGTTTGAGTAGGATCATGATGATGATGCTGATGATATATAGTTTGAGTAGGATCCTGATGATGATGCTGATGAATATATAGTTTGAGTAGGATCATGATGATGATGCTCATGAAATATATAGTTTGAGTAGGATCCTGATGATGATGCTGATGAATATATAGTTTGAGTAGGATCATGATCATGATGCTGATGAATATATATAGTTTGAATAGGATCATGATCATGATGCTGATGAATATATATAGTTTGAATAGGATCATGATCATGATGCTGATGAAATATATAGTTTGAATAGGATCATGATCATGATGCTGATGCTGATGAATATATAGTTTGAATAAGATCATGATCATGATGCTGATGAATATATAGTTTGAATAGGATCATGATCATGATCATGAATATATATTGAGAATATGATATGCAGCTATTTTATAAATGTTACTACTGCAATGAATAAATAAATTAAAAATAATATACATTACACATTTTTGAATCTAATGAAAAAAAAATCTATTAAAAATCTCAGGTTCGTTGCATTTCGTCACTGATCTGATTCATTCATTTTAATGGCATATAAACCAGTCTAAGGTTATTCAATGACTAGAGGTTAAGGAATCGCATTCCTTCTATGTTTATATTCACATTTTTGTGTAGCTGTTTTGCACGGTCCTATCGAATACGAATAATTAAAAAAAAAAGAAGATCTATTCGACCCATAGATGGGACCCTAACTGGGACTCCCATTCCGGGTCAGAATAGACCTGGGTGGGAGTAATGACAATAAATGGGTACTAGACACTCCCGGATAACCAAAACTGGAGCTTCCCCTCTAGATGCAATTTGTGTAACATCCATAGGACACGCCCCTTTTTAAACTTTCTGCAGGGATAGAGTCAGCGAATTTTAACTCACCAGAGCACGAGTTTATCAAAGTTTTCATTTTTTGCTTATTAAAACAGTTTAATAACATTTCAGTGGTTTCCATGGAGAAAAGTAAATAAATAAATACGGATAATAAAAAAGAAGTCAAAACTAGGCCATAACTTCCGCATCAGCGATTGACGTATCATATATAATTTCATATTTAATCTATCCACATACTTATAAAAGCGAAAATATTTGTGAAATTTTAATGATACGTGAGTAATTCAATTCATAAAGTGAATTTTATCTAAGGATTTGGCAATAGGAAGCAGTTATTATTAACGATAGGGATTTGGTCTATTTGTCTGTAACAGAAACTACGTCACTGCTTACGTCACAGTCATTTCAGGAATTAAGTCAGTTTATTAATGAGTATTTAATTTATAGTCAGTATCATTACTACATAAGTAAAAAAATTTAAAGTCGTCGGGGCGGCCTAAAGTCGGTATCAGCCAGTCAGCGAGGGAATCTATCCCCCTTTTCAATAGCGTTAGACCAAGGAGATTGTTTTAGTATCTGAGGTGGAGCGCCACACCTACCATCTGCTCCTTACTTTACCACACAGATCCCTGTGCTACTCATACGCTGAGTTGGCGAGGACCGGTATCGAACAAGGAACCTTGTGATTTCTAGCCGAACGCTCTACCGACTGAGCTAACCCGGCCCTTTTTCTACATTTTACTACATAAAAATAATAAAATTCTATTAATTGTCAAATTTTCACGAAAACTTCGATACTTATTCGCCTTTAGATGACTTTATGTTTAAAATAGTTTTTTCCTAAAATATATTGGGAAAAATGTTTTTGGTTTTACTCTTTAGATTATTATTATTATAGAAATACTTGGTATGATAAAGGTGATGATTTAATGGTATAGATTAGCACATGTCTGTATGTTCAAGATGGTGGTTGGAGTCGACTTTAAATCTTTTAAAATCTATTGAGTCAAAAAAAGAATGAAAGAGAAAACAAATCATGGGAAAAGAGAAAAAACGAAAGAAAAATGGAAGAAAGAATAAAAGAAAAAATTATGGGAAAATGAAAGAAAAAAAACATATGGGAAACAAAAAGAATGAAAGAAAAAAAGTTATGGAAAAAAGAAAGTGAACATAATAGCGCGACTAGGATTCGAACTCGCTTACTACAATATCACAGCTCAGTACTTTAGCCATCACACCCGAGGGCTCCCCAATAAATAAAAAAATAAAAAATAGCAACAGAAATTAAAAATAAAAAAAATAATAATAAAAAGCCCCCACGATTCGTGAAAAGTGAAAACATGCTGATTTTGCAAGCTGTTTATAGAATTCGAGCAATGTTCGGAAAATGTGACCTTATGTAGAGTTAGTAAAGCGAAAAAGCTCAAAGAGAGAGAGAGTTCCATGGTGCAATGTTAACATATGGTGGATTATTTTGCTAATTCTATTTTCAACAACGCCTACTCGGACGACAGAAAAAGAAGTGAAAATAAGATGCCTATTCGTTTGCACCTAATCGAGCAGTGAGAAATCTTCTGTTCTTGCCGTTAACGTAACATCAAAGCTTCGTATAGTATTTTTCTTTCTTTTATCAAGTCATGCAATTGGCAATATATTAATAATCACCAACAGTTTCTATTCGCTTTCAATAAACGGCCAAACAGTTTGAAGTTACTAAATGCAATATACATTTTCTTATAGTAAGATTCATTTCCAATTATTTTTTTTAATAGAAAAATCCGTTTTCAATTCAATTTTTAATAGGAAAAAAAAATTAGTTTCCCCATTCATTTTTAATAATAAAAAAAAGTTTCCAATCCAATTTTTAATTTAAAAAATTCTTCATAAATCCATTTTTAATAAGAAAAAGGTTTCGAAACCATTTATTAATAGTAAAAAAAAAAACAAAAGAAAAAAACTCATTTTCCATTCATTCTTAACAGTTCCAACTTTCCAAGGTACGTTTCATAAGAACCTTCCAAGCAATACCAAAATACCTTTCATGAAATTTCTTATTTTCTATTTCCAAGGTACCTTTCATAAAAAAGAAACTTCCTCCTTTCCAAGGTACCTTTCATAAAAAAGAAACTTCCAGAAAAATTCCCAAGCCATGTTTTTTTCATTCAACGAAAAAGAAGGCTCTTTTAGAAGGGGGGGGGGCATAACGATAAACAATCACCAAGACGACAAGTGACTAATCATATAACATTTAAACTTTCAAACGTGAAATGAAAGAAAAATGGAGAATTGTCTTACAAAAATAATTATTCGTATCTAATTAAACATTACTAATTCAGTCTATAAGTAGTTCTTTAATCTAAATATGAAGAATAATGATACAGCATTATTATCTGCGTTTTTCGGACTATTGTCCTCATCTTCATTGTTATCTGTACAACGTTTCAGCTGATGTGCCCTCCGGCCTTCTTCGGGTATTTCTTGTCGAACTCTGGATCTTTTTCGGACTCGGGAACCTTCTTGTAGTAATCGGGGGCTATGGTTAGGGAATGAGAACAGGATACCCCCGTGGACTGAATAAAGGGTTAGGTTAAAAGTTCCGTGATGGTTTCCGAGTCCGACAAGAAGGTTCCAGAGTCCGACAAGAAATACCTGAAGAAGGCCGGATGGCACATTGGACGAAACGTTGTACAGATAACAATGAAGATGAGGACAATAGTCCGAATAACGTAGATAATACTAATCATCAAGCCTCATCTCAAACATTCAGAGAAATAAAAAAAATCATCAGAGTGGCCTAAAGTCAGTATCAGCCAATCAGCGAGGGAGTCTATCCCCCTTTTCATTAGCGCTAGACCAAGGAGATTGTTTTTAGCGTCTGAGGTGGATCACCACACCTACCATCAGCTCCTTCAGAGAAATAGTATAGCATTATTACTTAGCTACTACTAACAATCGGTTAAATATGCTCTAATCGATATATCTTTAGCGACACTCACTTGAATTAAAAAATCCATACGAGACAGGAAAAAAAACTCACGAAACAATAAAACTTTGATCTACAAAAGGTTGACTTAAAAATATCATAGCCTTGTGCCATAAAACTAAGCTAACGTCAAGTAATCCACGTCACCACTGATGTCGTTTCTAACACAATGATTTGACATTATCGAGAGGTAAATCTAGCTTTGACGAGTGGAAGGTGAGAAAATATATTTTGTATTCAAAAGAAATATTTCAATAAGCTCTATTCAATGTTATAATAGGTTTAAACTAGCAATAAAAACTTCCAGAGTAAAATACAAAATAGGTCTCAATAGTGCCGTAGACTGTAAAATAATATTCAAAATAAGTGGGAGGTGTCAAGGTGTGGGCTGAAGGAATTCTAGAATCGAAAGTTTGTTTTTAAAGAGGAAAAGAAGGCTCTTAACTAAAATTACTTGAACACTCGAAGACATTTTTGTTTTCTTTTTTAGATTAAAGTTCGTCATTGGTTAAATTTATGAAAAATGAAGGTAATTATACAGAATAGCGCGCAAGAGATAATATAATTAGATTACGTATAAAAACATTAAAGCAAAAGAAAGATTTCAATAAGCTCTATTCAATGTTATAATGGGTTTAAAATGCAGTAAAAACTTACCGAGTAAAACACAAAATAGGCCCCAATGGTGTCGCAGACTGTAAATAGCTAAATAACGAACACTAACAGTGTTGGTTGTTTTTTTCCGGCATGTCAACCCTTGTTAGGTTATTTAATGCCGAAGTCAGTATTTGTCCAAACAATTATATGTAACTAATAATCAATTTTAAACAGCTATAAAGTCGTCGGGCGGCCTAAAGTCGGTATTAGCCAAACAGCGAGGGAGTCTATCCCCTTTTTAATAGCGCTAGACCAAAGAGATTATTTTAGCGTCTGAGGTGGAGCGCCACACCTACCATCAGCTCCTTACTTTACCGCACAGATCCCTGTGCTACTCGTACGCTGAGTTGGCGAGGACCGGTATCGAACTAGGAACCTTGTGGTTTCTAGCCGAACGCTCTACCGACTGAGCTAACACGGCCCGTAATTATTCTTGATACTAGTGATTTGCACGAGTGTGACTAGAACCGCTAGTGAAAAGAGGATAGACTCCCTCGCTGTCTGGTTGATACCGACTTTAGGCCACCCCGACGACTATTTTCAAGCATTCCTATCTAATACAACTAAGTAAATTGGCGGAATGGCCAATTGTCAATACCAGCCGAAGAGCGAGGGAGTCTATCCCCCTTTGCTAGCGCTAGACCAGAGAGATTTTTTTTTTCTGAGGTGGAGCGCCAAACCTACCGTCAGCTCCCCACTTTACCGAACAGATCAGATTACCTAAGCTGTGCTACTCATACGCTGAGTTGGCGGAGACCGGTATCGAACCCGAAACCTTGCGATTCCTCGGCGGGTGCTCTATCGACTGAGATACCCCCCCCCCAATACGAATAACATATACAATATCATATGGTTTCAAGTAACTAGTAATGGTGATCCTTTGTAAACAACTATAACGTCAAGTAACTGAACTCGACGTGCTGATTTATTAGGGAGGGGCTCGTGAATTTCTGATAGCCCCCCCCCTAAAGCAATAAGCAAACGCACTGTTTTCATTAGCTGGTTATAATTTGTATAAAGTAAATATATATTCGGTCATTCTGGTACACAGGGAATAAATCATTTAGGAATATTTACCTGTGCTCATATTAGGATTAGCTATCATATTCATACACCAAAATATGAGAACTTCGTTCATATTTTATTAAATCTTTTTCTAGAAAACAACAAAACAATCATTTTAAAATTTAAAGTTATTCCATTATCTTTACTAGCAAAATAAAAAGACACCCTCCGGGCGATGTAAAATTATTTTTCCCAGTAGATCAATAAATAAATAAATAATTTTATCAGTCAAACAGAGTGGTTCCCTATTTTTACTGTTGTTTCAGGGCTTTTTTTTTTGTAAAAATACTGATTCAGATATAAATTATAAGATTTATAAAATAGGGAAGGGAGTTACTTTGCAATCACTCTGTAGATATATCGCCAATTTGAACGACACCTACTGACTGAGCTTTCCTAGTAATACGAATTAATAATAGTGAAACTGTATGAGGGGATGGGAGCTGAAAATTCAATGTCATAGAGTGAGTACCATAAGTATGTAAAATCGTCAAATTTATTAAAAGGAGTAAAAAAAAAAAAAAAAAAAAAGAAGAAAGAAAGACAATTTAAAATGTTCCGATAACTTTGAAATATATATTAGAATAAAACAATCTATTTATAAATATATAACGCCGGGCATCTATTTATTGAAACAATGAGGATTGTCTAACATTGCATGCTCACATTTTGAGTATATTTATTCTATGTTATGACGTTGGATTATGTGTTGGGTAATGTGACGTAAGCAGTGACGCAGTTTTTGTTACAGACAAAAACCGGAAGCGAATCTCCATTATTAATAGATTTATTATGGTATTATGTCCTACCTTTTGAATGTGGCCTACGAAATCATGCCTCTCTTGTAGTATGTGGCCTACCATAAAAAGCATATTATAAGGTTGTAATAATAACTGCTAACCCTATTTCAGAATTTTAGAATAAATAGATCTCTGATTCATGTAAATTATGGATGAATTCTTTTTTTTTTTTATTACTATATACAGCTTATGACTGAATTGCATTTCTTGAATTGAATATATGTGAAAAATAATTAGTTTCAATAAATTGCCTACTACTTATATCTATAAATATACTCTTATTGGGTAGACACATTCAAACGGGGCAGGCCACATACTATAACAGAATCAAAAAGGTAGGCCACATACTATAATGGCACCGATTTAATTAAGGATCTAAAATATCCATTTAGGTTTAAATCTTAAGTTGTATGTGGCGTATTCTCCTGGGAGCCCTGAAAATAGTCTTGTACTGCCTTGTAAAATTTATTTCGGTCACTCAAAAACTAAGATTATTGATTGATGAATTTTAACGGTATGTCAACCAGTCTGGGATTATTTTATTCCCAGACGTTAAGGATTCAAGTTCCTTGTAATTTCAGCTTTACATTATTCGTGTAGTTGTTTCGTAAGAGTTTTTTTTGCTTTCTTTTTGTACGCGGTCCAATCCAATACGAATAATATTTAAACAGATTCTATTTGAACTACAGAAGGGGACTAACATGACCAGAGTGGATCTCGGAGTAATGCCAATGGAGGAGTGCTTGACGCTGGTGCCTCATCACCAGGTACAGTTTGGTGTCATGCCGAGGACACCCCCTTCGGTGTGGGGGTAGTATACCAAGTCTCACCGACAGGGCGATCAAAAGAGTTGGGATAATCCAAATATACCGTATATGTATTTATCAACCCTCCGGGGAGTGTAGAGTACCCCTTCATTGTAATTACTCACAGGACCTCTCTGGCTCGAATGGGTAGTACCTGTTAGGGTCCCATCTATAGGTTAATGATAAATGATTTTTTATAATTAAAAACAATTGAGTTAAAAAAAATTTGAATACTCAACAAGAATGAATGAAAGAAAAACGTGTTTGGCATAAAATAACCCAATAATGGTTGTCATGCCGTAAAATACAACAGATCGCAAAATGCATTTTCTGGTCTCATGTTTTATTATTTTGTCAATTTTCCAACAGAATTTCCATTTTTTTTAAAGCAGCGTTTCACAATCCATTTTGGAATGGCAATAAAATTTGTCATCAAATTTTTGCATCCTACTAGAAAAAAAAAAAAGAAAAGAAAAAAGCTTTTGAAATAGAAATTAAGTTACCAAATATAATCTCCCGGGTTTTTCTTTTTCGCCTGCTGTTATATTAACAAAAGAAATATAATAATTTTGAGCTGAATTAAGACTGTCCTTTTGTAGCCACTGAACCAGATATTTTCTTCTCTTCATCTTTCTATTCAATTCGTTTTTTTTCCGCTTCGTCTCTCAATACAATTTCATTGCTAGAAATATCTGCAAGATGGCATTTTGGGAAAACAGAAAAAATGTTTAGAGAATTGGAATTATCATTTCTGTCCGAAAAATCTCCAAACAATATCCAATAATCCGTCAGATCACAATCAAATTTCTATCTTTTACAATCTTCTCTCTCTCCGGATTCACGATTATTACTTACAAGCATAGTGCCCGTAAAAACAACAAGAATATTATATTTCGGATTATTCCAACTATTGTCCTCATCTTTGTTATCTATACAACAGACAAATAGCGTCGTGGATATAGACGTTGAGTTAATACAGTTCTAAGTGACAGTTATCTCAAGGCTACAGGTTCAATCTTGTTCAAGGGCGATGGCAATATAGAATAATAATTAACGCAGCTTAACACTTGTACTCAGCTATGGTTAGCGGAATGAGAACAGGATATCCCCGCGGAATGAATAAAGGGTTGGGTTCAATGTTCCGCGATGGCTCCCGATTACGACAAGAAGGTTTCCGAGTTCAAAAAGAAGGCTCCAAGTATGACAAGAAATATTTGAAAAAAGCCGGAGGGCACATCGACCGAAAAGTTGTACAGATAACAATAAAGATGAGGACAATAATCCGAATAATCCAAATTATCAAGCCTCATCTAAAAAAAAAAAAGAAAAAAAAATGAAAAAGAAAAGAGAAATAAGATTATTATATTAAGCATAGATTGGCTCTCCACTTAAAGTGTTACATAATCTATGCGGTTGCATAAGATTATAGTCAATCCCCTGTATTTCTAAAGGGATAACCCTTTTCATATCACGGGCTTTCCATGGAATATTACAGAAAGCCCGCGAAATACGTGAAGTCACGTGGGACCTGGTTGGGTCTTCAGTTTCAGTTTGGACGTCAGGCAGAGAAGATGTACTGCCTTAACTGGAACTCACTGCATATGCGCGCTATGTCTAGTTACATGAAATGTTTAGTTAAGTAAATAAAAGCTTACGAAAATAACACGGTTTTGTGGTTAATGAATGTCTTGGTAACAAGACTGATCTAGAAGACCAAAGACGAAGTCCAGACGGTAGAAGAGACGCTAGAAGAACAGAAGAAGAATAGAAGTAAGAAAGAAAGGAAAGAGGTATACAACAAAAGTAGTGTCCTGGTTATGATACTAACTGCATCTGATGGTAAGGCTCCAATTCTAGGGGACTATGGAATATTTAGTACCCCTTTATTGCCATTACTCTCAGGTCCACTCTGACCCGGAGTAGTAGTACCTGTTAGGTTCCCATCTAAACAATACTCAGCAATCCGACAGATCACAATCAAATCTCTACGTTTCTCCTTCTCTCTTCTCGATTTATAAAACTATGGCCTACATTGAGACTCTAACGAGGCCCAGAGCAAGAAACCGACGAGTAAGAACCAACTTGCCAATCAACAATGTCCTTCTGCATGACAATGCTCGACTACACACAAACATCAGGAAAAGGGAAAAATCACCTTATTTGGGTGGACAACTTTACTGCATCCTCCATACTCACCAGGTTTATCAGACTATCATCTCTTCGGTCCCATGAAAGAGGGTTTGAGAGTCAAACATTATTTCAGTGACGAGGAAGTGAAATCTGTAGTGAAGAAGTGGCTCAAAGAACAGTCAACAGAATTTTACGGGACAGGTATACATGCTCTCTTTCGGAGGTGGAACATTGCTATTGAGAGAAACGGTGACTATGTACAGAAGTAGGAATGTGACCCCCCCCCCAAAAAAAAAAAGTAAGATTATAAGCATAGGTTCGATCTTTGCTTAGGGTAGTGTCTGTATATGATACTTTTGGAGATCTTTGGAGTGAAGAGTACCCCCTTCATTGCCATTAATTCTAGGTTCACTCTGAACTGAAGTGGTAGTACCTGTTAGAACCCCATTTGTTTGTACATATAAAACGTGATAAAAATTATGATACAGTAATAAAAATAAGACTTTAGCTTTCTTATAAGAGCTATACTAAATACAATTTTCTTCTTTTTATAATCGTATTATTATAATACTTATTTTTATCGTATCATTTACTTATTTAAGAGTAAAGAACCATTAATGGTGGAATCGTTGAACGAACATCTCCAGGATATCCAAATCTATTTCAAATCTATCTCATGTTGTACGTGTTGTAAAAAAAATATAACATAACAGCAAAATCATCGGTACCATTATAGTATGTGACCTACCTTTTGAATGTGGCCTACCATAAAAAGCATATCATATAAATAACACTTTAGCCTTCTTAGAGTTATACAAAATACAATTTTCTTTTATATCATAATACTATTTTTTATCACATCATTTACAAGAATAAAGAACCATCAATGGTGAAATCATTGAAGTGAGCATCTCTAGGATATCTAGATCTATTTCATTTTGTTCATGATGTCAAAAAATTAACATAACAGCAACATCATCGGTACCATTATAGTATATGACCTACCTTTTGAATGTGGCCTACGAAATCATGTCTATTATAGTATGTGGCCTACCATAAAAAGTATATAAGTTTATAATAATAACCCTATTTCAGAATTTTGGAATAATTTAGAAATAAACAGATCTCTGATTCATGTAAATTATGGATGAATTCTTTTTAATCATTCTTAATTACTATACACAGCTTATGACTGAATTGCATTTCTTGAAATTGAATATATGTGAAAAATGATTAGTTTCAATAAATTACCTGCTACTTATAACAATAGAAATACTCTTACTGGGGTAGGACACATTCAAACGGGGTAGGCCACATACTATAACAGAATAGAAAAAAAAAGGTAGGCCACATACTATAACAGAATAAAAAAGGTAGGCCACATACTATAACAGAATAGAAAAGGTAGGCCACATACTATAACAGAATATAAAAGGTAGGCCACATACTATAATGGCACCAAATCATAATTCTATTAAAATATGTTTAACAATATAAGATGTTTGAAACGCTAAGACTGGCTTTTACTATTTCAAACATTTAGAAATGTATCGAATTTCGGCATTAAGTAAACCATAAGGGATTGATATGCCATTAAATAAGTCTAACCATTCCAGGTTAGCTCAATCGATATAGCGTTTGGCAAGAAACCACAAGGTTCCTAGTTCGATATCGGCCCTCACCAACTCAGCGTACGAGTAGCACAGAGATTTATGCGGTAAAGTAAGGAGCTGATGGTAGGTATGGTGCTCCACCTCAAATGCAAAAACAATCTCTTTGGTCTAGCGCTAGTGAAAGGGGGATAGACTCCCTCGCTGATTGGCCGATACCGACTTTAGGTCACCACGACGACTTTACTTACTTTTTTTACTTTACTTATTATAACCTACGAATTTAATCAACTATTTAAAAGTAAATAACCATCAATGTTGGAATACCGTAAGTGCTGCCTAATAAGTACAAATGTAAGAATATGGAATGACACTATTGGTAAAAGGTTGAAGAAACCACGTTCTAATTGGGTATCATTTTCTAGGACGGTTTCAGTTTACTATTTAAGAAAATCAGGTCTAGCCTCGTTTTGAGTACACGTTTATATGACTTGCAATTTTCTTTGTTTCCATTTCCCGGGCTTTTTTCTTTTACTTTGTTTATGTATACATTCCTTCATTGGAACGTTAAGGAGTTGGTAGAGATAGACACTTTAGATTCTAAGATAATGCGTGTCAAGATAAGCGTGCATCTGCCCAACCCCTCCGCCATCGGCAGGATGCGACACAAAGGTCAATTTTTAAACAAAGTACGGCTGGTTTGAATTCAGGTTCACCTTTTTTCTTTTTTCTCCCCCACCTTTACTGAAGCCCAGTCTACCCTACTATATTTACCCATACAGAGAGAGAGAGAGAGAGAGAGAGAGAGAGAGAGAGAGAGAGAGAGAGAGAGAGAGAGAGAGAGAGAGAGAGAGAGAGAGAGAGAGAGAGAGGAGAGAGAGAGAGAGAGAGAGGGGAGATGCGCCCATGCCCTTTTTCAGAGAAAGTGAAACGCGAACAGTCTCATCCAGGATTTGAACTCGCCGAGTCAGTTTTTTTTTACAACGATAACCGTTGAATCCAGTGCGCCTACACAACATAAGTAACATTTGAAAATATTAAAACAGGCGCCAAAACTCTACGTGTCTGTATTTCTGAGATGGGTAAGTAGCACAGGGATCTGTGCGGTAAAGTAAGGAGCTGATGGTAGGTGTGGCGCTCCACCTCAGATGCTAAAAACAATCTCCTTGGTCTAGCGCTATTGAAAAGGGGATAGACTCCCTTGCTGACTAGCTGATACCGACTTTAGGCCGCCCCGTTGACTTTACTTTATACTTATCTTGGCCGCTGTACTCCCCTGCCTTCTTCAGGTGCCTTTTGTTGTACTCTGTAAACTTCCAGGAATTCGGAACCTAACCTGAAGAAGACCGGAGAGTACAGCGACCGAAACCCAAGTAGAGCAACCAAGATGTGAATGTTTGAATAATAACTTTCTTTTTCTCTTACTTTCGGACGTAAGTCCTGAACAGAAACGATATTATTTGTATGTATCAGAAGTATTTACGTTTTTATTTTATTTATTTTCTATATTTTTCATTAAGGAAAGGGGTCCCTCGTTTCTGAGGGCTCCAGTGAAACTTCTTTAGAACTCCTGTTTTTTTTCAATCTTATATAATACCGTCCGTATTTTTTTCGAGTTTTCATATAGTGACCCATGTTTGTATCTAAAATGGGGTTAAAATTAGTAAATTACTCCATTTGGTAGGACAGTGGGGTCCTCCTATAAGTGCGTTGCGCTGTGGGCCACTTATAGGTTGATGAACCTGCTCGTTCGGACTTTCTGTGTCCACATTGTTCTCGGTTCGGGCTATGTCTGAAGATGACCAAATTTACCAATACTCTCAACTGGTCAACCACCGCAATAACTATGAAACGCTTATTAACAAGTGTATATAACAACACCTTTTATGTAGACCCTCACCCACAGCCTTCTAGCACATATATGATAAAAAGGGTTTGGTTTTGTTTTATGGCATATCAACCTCAGTGGGTCATTTAATGCCGATAAAGTTTTGAAATAAATTAATTCTTAATGGATAATACAATTTTTTATAAACACATTTTTCTATTTAACCCATATATGAGACCCTAACAGGTACTACCAATCCGGGTCAGAGTGGACCAGGGAGCAATGGTGATGAAGGGATACTCCACATTCCTCAAACCTCCAAAACTGGAACTTCACCATCAGATAGAGTTTAACGTCATTCCCAGGACATGTAGACCCTCAGTCACCACCTTCTAGCACCCATATGATAAGAAGGATTGGGGGTTGCCATAAGGTCAATAGGGTAACAACAAAGGGATTTCAACATTATAATAGTGATATAACAGTCTGGGTCCTTTAACCTTGGTATTGCAACTCATCTAGGAGAAGGAAAACTGAGGCGGATTAGCCTGAGTAAGTTTAAACATTTATCAACTGGTTTGTTTGGTTTAGTCTATTTATTTCAACGGCATATTTGATAATATACAACCTTAGGAGTTATTTAAATCATAAATTTGATTTATTTCTAAATGTTTCAATAATAATAGATAATTTGCATATAATTATATGGTTTCAAGTAAGTATTTCTATTTAATAATAATCATTTTTGCTCTCAATTATAGGGTTTTAAGTAACCAATATTAATCATTACTTACAAACGATTATAGCGTCAAGTGGCGATAAATACAAAGCATTTACATACAGTTATAGATATATATTTACCAACCCCTCTGTACGAGCAGGATGTGACACAAGGCCAATATCTTAAGCGGAGTTTAACAGGTTTCAATTCAGAGTTTTCTTTCTCCTAGACTGGTTACCTAGCCATGGTTAAAGAGCCCAATCTACCCTACTATTTACCAATAGCTGGAGGGAGTATAGTTGGATGCATACATTTCCCAAGGGTATTAGCACTACGTGAAATGTATACAGCCTCGTACAGGATTTGAACTTAGGTCGACAAGTCCATTTCCTATGACTTTAACCATTACACCACGCGCCTCTATCTACATACCGTTATATAGCATCAATTATTCCTATCTAATACTAATGATTTTTAAACAGTTGTATTTGACTCAAAAATGGGACCCTAATAGGTGCAACCACTCCGGGTATAGAAATGAAATTGTCTTTTAGGTTCATAAAGAACTTGAGTTTAATGATTATTAATGCATCATATATATTTATCAACCTATCCGCATGAGTAGGATGTGACACAAGGTCAATTTCTTAAGTGGAGTTTAACAGGTTTGAATTCAGTTTTCTTTCTTCTAGACTGGTTACCTAGCCAAGGTTAAAGAACCTAGTCTGCCCTACTATTTACCCATAGCAGGAGAGAGAGTAATTGGGTGTATACCTTTCCCAAGGGTATTAGAACTTTGTGAAATGCAAACAGTTTTGGCCAGGATTTGAAATTGGGTCGATGAGTCCATTTCCTGCGACTCTATCCATTACACCATTTGCCTCCATGCGTTATGAATACATTATACGAAGGTTGGCAGAAAACTTTGCTTGGCCAAGATACTTACATGAAATGTGACCAAATTCAGTTTATTTTTCAACATAGTTCCACCTTACTGTCCACACACTTCTTCCATCGGTGTTGCAGTGATTAGGTCTCATTGGTCAATAAAGTCATCAACAGCAGATATGATGTCATCATATGAACTTTTTTGATCTTACTCTAATAATCTTAAAAAATTACATTTCTGCTTAAAACTTTGCAATTAGATAACTCAGAGTTTTGGAGTCTGTTTTTAATAACTGTTGTCTTCTTTTTGTGAAAAGTTTCAGTAAAGATTGTTATTAATATGCGAACTAGATTTGGTTGAGCTGACGGCAAAAATAAGATCAAATGTGTAATGTGCTTGAAGTTCAAGAGAAGTCTGCTACATACACACACTGACAGAATTATCAACACAAAGATTTGGTGATCTTTTATGTTGTGATAACATCATAAGAGAAATGAGAGGTTTGATCTTTGATATAAACGCTCATAGGTTTACCATAAGAAAAACTTTATGACTGTCTACAGAGTTATATATGAAACTAAGAGTAATAGCAAGAAATATCCCGAGATCTACAGAACTGGATCCTCACCGTCAGATGTAGTGTGGAGTGTTGCATGTCATGGACTGCTCAGCCACCATGATTCCTTCATTAAGCATCACGGGTTATCACCTTCAGCCAACAGGTGACCCCATTGGGAGGGAGCTGTCTTACCTATCTGTTGAGGTGCAGTCGACGTATTCTACAGCCCCAGCCGACAGAAAATTTGCCCTGAATTGAATTATAAAGTGCAAAATCAATAAAAACCAAAACATTTTTTCGGTTTGATAAGCTTTTATTGGTTTGGTTTGTTTTACGTCATATCAACCTCGGTGGGTCATTTAATGCCGACAAAGTTTTGAAATAAATTCATTCTTAATGGATAATACAATTTTGTTTATCAACTCATGTTTTTCTATTTAACCCATAGATGGGACTCTAACAGGTACTACCACTCCGAGTCAGAGTGGACCAGGTAGCAATGGTGATGAAGGGGTGCTCCACATTCCCCAAACCTCCAAAACTGGAACCTCACCATCAGCTAGAGTTTAACGTCATTCCCAAGACATGTAGACCCTCGCCCACCGCCTTCTAGCAGATATATGATAAAAAGGGTTGGGGCTTGCCATATGGGCAATAGAGTTGGGACTATCATATAGGTGCTAGGGCTCGAAGTGACAAACCGATTGATCGGAGAGGTGTTCTTCGGCCGTTTGTTTAGCATAAGTAAAATTATTCGATTAAAAATTGGGAAACGTTTATCTTCTACACACCGAACAGTTTGATGTAGAACTACTAAATATACAGGATATTTTAAAAGAAAGTTGACATTTCTATGGAAGTTCCTTTATGATATTATGATTTTAAAGTTTCCATCTGTTCACCATCCATTGTTTGTTTTGTTTTACGGCATATCAACCGCAGTGTGTCATTTAATGCTTGTGAAGTTATCAATTCTTAATGGATAATACACTTTTTTTATAAATACATTTTTCCATTTAACTCATAGATGGGACCCTGACAGATACTACAACTCCAGGTCAGAGTGGAACAGGGAGTAATGGTGATGAAGGGGTGTTCCACATTCCCCAAAAGTGGAATCTCACCATCAGATAGAGTTTAACGTCATTCCCAGGACATGTAGACCCCCAGTTACCGCCTTCGAGCACCCATATGATAAAAAGTGTTGGGGCTTGCTATAAGAGCGATAAGGCTGGGGCAATCATATAGGTGCTAGGGCTTGACGTGACCAGCCGATTGATAGGAGGGGGCCTCTCCGACCGCCCGTCTAGCCTAAGTAAGGATCTAAGTGAAGTGTTGCAGGTCATGGACTGCTCATCTACCAAGACTCCGTTGTTAAGCATCACGGGTCGCCACCCACGGCCAACAGGTGGCCCTATTTGGGGGAATCTTACCCCTCAGCAGAGGTGCATTCTAACGCCCCAGCCGACAGGGCGGCCATCCATTATTGGAATATTCCACAAGTGATCACTGGAATACCAGTTCTGCTTTTTTAATTAAGGTGCTCCCATAGAAATATCAATATATTTTTCAAATCATCGAGCATTATACATCTTCATAGTAAAATTACGTATTTACTTATCTACTCCACCACGGGCAGAATGTGACACAAGGTCAAATTTTAAGCGGAGTACAGCTGGTTTAAATTCAGAGTTTTCCTTCTCCTAGACGTGTTATATAAACAAGGCTAAATAACCCAGCGTGTCCTATTGGAGTCATTAGTGCGAAGTGAAACACAAATAACCTTACCTAGAATTTGAACTCGAGTCGCCGATTTCATTGACTTTCACGATAACCGTTACGTTTAGTGCGCCTCCTATGTATTTTTATTGTAAAATACAAAGAAATTATAATTTCCAACATTTTTTTTATAGTTAAAAAAAAAGAAAAAAAAAGAAAAGAAATCCCAATGCGTTTATGTAGTAAAATATATCCAATACATTTTTATAGTAAAATCTTAAGTAATCCTTCAACCTTTTATTCTAAAAAAAAAAAAAAAAAAAAAAAAGTGTTGACACCAACATAAACGAAGGTTGGCAGAAAAGTTCATATGATGACGTCATATCTGCTCTTGATTAATTATTTTTATTTTAATCAAAGAGTTTCGTGCACAGCAACAGCAACGGAAGAATTCTGCGAACCGGAAGTCGGAGAAGG